>VWZV01000847.1:501958-592822 GCA_013397155.1 Irena cyanogastra
TTTTAAATTTTCTTTCTCCACTTTCCTCCACAATTGAATATCTGCATTTGGGGCATCAAGAACAGGCATGTTTGGAGGGAATGTTTACCACAGCCAGCAGTTTAAATTTATTTTATGCCTCACTTACAGAAGAAAGGGCATCAGAGAGAGAGGTTGGGGCTGGCAGGGCTGTCAAACCACTCTCTCAAGCAGTCTCTCAGAGCCCAGACTCTGCATCACTTTGGGTGGTTTTTGGGTGATTCCTCATGATTTTGGCAGATCCCAGCAGTTGTATGTGGGGCTGTTAGCAGAGGTTGGGGTCCCTGTGCCCAGGAGCTGTCGGGGTTGGGGGGAACTGGGATACATTTGAGGGTACAAGATGATGTTTCTCCAGGTAATCCCCACCTCCCACTCTCCCTACATGGTTAATTTTACAACTCAGAGGTGTTTTGCAACATCTTTGGTGCCTTGGTTGCATTTTTCATTGAAATCAGAAAACCTTCTTGAAAATAAGTAAAGGAAGAAAAATCTTACTACTTGGGAGAAAGACTTCTCCTTTCAGTTTAATGCATTTTTCCACATTTTGTTTTTTCTTAATTTCACTTAACTGCAAACAAAAGAGTTTGAAGGGTGTTTTCTCTTTCTTTCTTTCTTTCTTTCTCCTTCTTTCTTTTTCTTCCTTTCTTTCGTCTTTCTTTTTCTTTCTTTCTTTCTTTCTTTCTTTCTTTCTTTCTTTCTTTCTTTCTTTCTCTCTTTCTCTCTTTCTTTCTGTCCCCCTACAAAAAGGTGCACAGACGGGGTGAGGGTCTCACAGCATCCTCTGGCCCTCCACAAACACAGCAGCTCCCTTAGGCTTTGGGGAGGACAAGGGCTTTTGCAAACAGTGGTTAAAAGCCTTTCTCTTGCTGGCCTTGCCACAGATTCATTGTGTGCCTTTAGGGCAAGTTATTTATTGTCTTTGCACCTTCTCTTACATAAAATGCTTCTGGCAGAGAACAGAAAATGATAAATGCTGGGGCTTTTTCCACCTCACACTGTATTGCAAAACATTACTTTGCTCCAGCAGCACCAGTGCCTTCCCTGCTTCCTAACCCAGAGATGGCAGATAAACAATGCAATATCAAATGCTGCATTTCCAAATCAAAAAATCCAACCTTTGGACAAGAGTCCTTCAGGATGAATATTTTTCCTTCTTCTGTTATATTCTGCAGGAGGTTTTTTCTATTAGTGATGTGTATAAAGCATTTGCTCTGTGTAACAGGGTGCAGACTGCACTCTGAATCAGGTGGGTGAGTTTATTCAGTTCAGTTTGTAAAACAGGGGAAGGCACTGTCCATCTCTGAAGGGCATCTCTGGGCAGTGTGGGGTGTTTGGAGGGACAGGGGCAGGAGCCCTCTTGGGACCACCAGCCCTTTGGGACACACAGGGCCACTCACAATGAGCACTTACACTGCAAGATGCAGCTCAAATGATGGAGCAAAACAACAAGGAGGAATGTAATAAAACAATCCTTCTGTGGTGAGGTGGGGGGGAGAGAACTGTGTGTAAAGCCCTAAGAGCACCAGATCCAGAAAATAAGCTGTGAGTAAGTCAGGGACACCATCCCCTGCCATGACAAGAACCTTCAGGAAGGTTTGGTGAGATGCCTAGGATCAGCTAGGATGAGGAAAAAGCCTCTCCTGCCTTGTTCTTGCTGTCCTGGGCTGAGCCTGCAGCCTGGCTGAGTGTTTTGGCCACAGCAATTCTCCACCCTGCAGAGCCAGACAGCAAGAGCTGAGAGCCATTGTAACAGCAACAATTCTTTATTCACTAGCTGGAGCAAAAAAGAGATCTGCAAGCAGGGGGAGAGAAGGGAGTGGGGGGCAAACACAACTGATCTTGTAAAAGAGACCCTTAAAAATGCCATACATGAAGGCCCTTGCTCAAGCTTTTTGTTTATCAGTCTGCAGTCAGAAGAGGAGAATGCAATAAGTGCGTGGCACACAGGGAAATGGGGGTAGGAGGGTCTCTTCTAATAAAAAAGAATGGACCTGAACAAAGAAAAAGGTTCTGCTAAACTGATGGTGGCAGATGGCATCAGCCCCACCATGTTCCCTTTCAGTTGCGGGAAAATATAGTAAAGCAATTTAATGAAAACGCTTAAATAAGCAAACAGTGCAGTTAATTGAACCCATATGCATTAGGAAGGAAATCTGAAGTATACTGATTCATTAAGTTTTATATAACTGTAAACCCCCAGAACCTAAGACAGAGTAAGAAGCCATGATGAAGTGCCAGCTAGAAGGGGACCTTCTAACCAGCTTCACTTCGATCTGTTTTGTTATGACAAGAACAAGTGGTTTTAACAAGTACACCATAAATCAGGAGTGTGCACTCCAGCCTGGAGTCTTCCAGGTACCAAACTCTGCTGCAAACTCACATTCCTTTCCCTCTGGTAGACTTTTACATTTTCCAAGACAGAAATAACTGGAACTTGGATGCTGCCATCTGAAAAGAAAATAAGCAGGGAAGAACTGGTCCTTGAGGTCTATGTTATATTTTTTTTACTCAAGCAAACTTGGTGTTGCGTCTGGATGATGCTCCCTGAGACACTTTAACTGAGGGCTACATGTCCCTCACACTTGGCTTTGGCAGGTAAAACAAACTCATTTTTTTGGCAGTGAGCATGGTTCCCCAGCTTTGACTTTTGGACAGAAATAGGATAGACAGAAAGCTGGGACTGGAAAGGCAACTGCTATACTCAATTTAAAAACCACCCACAAATAAAATTCTGGGGAGAAAGCAGCTCTGGCACCATTGAAGCAAGTTCAAAAGTTCCCTTTGATTACAAGAAGGGCAGAACTTCAGATCAGATCAGCAAACCCCTGGGGATGTTTGGTCCAGGATTGGCCTGGTGTGATTTGGAGCTGAAGGTATCAACTCTGCTAGCTGAGTTTCACTGAGCTCTCCCTGGCTCATGAAACAAGATCCGTTCAGTTTTCAGAGAAATCTGGTTTACTGCAAATAAAATCTGGCAAGTGATGATGAACTGATCCCAAGGCACAACTGTGAGCTGGGTTTTGGGTTTTTGGGTGATGCTGATTCAAAGTGTCATTGCAGTGAGCACAGACCTTCATCCTCAGTGATTTGGGTCTGAAACGAAGGTGACCTACAGCCAAGAGAAGGGTCTCAAGGAAATTGGAAGGGCATCCAGAGCATCCAGGCTGGTCCAGGAGGTCATCAGTAACCTGTGAAGACACTGAGGTCTTTCCCATCCATATTCACCTGCTATGTACAACTCAGCAGATGGAGGATGTAACAGGAGAATAAACCACAAAGGGCAAAAAATTGCAAAAATTAACTTTTCATTCATAATGGTTGACAATGGATGCTAAATCATTGCACGGTGCAATTCTTCCTACTCAGGACTTAAAAAAAACCCCAACCACTTGAACATACGCACAAGAAAGCAGACATCTTTGATAAACATGCAGAACATTATGGAAAAAAATACTGATTTTTAAAAAACAATAAAAAAGACGATAGATTTTGAGGTTGGGTCTTCATGGAGACTTACAAATGGGTTTTTTGTCTCTCCACAGGTGGTGCCATGGGGATCCCAAGGGATGGGGAGTGATGAGGGCATGGAGGTGCTTGGGGCGACCTGACCCTGTCACCCAGAGCACTCTGGCCGTGCTGCAAAATAGATGCAGCCGCAGTCTGAAGGGAAAAGTTCTGCTGGTAGGTGACTACTGCAGCCCCTGTTTGAATTTCCTGGATGTCAGGCACAGTTAGTGTCAGGGAGACAGAGGGAGAGCCGAATTGTTGGCCCCAATTCAACAAGGCACTTAAGCACAAGCTTAACTGTAAGTACGCACTTAAGTCCCTCCTTATATAGCAGAACATATGTTAACACCTCGCTGAAGCCTGGGCTAAGTGCATGCTCAAAGTTAAGCGTCTGCTTAAGAGCTTTGTTGAATCAGGACTGTTGTTTACTTCCAACAATTGATGTCTCCTGGAATATCCACAGTTCTAGTTGCAAACCTCACGCATCTGTTTTCTCTTAAGATTATTAATCGAGTCATTCTTTAAAAAACACACGGCGACGCAATCCTTGACAATCTGCAATTGCTGCCTTCAGGAGAGCAGGGAACCAACAAGGCAGGAGCATTTCCACAGAGAAGCCTCATGCCCTTCATTTTTCCATTTTATTCTAGGGAGTTTAAGGGAAAGCAACAGTGTTACAAAACAATGTGGAGTCACCAACAATAGAAATTATCCGAATTTAACTTGATTACAAAAAAAAAAAATGTGTTTCCAGTTTTAAGAACTGTAGAGATTGCTGGAATATAAACTTGTAAATGACAAATTGCTCATGTAAATGTGTGTCAGGTTAGTACATATACATGTAAATCACATAAATATAAAATTGGTCTGATAAATCGAACAGCTACGTCAGGAAATCTTGAGCTATTGGACATGGCTTAACTCCACCATCAGGGAGCAGAAGGGACATTTTAGGGAAATTAAGATAATTCACAATTTGTGTTGTTTACAGTTATTCCCATTCCCAAGATGATGAGCCCCCAAAGAAATAATGCTCCTTGTTCAAATGGACTGTGGTGAATCATCTGGGATGTCAGGATGCTCTCAGGAGTGACAGACAGGTAAGGCACAGAGCAACGTTTTGGTCTCCACTCACCTTTTTATAAGGTTTATTTTCTTTTGCCTGGTTGTTGGGCATCTGTCCTGTGCTCTGCTTCCCTTTGGGAACAAAGCTGCTCCCTCTGTTTCTCCAGGCAGGTGTCCACATCTCCCTTCGGGTGCCAGGGCAGATGTGGGGACGCGCCGAGGCGCCGCAGTGTCCCCAGAGAGGAGGGTGGCCGTCCCAGCTGTGATTCCACCACAGTGTCCCCAGAGAGGAGGGTGGCCATCCCAGCTGTGATTCCACCACAGTGTCCCCAGAGAGGAGGGTGGCCATCCCAGCTGTGATTCCCCTGCCCAGGGCTCAGGGCTGTCACCAGCCATGCTGGCCCTGCCAGGAGATTTCCCAGCAATGCTGGAGACTCAGACCACAATAGAAGGAAATCACTAAAGCTGAATTGCTCCAAGTAAGTCCTCAGCAGGGTTTGACTGGTAAATATTTAACAAGGAGAACTCCCTATCCTCTCCTGGTACGTATTAAACTAATACATTTATTTTAACAAGGGAAACGCTTTCCCCAAGCTCCTGCTCAATTTGAGCCCTTGACTTCTACAAAAGCCTCAGTAAGGCTGGCTTCCTGGGGCTCAGTAATTCACTGGGTCTAAACGAGAGATGGCTCTGAGCCATGAACTTGGAGTCTGGAGGTGACAGGACCTCCCCAAGGTTGGGGAGAGCTCCATACTGGGGTTTCCATTCCCACCTGCCTTCAGACTGATCCAACACCCACCTCAGGACATCCCTGCCACCACCAGCTTCTGACCACTTCAGCCATCCTGTGGAGCCAGGTTGACTGTATCCCATCACAGTTTCTGTGTGTTGGAAGCAGTTCTCATGCCAAGTTCTCCCCATAGAAGCTTTGCAAAGCTCTGGCTCCACCAGCACCCATCCCACAGCTCCTCGCTCCCCAGTCCTTTCTGCTGCCTCTCCCTGTGCTCAGATGGAGCCAGGTGTCATGGGCAAGGATGTGATGCTGGGAGAGAGAACGGCTCACATCCTTTGTCCCCCACCTGGTGATGCTGAGGGTTTATTTCCCCTTGGCTCTGCTCTTTCCTCCATTTCATGGACCAGAGGGGGACTGGCACCCCCTGAGCAGAACTGCTTTCACTATCAGTGATCCTCTGAGATGCCCAAAGCCATTTCTCCTCAGGAAACCCTGCTGAGCCATGTCCTCATGCTTTCTGACCTAAACAGGACCCACAAAAGCAGCCCCACACGTGGGAGCTTGGCTCTCCACAAGATCTTCCCCCAGGGCCTGGGGCTCTGTCCCACTGTGGGCCGTGTCCCTTTGTGCTCCAAGCAGGAAGGGGGTTGCCCAATGAATGCTGCCTCTGCAACATGTGCCCTGAACAGCTCACAGGACTTGTCCCTGGTGCCACAGCCCACCCATGGGCACCCACAAACTGCATGGCTGCTTTCCCTGCCATGGCATTGCTGCTACTGGGGGCCCCAGAGATGGTCCCATCCCCTGCAGGCAGTGGAGGCTCCTGGTGCTATTGCCTGCCATCCCAGCTGGCAGAGCCCAGTGCTGCCCTTGAGGGCTGCAGGCAGGCTCTGAGGCTGCTGGACTCTCTCTAGCTCCCTCTAATAATTTACTATACTAATATTTTTCAGACTTTCTCTCAAGGAAGTAAGAATCTCTGAAAGTAACTCCCAACTTTGCATCTTTGCTCAGAGCCATCCCACGACTCCAGCACTTCCACTGTGACTCACGGGTAGAGGGCAGGTTTGAACAACTGTGCCTGCTTCTGCCAAGGCAATTATGGCTCCTGGCATCACAGCCCAGAAGTCTCTGGGAAACTTTCCCTGCTCAGCTTACCCTGGTTGCAGTGTGTGAGATGATGTGTGACATTCGCAGGAGAGATGCAGGCACTTGAGGGGGGAAATGGAAGATGTGGGGCCTTGGTGCACTGGGAAGAGCTCCCTGGTTCCATAAACCACCTTCTGCACACTCTGGCATCTCTCCCCATGCCTGATGGGTAAGTAGTGCTGGGAGATCCCTTCAGGTGATGCTGTGAGCACGAAAACATTCAGCAAAACTTGCTGTGGCCTGAGCATCTGACTTCTTTTCTCCTGCCACTATGATCTGACACGTTTACTCTTTGTCACCACTAAAACATGTCTCTAAGCATCCCTTCCCCAAATATTCCAGTCTGCCTTCAGCTCTTCCCAATATTTAATAAATGTCCCTCTTGAAAAGGGCTGAGGGGAGACAAGGAATGTTTGCAATGTTTACCTTACCCTCACAAGCAAACAGAAAGTCCATCCCTGATCCTATCCCCACCTGTCCCAGCCCACAGCAGGCAGAGAGGTCTCTCCCACTGCCAACAGTATCAGCAGGAAAATCCTTTCCACTCTGCTTTTCTGGGACTGTGGTTCCAGCAAGCCTTACAGCAGCTTGGCAGTACAGTAAATAAGAAACAGATTTCCAAATGTTTTGATTTACCATCTTCTTCTTTGTCGCATCTAAGCCTGGGGGCTGAGGACCTGACTCCAGAAAGTCTCCATCCAGATCACCAACCTGCACCCACAGGCTGTAACCCACGGTGGGGCAGGACTGGCATGGGCTCAGCCTGCCTGGGGAGTGTCCCAGAGGAGAGAATGCCACGCAGAGCAGCAGCACATCAGCCAACAGCAATCCACACGCCGCTGTTCAGAAGCGCCCAGTTCCAGTGCAAAATGGAAAATTGGACAGAAAAGAAGCCTCTGGAGCACATCCCATGCTGAGGGTGGTAAGCCATGAAATATTCACTGCAGTTGCTTCTGTGCTGGTCTGAGATGTTGTGCTGTTCCTCTCCCCATTGTCCCCAGCTGTGTTTTCCCCACATGCTCTTTCATACCCGTGAGTATTTTAATGACAGTCTCAAAGGGCTGGCACTGATCCTCTTCCCACATCAGCATCAGTCCAGGATAACTTCATCAGCTGGAATGAGCCTGGTAAATGGGCATGCCAGAGGAGCATGAATGGCAGGATTCAGGTACTGATCCCTTTTATAACAGAAAACCCATTTTCAGGACTTTTCCTGATCTTCTTTCAACTGGACTCTCCACTTGTTTAACTAGGGAAGTTCCCACTGAGTTCAAACCCTTCCCTACAATATTCCTTGAGATGGCTCCAGGTAACAATAACTTTATGTATCAGAGCATGGTGCTATGAGTGTCACACCAAATACAGCATCCATCTGAAGATTACCTCTTGTGCAGAGTGAGGCTGGACTCCACTCAGTAACAATTTTGGAACAAACTTTGAGCCCTTTCTCAAGTGGAAAATCTCTGTGGGATGTGGATATCTTGCAGAATAAAGGCTGTTCTCCCTGTCTGATTCACCCAGGTGATGACTAAGCCCATGAAACATTTCTCAGCCCATGTGTTATCCACAGATCTTTCATCCAACACCTTCCCCCAGCACAGGAAAAAACCATATTGCAACCTAATGATTGCAGAGGGAAACCTCTTTTCTGATCATGTCTCATTGTCATGTAACTACATTGCTCAGGGTCTGCAGCCTTGGAGAAATCAGTCATGACCTCAGGGAAGTCCTCTGGAGAAGACCAGCCACTGGGCTGCATATAAAACTTCCAAACTTTATCCTCATAAATTAATTTTTCTCTCTGGAATATATTTCACACATTGCAGATTTGGTTTTTGAATACACCAGGGTCAGATATTGGGCTCAGATTAGTCCCTCCCTGGTTTCACCAAAGCCAAAGGTGCAGCAGTAAGAGATGCAGCCTCCAACACCAGCATGCCTTTGAGCACAGTCCTGTTGTCTGCTGTGCCAGGATGACTTGCAAAGTAGGCAGATAAAGCACGTGCTCATGAATTTCATAATGCTGGCACTCGGGTGCCATGGTGCAGGGTAATCCCAGGGATCATGGAGGGAATATTTTGAGGGTAGAGCTTCAAAGCAGTGTCTAGATACTGCAGGAACTGATGCTGGCATGGATTTATTTCCCAGCCATCATTTTCTTTACTATTTTCTTAGCTACTACAGCCCTTATTTCAATCTCAGGTGTCAAAGCAGAGCAAAGTGGATCAGAGGCAGTCAGTGCCATGGCCAGAGGGGACAATCCCTGCTTCCTATGGACTCACCGGGAGGGAGGACCTGGAATTTGTCACCCTCCAAACCAGGCTCACAGGTGCTTCTCATGCTGTTACCCCTCACAAACCTGCTAGAGCCTCACAGCAGCATCACAGCTCTGTGTGTGGAGGTGCTGCAGTGTGGTTGGCATGGGCTGGAAAGCAAAAATGGTGTGGGCAGCTTCCGTGAGCAATCCAGTGGTGTCCAAAATCCAGCCATGGACACATGCACACGGTGTAGGATCACACACCAATAAATAACAGAGTTGTGGGCAGTGCTCTATACTAACTAGGCAAAGTCCTGTTGGGTTATAGGACAAAATCTACATCACCCTGGTGAGTAACTTGGGAAGTAATTAAGAGCAGTTTTATAGGTGCCAGGTCCTGCTGAGCAATAGACCAGTAAAACTGTGTCTGAGTCTTCTGAGGGGTGGATGTGAGGATGGAACACACAGGCTGGGCTCACCCTGCAGGTGTGACAGTGCCTGCCCATCCCCACCTCCTCTGACTCCTGGAGAGCTCTGGGCACTTTACACGGGACCCAATTACCCTCTCACTCCCAAGTTGCACATTCAGGAATGGCTCCACCTGCTTTGGAGCAGATCCACACAAGGTGCTAACCAAAAATAAAGGGCCACGCTCCCAAAAGGCTGGACCAAAATCTTAAAGCAGTTGAGCTTTGAGACCGCAGTGAAGGAGCAGTGCTCCCAGGGTGGGTGTGCTCTGCATCCCTCTGATCTGATCAGCAAACACCTCCAGCCTGGGCATCCAGAAATGGAGGAGACCAGGAAGAGCTGGGGGTTTCCCCTGATCCAAGCTTTGGGTTCTCACAGTTCAGCCTCAGCAGAACGGGCAGGAGGCTCTTTCCAAGATGCCAAAAGGAAGCACAGCAGTGGGACCCACCAAGCCATTGGGTCCTCGCCCCTTGAATCCCACAGCCAGCGCTTGGCTGACCCAGCACCAGGGCCTGGGGAGCCAGCTCATGTTCCCAGACCAAGGAAACATTTTTATCATGGCAATTTAAACCATTAATAATTGTCTGCCCAAACCCTCCCAAGCTTCCACCATTATGTAAACAGAAGTGAATCTAAATTATTTTTTTCCATTACTGTTTGAAATGTGCGATGCTTTTTCTAAACTGCCCCACGAGCAGAAGAGAGAGGGGGGTCTGAAACAGTTCCCTGGCCTCCAGCCAGGTCCCAGCAAGTACTTTATATCTCACTTCAAGACAGTCAGAGCAAGGGTTTAAGAGGCTTTGAACACAAACAGCGTTAGGTTAGTTAAGTCCTGCTTTGACCAGTGGCGAGCAATGGAGACATAAACAGATTTCATTTGAACTGGGCTTAATGTAGCTGGGTTTACAGAGTCCCAGCTGATTTCCACATACATCAGAAGTGGTGTATATTTAGGGTGGCAGCGTGGTCCCATGGGGAGGGCAGCCATCCGTGTAGGTGCCCCGGCGCCGGCGCTGACCCCCGTGCACCTCTCAGCCATCCCACCACTCCTTTATCTGCAAAATGGAAAGAGTTGACCTACTTCACAGAGCAAACCTGGAATCAATTAATGTCTAGCCTGCATTTAGGAGAGGCAAAACACTATATAAACATTATGTATCATTTAGCTTCTGAGGAAAAGCCATCGCCTGACAAAGGGGGCCTCTCCTTTCTATTTTATGAAGTCTGGTTGACACTGGTGCAGGCCTCCTTGACTTTTTTGGCCTGGTCCTAATTTTCACCAGCCCAGACTGCAGGCGACTTCAACTCACAAAGTACATTAATTTCCTTCATTAATAAGTGGGGGTGTCCTTGCTGAGACCCCCCATTTCCAATTTGTCTGCTCAGCTGAGCACAAGGCTGAGTGAGGGGCAGCACCACGCTGTCTGTTCAGCACCAGGGCGGCTGCTGGCTCCCCCCAACCCCCAACCCCAGTCCATGGTCAGGCTGGAGGATTTTACCACTCTCTGCCTTTTAGGTAGCTACTTGTGATGCCTGGCCCCTGTATTTATCCCGAGTTACTCACCACTGCCATAGTTGCACTCTCCTGCCATTAACATTCTATTTCCAGTTTCCATACTCTTTATGACAGGTGTCCCTTCACATTGGTTGCTGTCCTGCAGGCTCCTGCCCTTGCACACCATTCCTTCAACCTGTCTGAGCCCTTCCTATAAACACAGGAAGGCTCGGGATTGTTTTTCCTGCTACACAAACGTTTTCTCTCACCACTAAAATAATGAAAACCAGGAAAACCAACAACCCACATCCTGAGCAGCGTGCTGCTGCTGCAGGTGCAGTGCTGCTGGTGAGAGCCAGCCCTGCATTTCTGGGCACCCAGAGATAGCAGCAGACCTGGCTCATGGACTCAAGGTCACCTTTGTCACTCACCCAAACACAAATGCTGTGGGAATTGTCCAGTGACAACTGTGGTGTGGCCCAAATAGAGCCAGTGATGCTGATAACTTGGTCATACCCTTTGTAGAGGGATTTGCTAATTTAAATAAGCAAAGGTCCTTTAACCTTGGCATCATTAGCTCTGAAACCTGCAAAAACTATTTCTAGGCATAGTGTTTGCTCCCCCCAGTTTGGCTCTGTCCTTGAAGCCAGCACAGGAGCAAACCTGCAATTCAGAGAAAATTCCAAACTATAATTTTTGTGTCACCCACAGACCACAGACCTGGGCTACCCCTAGTAAAACAAAATTTTAAAAGAAGGAGAAAAAATTTAAATAAATAATTGGCAAGAAAAACCACCTGGAGATTGCACATGCAGAGTTATGTGGGCTGTGTTTGTGCAGGAGTGAACAGAGTCTGCATGGCTGGGGGAAGATCAGGTACCCCACACCCCACTGATTTTCCATCTCACTGGACCATATGCTGTGGAGATGTCAAAGAAAAGCAGGTTTTCATCTCATCTCTCCACCAAAAGGGTCACATCATGAATAAGAGCACCACATATGTTTCCATCATGTTGGCAAAGTTTTAGGAAGTATCCCTCATAAAACACAAAATGATTACAAATGAGAACATGAAAAACAAATTCAGCAGGAGCTTGTGTCACTGGTTTCTCCCTCACCCTTCTACAAGGAGCTCCTGTTCTCAGCTCTCGGCTGGCTTGGGGAAGATCGTGGGGCACAAACACTACAAATGGCAACCCAGGGCTGGGACTGGAAAGGCAGATGTTGGAGAGCAATGCAGATGAGCTCTCTGGGGCTGGGGAGAGGCAGGCACAGCCTCAGCAGTGGCAGGCAGAGATCTGCAAGAGCAACTCACTCTGCTCTGTAGTGGGGCGTCCATAGTTCTGCTCAGATACTGCTCATGTTGGGGTCTCATTCATGTTATGGCTGGAAACCATAATATAGTGAAAAAGAGGATATTTTGTAGAAATTCTGCCCTGTGAGGGTGGTGAGGCGCTGGCACAGGTTGCCCAGAGAAGCTGTTGATGTTCCATCTTGGAAATGTTCAAGTGCAGGTTGGACAGGACTTGGAGCAGCCTGTTCAGGTGGAAGGTGTCCCTGCCCATGGCAGCAGGGATGAAAACAGAGGCTCTTTAAAGTTCCTTCCAGCCCAAACCGTTCTGGGAGTCTGTGCTCCTGTGGCAATGCTGAACTCCCAGGGATTGTGCAGAGTCACAAGGAATGGTCACACAAAACTGAGACAAACTCCCCTGATGTTATAGCAGCAGTGCCATCCAAGGCACAGCTTGTGGCTGCCTGACAGCCAGGTCACCGAGGGAGTGAGCCCATCTGCACAGCAGCAGAGGAGCAGCCCTGAGCCCCCAGCATCCCTGCTGCAAGGCACACACCCCTCTCCACCCAGCCAAGAGAGTGCCAAACCCCCAAAGGGACATTCCTCCCAGGCACTTTGCTCCCTTTTTTACCCCACAGCCATTTCTTGGTCCCTGCCATAGCACAGAACAGGAGACCGAGCTGGGGGTGAAGTGAAGCTGTGCAGCCAGTCCAGCTCTGCTAATCCCCACTGCCTGCAGGACTGGAGGGGTCAGGGTGCCTCAGCCTTCATCATCTGTGGCACATCAGCCTCTGCCACCCGAGTCACCGTGCCCAGGCCTTGGGGTGCAGCTCTGCCCTGGCACACCCCGTGCTGCACACGGGAACGGCTGCTGCTGCAGGTCTCTCTTTCCTTCTCCGGTTACCCCGAGCTGTGTGGGTGTGTTTGCACTGGAACTGCTGGACGAGGCCCGCAGGTTGTTCCAAGGTGCTAATCAGAGCACAGAACGAGCTGCTTGGCTCTGAGGCATCACAGCCTGTTTCCCCAGTGCGGGCTGCTTTGCTGACTCGGAGCAGCGCTTCTGCCGTGCTGAGGCTGCTCGATCTTCGAAAGAGGGAGCTGGCAGGGACAGCACGGGAGGCCTGGGCTCTAGTCCCAGCCTTGCCACAAGGTTTCCAGGAAAAGGACCTGGGCTGTGATCCATTCCCAGCCCACAGCTGCTCCAGCTCTCAATGGCGACGTTCCTCCCTCCATCAGCAGCTGCCCTCAGCACAGGGCCACAGCTGGTGGCTGCACTTCCACCCATTTAGCTCACAGAAAAAAGAGAAGATATGTTCAGAATTATTTTCAATCATAAAGGCTTATTCATGAATCATTCTGGCTTATTTCAATGAAGGTTTGAAGCACAGGTTGTAGGCAGAGCTCTGACAGCTCAGCCACCAATGATCTCTTTCTGCCTAAAAGAAGTTTAACTTTTCATCCTCTCATAATCCGGCGAAGATTTTGCTTTCATGACTTCCACAATCTCTCCCAATATGCCAGTGTGTTCACAATGGTGATGTTGCAGCCTGCAGGGAGAGAAGAGCATGGTAAGAGATCCCCAAATGCTGTGTAAAATGGGAAAGGCCACATCGAAGGCACATGGAGAACTGCACCCTCGGCAAGCACCCCTCCATCCACCCAGCAGAGCAAGGAGCAGTGGAGACATCTCAAGCATTTTGAGTGATGAGCCTCTTGACTCTTTAATATCTTTACTCTTTTTATTATCTTCAGAATAATTCTCCCCCAAATGATCAAAGGAGGCAACCCAGGAGTGGCTTCACAACATGTGCCATGTGCACACAAAACATTTGCAGAAGCCCCAGTCCTGGTAAGTGATAGGGAGGAAATAACACAGACACTCCTGACAATAACCACAGTCACCTGGAGTTTTGGCTAAAAGGCAATTTTTTGATATCCAGGGATTTTTTTCTGGACTCCAGGCCAGACTGTGGGTTTTTTAAACAATGGGTATCAAGCTGTGATCATAGGCTTGAATCACATTAAGGTTAACCCAAGATGTGTAAAACTCAGCAGTCTCCATTTGGGGGATTTGTGGGAGGTTTTTCCCATTACATGGTTTAGACTTGCTGCCTGGGGTTAGCTGTTCCCCACACGGGGTCCAGAGAATCCATTGCTGAGGGAAAGCCCAGAACAGCCTGGACCAGTGCTGTAAGAAGAAGGCAAGTCCTCTTCACTTCCCAAACTTTAAAGCAAGCACATTCTCCAACCTCACTGTCCCCATGAACCTGGAATGAGCTCTCATCTCTCCCCCAGATGTGCTGAGGGGAGGGACGTGTGAGCCAGACCACGAGGATGGGGACTTGCTCAGGGCTCTGCACTCAGGGGAGACCCAGGACTCTGTGAATCCCAGGACATGCCAGGGCTGGGCACAATGAGCAACAGTGAAAAACAGTGAATTTTCCAGCAGGAAATTGGTCACATTTGGATGAACCTTAGATCCCACACCGGTGCTGCTTGGTGCTGGGAAATGACATTGGTCCTCCTAATGGGAATAAAACCAGTCTATTTCCAGCACGTGCCATGTGATGGTGCCTTCCTACCCTCAGCACTGCTCATGCTGAGAGCAGACACGTTTCCCCTAGGGAAAACAGACTCAAAATATCCGTTTGTTCCAAGGAAATAATTCGGTACCTCTGAAGGATATCTCATTCTGTGACTTGGAGTCTCTCTTGTGAGAGCTGCTCCACCATTCTTGTTCAGTGTGTCATCCTGGAGGTCCAGGAAGGGCAAATACAGGTCAATAAATGGGATGATGAAACAAAACCCATCCATAATGATGATATCATAGTGGCACTAAGTCTTTTTGATGTCATCCAGCAGTTCACTGAAATCTTCAGTGATTTTGTGCTGTGAGAAAGAGCAAGTACAGGAAGAAAGCACTGTCAGCAAGAAGGAGGTGACACTTGGGGCTGTCACCCCACAGAATCCTCCATTTGCTTCACACCAGCCTCTGGCTGGAAGGGGGGTTGTCTGTGATCCCCAGCCCCAATGCACTTTTGGAGAATCAGACGTGCCAGGCAGGGCAGGAGCTCCTGGCTGCTGATGGCATGGGGATGCTCATCCCAAGGGAGCAGCCTGGGGTCTCCCCTGTCCCCACCCAGGCAGGCAGGACCTGCAGCTCTGCAGGGACCCCTGCCCTTGTGTGGGACCCAAACCACTGACCCACTCAGTCCAGTACTGGACCAGTGACTTTCTGGCCCAAAGGCAAGAACACTCTCAACCAAGGTGTCCTGAACTGGTTATTTTTAAATTACCCTTGCTAAAAGCAAGAATGAGCAGAAGAATTGGGGGAAGCAGAGAGTCACGTTGCTCTAATGGTTTACATTTCAGTGACAGCTTTACTGCATTTATTTCAAGTCAGTTTTGCAAAAGCCCTTTATCAAGCAGTGCAGAGCTCTCCTGCAGAATGTGTTTCAAGTCCAGAGTGGCATTTTAGATACGTCACGTCACTGGGATGCAAGTGCTCACAGAAAGTGAGTCCAAGCCATTCTGGACAGGGGTCTTGGCTTGCCATGACCTAAAAGGACATCTTTTTAAACTTCCCTTTGAAGTTAAACTCAGACAAAGCACAACAAAACTGATTAGGAGCTTTCCCCCATCTTTATGATACTTTATGTGTGCCATTAGAATTCTTTAAGCTGCACATGTGATGAACCTACCAAGGATGTGTATAGGATCTACAGCCTGGATAGTTATAAAAGTGAGCAAGGAAAGAAAAGGAAATTTTTCCTCCACTGAAATCAGTTCATCCACATCTTTCCCTGCTAAACATTATCTGACATCTGCAGACAGTGCTGACTGCCCACCTGCTCCAGTGTGACGGGGTTGGTTGCTCACGTTCTGAGCACAAACTGGAGACAGAACAACATCTCTGCTGCCCTCAGTGCCTGGCTGGTCCTCCCCTGCCACACAGGATGGGTCAGGACGGGAGACAGGAGTCTGCAATCATCTCTCACCTCTAAACCTGCAGAGCTTAGTTTGAACTCCTGGAGGAGCCAGCAGAGACCTTTTCTGCCTCCCTGCACACCAAGGGCTCTGGCAGGCACAGCCTGGGACTAGCAGGGGAACAAAAGCCATTCAGCCCCCAAAATCAGGGGATGTTTTTGCCAGGTTGTGTCATGACATTGGGCAGCTTTGGGCTGGGGCACACAGCCATAAAGAAAACCAGCCACCCAGAGCTGGGGGTGACAGGGGGGCCATAAAACTCTCCCAGCAACTGCAGGCGGGCCAGTGCCTCCCATGCAGGACATCAGCTCATTTGGGGCTGCCAAGGACTCTTCACCAGCTTCAGGACCTGCTGCAGAGTCCTGTGAGCTCTCATTAAGAAGGAGCTTTGGGGTTCACAGTCTGCACAAGCAGTAAACTACATCAGAATTAATCCCAAATATATTTTTAAAAAGCAGAAAAGTTGATTTTTTAAGGTTTTCTTTCCCCTTCCCCCCCTCCTTTTTTTTTTAAACAGAAAAACCTGGCCTTTTGAAAGTTTATTTTGAAATTGAAATAAGGCTGAGTGGGGCCTACACTGAAACAGGGATCGCAGCTAACAGAACGTCTCTGTATGGAATACAACAAGGAAATTATTTCCTCAAGGTGGAAATTTATTGCTCCAAGGTGGAAGGCAGAGTGTTTTAAAGAGGTTTTTAATTAATAAAGGGAAACGTGCCAAGAATGTGTTGCATGTTTGAGCTCTCTGCATTAAATGCTGCTAACCTGTTGAGGGCTAATTTAGGCTTCAATTAATAAATAACAATACACACAGAGGCATGAACAGCCTCCTGCACCTTCAGCAAAATGCATTTAGATGGCTCTATCACACTTTAAACAAATTTTAGGCAAAGAAGTGTTGTCTCTTGGGGTGCCAAGTAGCTCAGGGCACTTGTCTCCTCAGGTCAGGACACGAAGCCAAGTGCCAAATGCCCCTGGAGCTGGGGAACAGCAGCGTGGTAGGGCTTGGCAGGATATTTATAGCATCCCTGGCACAGGAAGGGACTGTGAGACACCAAAGAATTTTTCTGTTTGGCATTTTTTCCCGCAGTAATGCCATTCTAGGCATTCTCACCCAAAGCCAGGATGCAATTTCCCAGCGGTTCCAGTCCCTTAGGTGTTAAGTCTCACTGACTTCCACCAAAACCTAATCCTGCATGGCCCAGATTTTCAAAGGCATTTAGGCTCTTAAACTTGCAGATTTGTGCTGAGTGGGATTTTTTTTCAAAGCACCTCAACATTTTAGGTGTCTCAAGGGGGAATGGTGCCAAATCTTATCCTACAGGTTTTCTTCCTCATGGTCCCCAGGTAAGGCATCTCCTGGCACTGGGTTCCACAAGTTCAAAGTGTGAGGCTCCACCAACAAACTCACTCTTACCCTGATTTAAATTTCTCCCCACTTTGCCATGCATCAATTTTCTCTCTCATAGACAGTCAGCCCAAATTGGAGCATCTAATTCCCCATGCCTAAATCATTCAATATTTCATGCACTTCTGCATGTCCTCCCTTCTCCCAGCAACACAGAATAATTAACATATAAAAGTCTGGTGATAAGTGAAGTTTACAATCCAAACTAGAGGAATGAAGGCTCAGAAGTGAACATTATAAGAGCCCTGTGCCCATAAACATCCCACTTCTGGTGGGCTACCCAGCCAATTAATTACAGGCAGAAATTCTGGCTGAGCATTCATTGCCCACATAAGCTCCTTGCTGAAAAATAAACCTCCAGAGTCGTCAGGAGAAAATGAAGCAGGAGATGGTGTGCTGGAGAGAAAAATACACACAGACCAAGAATAGGACATGACCTGTATTTTATAGTTTGCTTTTCTTTTTTTTTTTTTTTTTTTGGTCAACTCTGCTGTAGTAAAAAAAAAAAAAAAAAACCTCGATCTTTAGGGAAAAAGAAATTGTGCAAGAATACAATGGGCTTCTCAAAAAACCAGGAATTACTAATTTTCACCTTTTCTCATAAGCTAATACAAGCATCAGCCCCTGACACCTGGGTACAGGAGAGCCTCACCTGGCTCCTGGGTTTGGATCCCCATCTCTGGTGTGGTTTAACCATTGAGGAGAGCTCCACACTCATCCCTCTGCTGCACTTGAGGAGCTGGAGCATGCAGAGGGTCTGGGACCCCTTGGCTGTCCCCTCCAGGTGGGTGTGTGCAGTGCTGCCACAGGTGAGACACACGGGGCAAAGGCAGTGAGGAGCATCTGAGGTCACTGAACCCCAGAATGGTTTGGATTGGAAGGACCTTAAAAACCATGTCCTTTCACCTCTGCCATGGGCAGAGATGCCACCCACTAGATCAGGTTGCTTAGGGCCCCATCCCACCTGACACTGAACACTTCCAAGAATGGGACGGCGCCAAATTTTCTGGGAAAACTGTGTCAGTGTCTCATCACCCTCAGGGGGAAGAATTCCCTCATAATATCTAATCTAAACCTGCCAGTGTGAAGCCATTCCTCCTTGTTCCATCACTTCAGGCCCTTGTGTAAAGTCCCCCCTCCAGCTCTTTTGTAGCTCTTTTAGGCACTGGATGGGCTCTCAGACCTTCTCTTCTCCAGGCTGAACAGCCCTAGCCCTCCCAGCCTGTCCCCAGAGCAGAGCTGCTCCATCCCTCTGAGCACCTTCTAGGGCTCCTCTGGACCCGTTCCATCAGGCCCACATCTGTCCTGTGCTGAGCACCCCAGCGCTGGTCCCAGTGCTGCAGGTGAGGTGTCCTGAGAGGGGAGCAGAGGGGACAGTCCCCTCCCTGGCCCCGCTGCTGACGCTGACTCTGAAGCAGCCCAGGGTGCAGCTGGCTGTAAGAAGTTGCAGCAGCTCTCACAGCAGGGGATGGGACTTGAGTACAGCCTCAGCAAAAGCTCCTTGGTGTAAACAGCAAGAAAGATCTGTGACCTGGAGAGAGAGGGGGAGATGAGCCCAGACAGCTGCCCCTGGCTGCCAGGCCCCGTGCACTGAGCCAGCACTTTCACATTTAATGTCCCAAACAACATCTCTGCCCACAGGGACCGTTTCAAGTGTGAGCAGCTCACCCCACCACAGTCATCATCATGGGCCACTGCCCAGTGTGGGGGTCCTGCCCACCTGCCCACACGTCATGCACCCCACTGGCCCCTTGGAGCCCGGCACTTGCCACTCACTTCCCTGCAGGAGCCTGGTGCTGCAGCCAGAGCTCTCAGAAACCTCAGTGCTCCTGACTGGCTTCCTTGACATTAGCCAGGCCTGGCTATACATTACTGGGATATACAATTAAGGCTCAGAGGTTTGCATACAGTAGCTGGCTTTTGGAAGACAAGGAAATCAAGGAGTGTGACCAAGAGGGATTTTTCAATGTGAAAATTGAGTATTAAAAGGGTGCTTAAGCCAGCGGAGCCAAAACCACAAGGGGGAAAGGACTTTCTAGTAAAGGAGCAAACAATTGCATTTTAAGAATGGTGAGTATCAAACAGTTGAGGGGACCTGAAGCTGAAATGCATTTCATACAGACTCTGGGCCAGTGCAGGCAGTGGCACAGGGGAGGACAGTGAACTAGCAGCCAACCCAAGTGCCCACAGGGGCAAACCCCCATGCCCTCCATCCATCCCCTCCAGGCCATAGCACATGAGAACACACTTTGCAACAGCCTCAAGTAAATGCTATAACGATCTAGTAAGAAAATCAGAGGCAACACATCCATCACAGGAAGGATCTGGATGCTCCATGTGCCATTTCCACATGGCTCCATGAAACATTTGGGTGCTTCTTACCTTGCCCAAGTGACTCTTGGCACAGCTGGGAGGGTGGAACTTGCTGTTTGATGTCACCACCTTATGAAGTCACTTCCAGAAGAAACCACACTGGCAAGTGCTGGGGCAAATTCCTGCACAGACGAAATTCTGGCATTAGCACAGACTGATTATTCTTTATTTACTGGGTTTGCACTGCTCCAGTCAGGAGCAGGAAATCAGCCATGGTGGTGCTGTGTGGGTATCATCCCTCCTGGCATCCCAGGGGAACAGCCTGCCTCCATGCCAAGGTGGGAGCAGCCAGCAGTGAGACAGAGGGCATCCCCCCATCCTGTCCCCTGCCTAGCAGCAAAAGCTGCTGAGCACTCCCATGAGGGGCTGTGCCTTTGAGCTTTAGGGGTCATCCTCCCTTCTTTCCATCATGTCTGCAAGCAGTGCAGGAGCCCAAGCACAGACCTTTGCTCTCTTGGGACCCTTCCCAAGGCTCCTGCATCCCTGCAGTCCATGTGGACTGGCTGACTGACCAGAGAACCTCTGGCAGCCATTCCTGGGCTCTTTCCAGAGTTCACTTGCAAATGAGTTGCCAGTTCCTCACCAAAAATTCCAGCTCTGTGACAGATCTTCAGCTTTTGTGTAAACATGTCAGTGGGATAGCTCACATCCATGATTGCTCCTTGCCTTGGGTCTTTAGGAGAAAGCATTAACAATTGCCAATTTACTTTGGTTAGTCAGCAGCTCTGTGCTGCGAGTTTGGGCACTCTGTGAGCACTTGTTCCAGGACACACACACGTTTCCTGAGGTGCAACTTTGAGCAAGCCACAAATATTTTTTTCTTGGAGCAAACGGTGGTGAAAAATTGAAACTAGCTCATGCAGAAGAACTCATTAGCTTCATTTAATTGACAATTGACAATCCCCTCATTAATCTGAGGCTGAAAGGGCCAGAGGAAATGCACACACCTAGAAGAAGCTGTGGAAAGTGCAAAGCTTTCTAAGTTGTTTTTTGCAGGACTGAAAAGCCCCTCAGAGGAGGGAAAGGCAAAGCAGGGCTGAGGACCTGGCAGGCTACAAGACAGCAAAAAGACAGTGCTGGAGCAGGGATGGGGCAAACCCAGGAATTGTGCTCATCACCCAAATCCACAGATGCTGCACACCTGACCTTGCGCTGAGCCATCTGGTGCACAGCATCCAACCAAAAATTCCAATGGGATCCACCCTGTGGTTTTACTCTGCTGAACCCCCAAGGCTTCAGACAAGGCCAGTGAAGAGGCAGTGACCAGCACAGCAGCCCGGACATGTCCCAAGGGATCACAGCATCCCTCTAGCCCCATTCTGGAGCCAGGGATGTGTCATGGACATGTTAAAGTTAACCACATCAATCTATCCTTCCAGCCTGGAGAGCTGGCGGGGTGAGGACATGTCCTTGTCAGCCTTCTCATGCCCAAACTGTCTGAGGTGAGAGAGGTTAATTAACAGAAAATTCACCTCTTCTTCAGCCTCTCCAGCACCAGGCTGGGCAGCCAGGAGGAGGAGGAAGGGCAGGAGGAATGCTGCTGCATCCAGACTGAGCCATAACTCACAAACTTTTGCTTTCTAATGTGTTCCTGCAGAGCTGTGGAATCCTTTTCCCAGAGCCCCATAGCACATTTGATGCCACTGCCTCTCATTTCAATATGATTTCTGCAGTTTACTGGACCTGAGCTCCCACTATGGGGAAAGAAAAGGATTATTCTCTGGCCCTGTTTCAGAGCTGGTGCTGGGAAGGTCTGATCTGCAGCCTGGCAGGAGCCAAGCAGTGATCCCAACACACAGCACACTGCAGGCATCTCTTCTACTCTGCTCTCGCAGCCTTCACGTTCTGCTTTTTAATTTCCTGTGGCCACAGAGCACGACTGGAGGGTCTCCCAGGGACAGTGCTTCCCATACACCATGGTCAAGGATGGTGGGGGTGACACAGTGAGTTGTATCAGTCTCAGCACAGGGGAGTTGCAGGCAAGAAGGCTGTTTCTGATGGATTATCCAAATATTTCGAGCCACAACCAGCCTTAAAGCAGAAAAAACCCCTAGCATTCCAGGGGAATATTTAACCTGGTGACTGGTGATCTGAACCTGGAAGCAAACAGGGAAAGGTGACTGCAGGAGCAGCAACACTCTGCCTTGGGGTGCAACTCCGTGGGCTCTTGGGGAGCAGGTACCAAGCTGCCCAGGAGGAGAAGCCAGCACAGCAGAGGAAGCTGCATTTGGGGCAGCTGCTTGAGCCCTATCTCCACAGAGCAGCATAGCTCCAGCAATGCCACCCCTGGGAAAGGCCCAAACCTTGTACACTGGCTACTTTTGCTCAGAACAGAGCAAATTATGCTCAAGAGGAGCCTTAGGCTGAGTTTCCTGGCCCCAAACCAGCACCTACCACTAAATCCTTGCTGTCCAAGTTGGCTGTGAAGTTCCAGCTCATGGACACTGTGCATCCCTTCCCTATAACCTATTTTTATATTATTATTTATATTTACATTTCACAGCAATGCTCACCCTGCTTACAGGTCTGTGGGATGCCCCAGAAGTTGTCCAGAAATTACTACATTAAATGACTAAAATTATGGCTAAACAAGAACTCACCACAAAACTTGAAGCATTTCAAAGCCATGCTTCTCATTCCTGAGTATTTTTGCCTCTTTGCTGGTCAGTATTCTCAACATCCTCAGCACAGCTTTATGCCATACAAGACAGTGCAGCTCTCTGAGCTGAATCAGTTGATGGGGATTTTTTTCCTCAGAGTATGTAAATAAATATCAATACTCTAAACCAAAGACCTCCCAGTCACTAAATATTATTTATCTTAAATTTATCTTCAAACTAAACAGCTTTGTCACATATGTACAATAATAAAGAAACAAATTACAAAGGAGGAATTTGATTTTATTGGTTTTATTCAAAGCCCACGTTATACATCAATTCTGAACAACAGACTTTACACACTTCATTAGAGATGCTGTCAAAACTTTGGGTGAAGCTCATTTCACTTCCCCACCAGTAACAGGAGACATGGCAGCCTGGTTGTTTGTTTTAATTTTATTCATTCTTCACAACAGCGACTATTTTCAAACCATATCAGGGAAATCCTTCACTTCACTGGGGAAAGGCACTTGTGAGAAAAGAACAGCTGAGCACATAGCCTGAATTTGGTCTTTTTAGGTATTAACTCGATATCCCAAGCAGGGTTACTGACAATAAACCCCAACATCTTGATTCCTGTGTGTGACCAATTAGCACGTGATGGGTGCGTTTGCTAAGGATTTACAAAAAGTATCTTTCTCATTTTATCGACACAGTCACTTGGGTGGCAGCTCATGGCATTTTGCATCCCAAAATATCTTAGAGACCACACACCTCGCCTGTAGCCCCGATATAGATTCTGGCACTCGCGCATCTCACTTCTCGGTAGCTGGTGGCTGTGCCGCCGGTGTCATCTGAGCAATGCACTCCGGCATTTCGGAGGTGTCAATCTCCGGCAGCGCCGCAGCCGGAGCCGCTCGCAGGGCATGAGGTCGCATGCTGGGGACACTCAGCAGGCGGACTGCAGGGGGAGAGGCCCTCCTGCGAGCTTTAAGCAGGATGAAATCTCCCTGCCGGCACTGGAAATCTGTCTCGGGGAGGATCATAGGATAAAAACAAAGACATTCGAACCACGGAAGAAATTATTTTAAACGTTGTCAGTGGGATCTGCAACTCCTGAAACAACGTTCGCAACGAGTAATTCTAGCTATGAAAGAAAAGTGGGTGAGCATAGCTTCAGTCAAGCCCAGCTTAGCAAGAATGCTGCTAATGCCGCGTCCTCCACTGCCGGCAGCCCTGGCCAGGGCTCCGGGCACTCGGCCAGGCCACCCCCGCCTGATCCAGCAGGTACTGGAGCATTACAACACCAACAGAGCCTCAGTCCTGCAGGCTGCTGAGCACTGACCTGGCCAAGCACTTAAGCACACGCTTCATTTAATGGTGTTGGAGCTGGGAGATCACCAGGACTTTTCCGTATTTGTGGTACCAGCGCTAAAGTTTTCAGCAACTCCAAGATCCAGTCTGGCATCTGGGAGTGTCCAAGCCAACCTGGATGAGGCTTGGAGCAAACTGGTCTAGTGGAAGGTGACCCTGCCCACTGCAGGGGGTTGAAATGAGATGAGCTTTAAGGTTTCTTCCAACCCAAACCAGTCTGTAGTTATGTGATTCTACTCTCAAACAAGGAAAGGCTCTCAAGCAGCAACTCTGGATACAGCTGTTCCTGCCAGTTGAGCTGCAACTCCAAGGACACATCAGCAGCAGCTTGGACTGCTCTCCCCAGTGTCCTTGCTCTTGTCACTGGTCACTGGCAGAGATGATGGTACCAAGCCAGAGGCGACTGACCTGGCCAGGCTGCTCTTACACTGTTTGAAGTGCAGAGATGTACAAAACTATAGGAGGCAAGTGGCCAGGCATGGAGGAAGCTCATATGGCAACTGCCACTAGTTCCCGTGGGCTTGGGGAATACCAATACACATGGGTGGGCTCCTGGTTTTGTTCCAGTGCAGTTTAGTTTCTAAAAAAGGATTGTTCAAAACTTATTTATTGCTGGTTTATTGACTACATCCTCCTGCAGAAGCAGCAATGCGAAAGGACAAGCACAGGCATCCAAAGGGGTTTCAAGACCAAGGTATTGAAGGTCAGAAAAGCTCAGCCACTCCTTTCACAAAATATCTTCCCTCTAAAGGCTTTGGGAATCAGGATTACAAGGAAAGAGGGATCTCATTTAAACACAAAATACAGGTGAACGCTGTATTAAAGCTATTTATATCCTGGTTAAACGGAGGCAGCAGCTTTGTCAATAAACTGAGCCAGCTTCACGTCTCTCTTGGTCAGCCCACCGCAGTCGTGGGAAATCAGAGTTATCTGAACCTGTCACAAAGGAAAAGAAAGAGGTTACAAAGGCAGTTTGATCTCTGACATGGAGGCTGAAAGCAGTTCATTGGGAATGGCATGTGTCTCTGTAGTGAGCTGGTTTAACTCGGTGCTCCTGGCAAGCACCAAGCTGGACCCTCCCTGCTCATGTAAACCAGAAGACACTGTAGGTGAGGAGGCTTTTCAGAGCCTGCAATCTCACCAGATGAGCCCCTTTGCAGAATAACACAGGCTTTGTATTCTTGGGTTTCATCCAAGAAGAGGTATTAAATCATTCACTCTTTGCATTTAAATTCAATGGATCAGTTTCATGAAGAACCTGGGCCAGTGACCAAGCTGCCAAGAGCTGGATTAGGGGCTCATATTTTGTTAAGAACCATCATCTCAAAAGTGAAAAAATTCTTAAACTTGCTGCAGATTAATTTAAAAAAAAAGTACTGGTGACACAGCTGCCTCACAGGTCTGTTTAGATTGAGCCAGATGACAAGTTGGGCATTATTTTGTCTTGCCTCTGACTAAGATTTTGGGAAGAATCAAAAGGAAAAAAAATACAAATTCTGAATATTCTAGAAATCCATGAAAATCAGGAACAGTGGGTGATCAGGTTTTTTTCCAGCGATCATTTAATGTTCCTTGAACAGGGTGACATGAAGGGTGGATGGGAAGTGTGTCTGCTGGGAGCTTCAGCTGCAAGGAGAGGTGGGATGTCCTGCTCTGAGGTTGGTGGTCTGAGCTACAGGCTGCTTGTCCACATGTCCTTTCTTTTGGTAGATTTTTAGTGGGACTGCCATATATTCACTAAATGCTACAACAAACAATGTGATACAATGCAATAAGAAGTATTAGAAAATAAAACTGAAGGGAGAGCAATAGTTTCTCCCTTCACACAGCACCTTTCATTCGAGAGTTGCAGTAATCCTTGTAACCCTTGTAAATACGAGACCACCATCAGTTAGGCAATATTATAAACAAATTTTATAAGCTGCTATGTTGAGACATAGGAGCCTACAATTTTTAAAAAATCAAATCTGAATTGAGACTGCCAGGCTCTCACTTAGGTACCAACAGTCTGCTACCCTACACCGCTGAGTTCCTGACCTGCTGCACAGACAGGAATGAGAGCTGGTGGGTAGTTTTAAAACAGTAATTTATTCAAGTTGGCTAAATAAGAGTTTAAAGGCTTCTGTTTTACTTTTAGATCTCAGCCAGAGAGGTGAAGCCACAGACCCCAACCATACAGCTGGCAGCAGACGCAAAGAGCTTCATTCTTGATTCCTCACCACTGCAAATCTCAGCATCTCCTTAAAATCTCAAATCTCTTTATAGAGACACTTCCCATTCCCTTACCTTGCAGACAAGCTACAAATAAAGGCAGAGAGAATGGTCTCCTTAACTCCACTGCTGTGTGAGTAACTAGGGCTGGTGAACATGTTACCTTGCTGTAGACATTAAACCATTCTGGGTGGTGATTCATCTTCTCTGCTTGTAGAGCAACACGTGTCATAAATCCAAAAGCCTGGGGAAAGAGAGAGCAAAGATTGCCAGGATTGGCAGTGGATTGGCAAGATTTCGCTCCAAAAATCTCAAGATCTCCTCAAGACACCCCAGATGGCTGCACCTTGGGTCTGTGTGTGCTGAAGAGGCATTTGAACTTCTCATGCCACTGGTGCATTTCCCAATACAGCTGAAATGATCCCCTGCAGACCCTGGTAAATCACCCTGCTCAATGTGACTTAGCCCAGGACTCAAAGCTATTGCATGACAGCAGTGATTTTACCTCTGGCATCAGCAGGGATTTTAAATATCCATAACAAGTCCCCCATCCCCTACTGCATCTTAGAAATGTGCCATTTCTAATTAAACACCATGCCACTGTATGACCAACACTGCTTCCAGAAATACATCCCTCCATTTAACCATTTTGCTATTTACTTTACTGGGGAGAAAGAGGCAGCAGGTGGGCCTGCCCCTCTACTTTATGAGACATATTTTCCCTTTAGATGAGTTAAAATACGTTTTCCAATCCTCTGTCCCTACATGCTCCCCCAGGACGCAGGTTTTATCAGAGGCTCAAAAGGAAAATAATAGCAGGCTCTTGCCAAAATACTCTGGGAGCAAATCACTGCATTATAAAGAAAATTAGAATGTCCATGCAAATCAAGACAGTAATTATGCAGTGGGGCCTGAAGGGCCTGGGAGCGTGAGCAGGACGCCTCTCAACAGCAGGCTTTGTTCATACTGAGCTCCATCCATCGGCTTCAGGACCTGAATTAACATGCAGAGCTGGAGGAACATCCACATTACAGTCTGGTTCAGATTATACTACAACAAGCTCCACAAAACCATACCTGATTTAGGTAGGTTTTTAGTGCTAATTTATGGAAGAGAATGTACATAGCCCGCATTCCACCAAGTGATGGCCATTTCAAACAAACATGTGGTCAATGAATAACATATAATGGTTGATAATAGTTTCAAGTCTTTTTCCCTCTCACAAATTGCAAAAACCTTTAAGGAAAAAAAAAGAATTGGTGCCTGGATGAAGAATGACTTTGTTGGTCGCTTTGCCAGTCAAATGAATGCAAACGTTATAATCAGAGAAAATCATTCCAATGAGGTTTGGCATTTGGAAATCACCAAACTGTCAGCAATTAAAAAGCTTTTCTTCCTTGACCCAAGAGCTTTCCAAAATTCAGGAGAATCTAACTTCCCTTGAAGCTCTTGCTCAGTTTAGTTTTACTTTGAGTGAACAATTACTTTTAAAAATTTGCCCGTGTTTCAGCAGCATGCTTTGAAGTGGAAAGCTGCAAGTTGTGTATCAGATGTTAGCAATGATTTGGAAAACTTTTCCATTAATAATGTTGATTTAAATGTTTTTAGTGTCCAGGGTCTTAATAAGAATGCTATTTCCAACAATCTATACACAGATATATTCTCAAAAGTTTAAAACAGTGATGTGTCTGCAACCAAACTGCCTGTACAGAAACAAACAACAAGAGAAAAAAAAATTATAAAACCCCCTAGCAGGTTTGTGTATGCTCTGTTGCTGTCTGCTCATCCCAGGAACTCACCCGCCCATTTACAGACCCAGGTCACACTGCAAACAGTCCCTCATGGTGAGACAATAATCATTGCTCCAACAAAAGCACACAGAGAGAATTACACAAGCAAATTACTCTAAAAAATTAATTTGCTCTATAGACCTTCCTCCACACTTCTGATGACAAATCTTCCTCATCAGCAGACCACCAAATCCCCCCAGTCAGTGCCACCAATGTGACATCCCACTGCCCCTTCCCTGCAGAGAGTAGTCTCCAACTGGATAAAATGGACATAGGTCACAAAACTGTTCATCCTACCGAAGACTGCTCAACTTGAGGCTGTCCAACTCATGAAAAGGAATAAATTCTAGCACAGAGGACTCTCCCCAGGACACGTCTTGCTGCTTGTTGCTCCAGCTGCCTGCAACTGTCCCAACCAGGGCAATCCAGAGTCACAGTGATGGACGAAGCCTGCCCGCCTTCCTGCATGCCCTGCTCTGCTCAGAAATGTTCTCCCTCATTGCACATTATCCACAGCAACTTACTCCTTGCATTTGAGTTTACTTGAATTACACACAAAATGTATCTCTCACAAAAAAATGAGCTATGGTTCTACCGAGCAATTTCACCAACACAATCTCCATTAAGGTCTTAAATACTTCCTTTGCTAATTAAATGAATTGGAACACTATTGTTTATTAAGCACCTTTATATTTGTAGAGTCTTAACCTTTCTTTGGGAAAATACAACTGGCTGTGGAAGGAAAAGATCTTTAGGTTTGATTAGATATGAAAACACTATTACACAAAATCAGTTTGGACATTTCTTCACGTCTTGAAACTTGATCGGTAATTTGGTCTAATTGGTGATCAAGGAAACTATCTTGTGATCAATTAAAGTAATTACCGCATTCCGGCAACACAACCAACCTTAATTTGAGCAGGAGTCTGCACTTCTTCAAATTTAATTAAAAATAATGAAAATTATTATGCCGTCTGCAGTGCAAGATCATTGTCAAGACTGCACTGGTGGGCAGAGTTTATCAGACCATCACACATTTCTTGATGAAAGTGGGACAACCACTTCACTCATGACAGTGAGACCCAACACAGTCTTGATTTTCACTCTATTAACAACAGGGATCTGCATTCTCTCGGCCCCAGACAAGAACTTTTTCTGATTTTTCCCTCAAAAATAAAAAGGAGAAAGGTTTTGTGCATTTTCTAGAAGCCATAAAGAAGTATTAAAAGAGACTTCAATGTAGTAAATATTAAGAAGTATTCTGGTTTTTCAGCAATAGGCATATTAGACATATTTTTAACCTAACCCTTTTTGGACATTTGGGCTAAAATAGTATCCAGACATTCAGGAAACTCTACATAAGTAGATTACACCACCCAAGGGGTGGCATAGTGCACAGTCCCTGCAACAAACCATGAAGAGCAATATAAGTAAGGAGTGAAGCAATCCTGCATGGACAAGATGCCTTGGGTGTGCTGGTACATCTCTTCCCTTTATGTCTTTCAAGATCACGAAAGAAGGAACTAAAAACTAATGGTGTTTCAGTCATAACATCACATCTAAAATGTTTCTTAAATACTACCAGCCCTAATATGTCTCCCATGAGATAAAAATCAGGGCTACTCTTAGAAAAACAAGCTTACCTAAATAAGTGAAAAAACTCCAAGGTAAACTTTTAAATAATTCAGGTATCTCATAAAGTTTTGTGACTGGTCAAGCTGCTCTTGAAACTGACATAATCCACTATCACAAAATAAGACTTGATGTTACTTTTGTTGCCTGAGAATGGGAAAACCAGGGCCAGACATTTAGCTGTCAGAACTGGGAGGAAAGATGAAATTCCATCCACCCCTCTGCCCCACCCAGCGCTGCACAGCTCTGGAAGAACCGTGGGATCCCGCAGCTAATCTGCTATTATTCTTCCTTTCACACTTCTTAAGCAAGGAACCCATTCATCTTAATACTTTTTAAACACGCTGCTTTTGTACAATGCTTGCCAACATTATCTTGATGAGTTATACATCAAAGGCTCACAGGTCGTTGTGTTGTGCTCATACATCACCCACCACAAGTCCCCTGTGATGGATCACCCCCGTGCATCTCCAGAAGAAAGCAGCTGACAGTACTTGACTCAAATTGGAGATATTTAAGCAAAACAGTTGAAAGGCTCAACAATATAACCATGTACACTTTTCTTTGTTTGTTTGTTTTAAAATGAAGGGTGCACTCAGGCTTCTTAAATCCTCTGGACACCCAGCCAAGGAAAGCATGTGCTAATCACAAGTACATTAAGGTTTCTGCCTCCCATCTGTCATTATAACGCTGGAGGTAGCATTAACCCTGACCTTCTGCAGTGCGAGGGCTACCTGTCTTCCCTTCCCCTGCCTCCCAGGCTGCATCTGTACCATTTATCAGTGGGAAATTAATACATTACTCAGGTTACAGTGACACCATCACACAGGAGATGACTACACCTCACACATTTGCTCTCCACTCACCTGAGTAAAATGTACCCAGGGTACAGCATGTATTCTCCTTAGCAGTTTGACACTTGTAACAATAAAATCAATCATTAAGGTTCACTCCCAAACTCCAGAAGCTTTCACATATCCAGCTGACATTACTACCTAACAGTGAGCTACAAGCCAGCAGATAAAAGGAAAAAGCTCTTTAAAGTCAAGATATTGTAAGTCAGGATTAGCTGCCAGTCACGAGGGCTCTCACAACATTTTCTCTTGTGCTCTCAGGAAAAAACTGGACTTTGTTTTATTTTCATTCTATTTACTCCATCACTAAATATTTTTATCATATAAATATGCATAAATCATGTCACAAAGCTACACTCTTTATCTGAAATGACAACATAGTCAAAACACAAAAAAAGAAGACTCTAATTAGTATTTAGGAAGGTGATGGCAGCACAGAAGGACAGGTACTCATCTCCAAAACCATGGGAATCAAAATATTTGGATTCTTCCCTGTTGGCATCATCAATCTGCTTGAACCATCCTCAGGGACACTGGATTCACATGGCATTAGATATTTTCCTCCTCCTTTTTGTCTGTGTCTGGATTCATATACAATATAAATCAGGTGAACATCTTCTCATTGCTCCTCCCCTTTTTAACATCAATCCATGAACAGCAGGACAGTAATTAAGAATGTAAATAATCATGCACCAAAATAGAGCTAAACTCAGGTTACTCATGGCCCCCTTCTCTCTGCTGAGGCTTCAAGGCATGGACAAGACAGATCAGGCAATGTGCCTACAATTCCTTAATCTCTCCATCCTGGCATGGGCAGCCAACAGGGTCTGACAGTGAACAACACCTGATGAACCACTGGTAGAAATTTGGTTTTCTCCTCTTTAACAGCTCGAGCAGCAAAATATTGTGAACGGAGACAACCTTCCCATTCCACAGCGTCACTTGTGACTGGGGAAAGCAGTGCTCTTAACTCTGAAGGATACTAATGAGAGGAAAGGATGGAAGAATACTAAAGACACTCTGGAATAGACTGAGATGCCATTTCTGTCTTCATAAAAACCCCCACAACTCCAATTTCCAACTGAATTGTCAATACTTTTCTGCGTTTACAATGTTCTCTGAAAATCCAGAGCTGACCATTCGCATCCCCCATACTTATCTGTATACATCATTCACAAAAAAGTGCAATGCTGCTTTGCACTCTAAAAAAGTTACCTATTTACATTCTTATTGCAGCTGTAAACATTGCTGTGTTAGATGTGCAGCAGAGAACGTGCAAACCTTTACACCGTGTTCTCCAAAGAACGCTGTTTCTGTCTCCCAACACTTGTTTACAATTATGTCAGTGAAGAAACCAGCTTGCCAGCTCTATATCAAACATTTTTGACAGCAAAAGCACAAACACTGATCTATTCTAAGTAGTTTGCCACTCCATGTAATCTTGGAAAAGGCATTCTTGCCTTTGATTCTAAAATGTTTATACTTCGTACATTATGCAAATAGTTTTTATATATTAAGAAATAATGCAAGCAAAGCTCAAGTTAAATCAAATTCTTCAACAATAACCTTGCCAAAGTACTGATTTTCCTATTAAAAAAATTATTCCAATTTGTTGATCTTACATTGGATGAAACATACTGTAACAATCTTCATAATTTATGTCCTGTTGGGACACTATGATTTAAAGTAACATAATACAGACCAGCATCACTGCTAATCTAAACCACCTGACTAGATAAACAACAGTTTCCCCTTCTCTCTTCACTGAGAGTATTTCTGTTTATTGTCATATGATTTACCAATTTGAAGAACATGAAGAATAAATGGAGGCAGAGAGGAGTGGAGCTGGAGGCACAGCCTTGCCTCGATGGGGACGTTTCTCACACAGGTACCGTACAATGTCAAGAGCTGCAGGAGGTGACAGGAGGCAATTTCAGGAATGCTGTCCCAGGAAAAGCCCACGCCACTTGTGGCAAAGGGAAGTTTGCACTCACTCAGCACCCTCCAGCCCAGTGCAGCACCAGATACAACACAGTGCTGACAGTGCTTGAGATGCAGCTCTCTAAAGGTCATCTTCCCAGCTCAGCAGTGACCGAAGCTATGGCATCACAGAATCAGAAGTACAGAATGGTTTGGGCTGGAAGGCACTTTAAATACCATCTAGTTCTAATCCCCTGCCACGGGAAGGAACATCTTCCACTATCCCAGGTTGCTCCAAGCCCCATCCAACCTGGTCTTGAACACTACAGTGATGGGGCATTCACAGCTTTTATGGGCAACCTGTGCCAGTGCCTCACCACCCTCACAGGGAAGAATTTGTTCCGATATCCAACCTAAATCTACCCTCTTTTACCTTAAAACCATGAGCAGTCATAAAGCAGATGCAAGTGCCATTTGCCTCATCTGAGATTCAGACAGTTTGAAAAGCAAATTCTATTATTTTGCTATGGTCAATGGACATGGATCAGTGCAAGGAAAGGGACTTTGAGGAAGGTAGAGAGCACTCAGCTGCTGCACTTAAGTCCTGCTCCTTGCTTTGCTCTCCTCCTTCTCTCAAGCTCATAAAGTATGTAAAAAATCCTTGCGTGCAATCTGCACAACAAACCTCAACATGATCTTTTCTAAGCCTGTTTATATCAGGATTTTAACAACTGCTGAATTTAGGCCTTCTTTCTCTTATTGCTAATAATAAAGCACAAAATGTTACATGTACTACCTTCTTCATCACATCTTGACTTCTCCAGCAGCCTCCATGCTGAGGATATTTTTTCCTCTTCTCCTTTTGATTATGGTAAGTGATTGCACTTGCCATGATTGGCTTCCATGAACAGAACACAGATAATATTCTTGGTGATTCAATAAACAGACCTCACACCAAAAGTTATCACCTGTTCCACCAGAAAGATTTATAGACTTGATGGAGTAGAAGCAAGAGAACATGGAGATGTCTTAAGACAGCAAAAAAACTTTCTGGAAGTGATAACAGTTTCAATGCCAATACAATCATATTACAAAATACATGCATTTGTTTATAGGGAGATAAATATAATGATAGTTGCCCATAAAACTTCTGCAAAATAAGTAGATACCCTAAGTCCCAACCACACCTGCAACGAGGTCATGTGGTATTTTTGACACATCATTTAATACCAAAATATAGAAAATAAATGCTTTAATTTTTCCTTTCCCCCCCCAGGTCCCTTAACACTTATAAACATAGACTAATAAATATTATTTCATTTATTAAAAATTGTAGATCTCTAAATGACATTTTCCAGGAAAAAAAGAGGGAAATAATCCCAGGTTTCAGGACTGAACTAGAGCATGGCAGAAATCCTTCAGCCACGTCATAATCTCAATACAGCTCTCCACCTCCCAAGCCATTTTTGTGTGCTTTGTGTTAAAAAATGGAATATAAAGGTTGCCCTTAGGAAGTTTGCACCAAAAAAATAGCTATTTCAAGAAACATGACTTTTTAAAATGAGCTTTTTGCGCCCTACCTAAAAACATGAAATAACACAGTGAAGTCGCCATTAACTGAGCACCTGCTAAAGTAATCAGGCACTTAAAATAATAAACTCTCTTGGCTGCACAACTGAAAGAACAATGATAATTTGACTTGTTAAAACTAATGTTTGGTCCAGCAAATCAAACCCCTGGCTGTACTGTAATAAAGCCGTGACACAAACCACAATAAAAATAAAGTAGTAACAAGGTGCAGGGAGTCCCCACTTCCACCCTTCTGAATTCAGGCACCTGAATCATCCTTGACAGCACAGTGCCAGCCCATGACACGAAGGTATCGCAAACCAGAGCAAATCAGAATTAATTTAAGTGAATGTTCCACTTCTGAAAAGTTTCTCAAACCCTCTGACTTTTACAGAGTGCAGGTATGGTGAAGAAGAACAGAGAAGTTCATTATCCCATCATGCCACATTTTGGATGAAACAGATTTAACTGGAGCAGAACAAAATATTCTTCAAATTTCCCCAATGTTTGTTTTTACTCATATGCAAAGGAATGATTTTGTTCTGTAGACATGAAAGTGAAGTTCACATGCCATCCATGCTGTTGATAACACAGGGATGGATGCTCAGACAAAATTCTCCCTGGTCTTTTGGCCAAGATTACATATACTATCAGTTTAATATCCAACATCTTCTCTGCTGAGCATCCAAGGGCAATCATATCCTGTCTCTGATAATCCTCTAAATATTTGCCCTCTATGATCCTAAGAGCACATCAAAGAGTGGTAAGAAAGGCTTTGCTTTATGATGGATTAAGAGAAGATGTTGGTCTCATGACCATTTCATCTTCCACTATCCTGTCAGCTTTTTTGGTTTAGTTTGTTTTTTTAAAGACAAATTCAGCAATTCAAACAAGCAACAGAGAAAATATGATGGAGATGTGAGGAATTTGGACAGGTCTTCCCATCATTATCTTGGCCAAGCCAGAAGCTAAAAAGATCTACAGATTTGCAATAAAGCAAACTAAGGACCATTTATGTCAGATCTAGTCAGGGAATCATTTCACTCAACTGAACTGCTGAAGGTGTCCTAGTGTACTGTCAGAACAAATTTTAATGTTTGGACACTATTTCTAGTGAGAGTTTCTTCTAGAAGAGTTTAAACAATAACACAGGGGCAGTGAACTCAGGGTAAGACCTACCCAGACCAGCACTGGCAGGCTGCTAATTTATATTGCACCATAAAATTCAAATGTTATTTTGCAAACAAGACATTTCAAGTCTTGAAACAACAAATCATTTGGGAAAAAAGAGTAGGACGGACGAAGAATATTCCCAGACAAGATGGGGTATCCTTCAAGCTCCGCACAGTCGGGTCCCTTGCCTGGTTTATCATGCCCACTCTGGGATCTGTAGCTCACCTCCACCTGAGCTTCATCTCCTGCCTCTGCTATTTGGAAGAATGGCTGGAGCAGGTCACAGAGAAAAGGATAAAAGCAGCTACATTAAGCTGTGTTATCAGAACAAGGCTCACCCAACTGCCAACAATTCAGGTACTCAACTTGCACTTAACATTATCCACTGTCTTCAGACCCCTTCTTATGCTCCAAGCACATGCCTGGGAACTGAGAGTATGTTCAATGAGCAATATTTTGAGGAGTTCTGTGGGTTTTTTGTTAGTTGTTTTTTTATCAGAATGCAAAGGTTTCTCTGGGCAACCCACACTGCTTGTACATTGGTCCATCTGGAAATGCAGACACAGGCTCAGGAGGGGAGGCAAATAGTAATTCTGAGTCCTCCGGTGAACACCGTATTTGTTTTAGAAATTCATATGAGCACACTACCAAGGGAAACCCTTTGTACAGCTCTTGGGTTTTTTTGTTAGATTGGGCATTACAAGATGTGTGCACAAACCCAACATTCAGGGCTTGTACAGTTAACAGTATTTTTGCTCATTATGAGCACCCACCCATTTTAAGACAGAGTAAATGTTCCCTCAGCCAGGGACACCTTGGACATACACAGACATATATTTAATTGTCTGTTGTTATTCTCGTCCCAGTCCAAGGAAAATCGTGGTAGATCATGTAATCAGGACTTTTTCCTCTGATCCTGGGAATAAGTAACATTTTCCTTCAAAGGATCCTTAGCAATAAATAAACCCAACAGTGCAGTGCTGACTCAGCACAGGGCTTCCCACTCATCACTGTGTTCCCACCAAACCCCTCCAAGACATCACACCCAGCTTCTTGTTTGTCCAAAATGACTTTTCACCTCAGCCAAACAAAACTAAAGGAACAAAGGGCAAGGGGAAGAGCAAGAAAGGAAACTCTCCCCCAAAAAGCCACGTGAAGTGGGTTTGCAGCTTTATAAAAGAGGGCTAAAAAACCTCCACATGCCTCGCCCTGATAAACGACGGCCCTGCCAGTGGCTTTTCAGAGCAGATGTAACGTTTTAGCCAAATGTGATTGTTTGTGAAAGAAATAATTCTGATCAAAACCCGAAATTGCAGCCAGCAGAAGAGCTGCACTTCGTCACACTAATCCGCCCTGACGGGGAGCGGCGAGCGGAGATTCCTACTGCGAGAGGAGCAGATGCGAAAGGTCAGCGCTGGCCCGCGACTTCAAACCCCTTAACGTGTAAAACAGTGTGCATTAAAGCCTGAACCGGCTCACGGCGGGATTAACGGATGTCCGCTAAGTGGGTTTGATGTGCTTTTGGTGAGTAATGGTTAATTTTGAAATAGGGGCGTTGTAGTTTTATTTTAGTTTATTCTGCCAGCCGGAGTCCATTTTTAATTACAGCTGCAGAGAATAATATCCCAAAGCGTGTCGCTCCTTTGTGGGAGTATGGGAAAGTGAGAGCTGCTGGTGCTAAAGGCAGTTTACAGTTTGAAACTGTAAGGAAGGCATTGCTCCAAAAGCAAGGAGATGCAAAAGATTAAAGAACCAGGACTGCATTTAACCGGCATCATTCCAGTCCCCCCATAAAAATAAATTTTATTGCAAAGAAGAGTTTCAAGAAACCAGTTTTCCTTAACTGAAAAGATAAAAACATTAATCGGAGTGACCATCTTCTTCAAAAGAGGCAGTCATACTTGCGTTTTCTTAAATGAAGCTATTCAACTGAATTCAAACCCATTGAATTTTCCATTCATTTTCCAAAGGTGTTTTATCACAGAAAGTGCCCAAAATGTAGCTAAAATTAGATTGACTTGCTGCCATTTACCTCTTTGAGCACTGTCCATATGGCTGATAGAACATTATTTATTCCGTTTAATTGAAACAATCAATCTGTGCAGCTGAAAAAAAAAATAAACTCTTTTGCTACAAATCTACAAGACAAAAAGATAAATTCTTCTTTTGCTACAGATCTACAAGACAGCTTGTGAGATCTAAAAGACATTTTGACAAATAATTTCTTTTGCATCTTCAGATTGATGCATCCAACAAGTATAAGAAAAATGCTGTAATAATTTTTACTTGAGTGATAATAAATCCATCTGTTGAGAAAAGCATTTGTATTGGAGTCAACTGGAGAGCAGCCCAAAGGTCAACTGGGCAGATTTTAAGCAATGGAGTGCACAAAAGGAGATACAACAGGTCTACTGAGGAGGGAAACTCAGCAATTAGAAACACCACACCCCAATAATTATAAACAGTAAAATAATGGTTTATTCTAGGGAGAAATATTATTAGCTCATCAAGAAAATGAGTATGCCAAATTACAGTTAAGTCACAAAAAAAAAAACAAAACCAAAAAACACCAAACTGATGCAAACTCTACCACAACCAGGATGGGACATTTTGCATAATGAAGCAGATGAAGGACATGCCTGAGTCTTCAATTAAAGATAATTCTTTTTATTTAAATATGATTAATATTGTGACATTCTAAATAACCCTGGTGGCCTGACACCACTGTCAGTGCCACAATGAAATTATAATGGTGACATGGGTACTATAACACCACTTGTCACAGGCAGGTGGGACACAAGGACGGTGGCATCTGCACACACAGACCCTGGCAAAGAGGAGATGGGATACTCAACAGAACAAAGAGGAACCATCACCTAAAGGGGCTACAGGAGAGACAAGGAGGGACTTCTTACAAGGGCATGGAGTGACAGAACAAGGGGCAATGGCTTCAAACTGACAGAGGGCAGGGTTAGACTGGATATTGGAATGAAATTCCTCCCTCTGTGGGAGGGGAGGCCCTGGCACAGGCTGCCCAGAGAAGCTGTGGCTGCCTCATCCCTGGAAGTGTCCAAGGTCAGGCTGGACAGGGCTTGGAGCAACGTGGGATAGTGGAAGGTGTCTCTGCCCATGGCAGGGATTCAGAATGAGATGAGCTTTGAGATCCCTTCCAGCCCAAATCATTCTAGGATTCTGTGGGTTTGTACATGGCAGGCCGTGATGGTTGTGAGAAGAAAATAAATACCTTATTTCCCAGCTCCCAGCTCTAAGGATTTCATTTCTTCTTAGACACAACCAGATCACACATTTCCACCACTACAGACCTCCAAGCTTTGCATAACTTTTTACCACTGACTCCCAATTAGCTGGAAGCATCACTGGACACAGGATAGGCTGACCAGAGCTCCAGTGTCATCTCCTCCTTCTCCAAGGCCAAGGAAGGAGAATCATAAGCTTCCAAACAAGCCATCTCCCTGGAACCTCTCATTTCATTTCCCCAAGACCCTGCACTACCTTGATCCCACAGGCAGTGGCAGGCAGCAGCACGGGCAGGTGGATCATGTCCAGGTCCCACAGCTGCACCCTGACCTGCCGACTCAGAGGCGAGACTCTCATTCACTCAGTCAATCCCAAGAAGAAACTCAAGGAAGGTGTGACCATCCAGGAATCATATATTTTTACTGTGCTCTGCTCTGAGACACTTGATGCAGTTCATTGACTGTGTTTCGGCTTGCAGGTCAACCTCTGCCAGTCCCAGAAACTTCACTATCAGTTTCTAATAAAAGAAAATGTCAACAGGCAAATACGCCCGAAATTCATTATTTTCAGATACAAAGATATTTCCAACTCTGTAAATCCACTCATAAATAATTCTGATTTATTGTAAATCAGTTATTGTATTCATAAACGCTGAGAAGTTAGTGAAAAACATAACTACCAACAGAAATACTTTCATAACTTTGCAGGTGCACAAATCACAGCATATGGGAGAGGACTCAAAGGATAATGGAAAATGAAGCAGTTTCAGAAAGCCTATATGAAAACCAGCACCTACCTAGCCGGATAAAAAAATAATTTATTTTTAGTCGACAGGCAATCAAACGCAAAACTCTAGCAGAAGGAGCTGGCAGAGCACTACTACATTAAAAATAGCAATTCCCCCCAAAATGTATGAAAACAGGTCCAACTTTCAATTAGCAGAAGTGACAGTTGGGCTGAGGCTGCTCAGGCTTTGAGGCTAAACACAACTGACACAGGCTGCACCTGAATCCAATCACTCCCCGGGCTCCGAGAAGATTCACACGCGAGGACTAAATTTGTCACAAATGGGTTGGTTTCCGATCCTCCTGTAGCCAACTTGCTTTATTCTGACCCCCGTTTAACAAATCAACTTAATAGGCACTGGGAGTGCTATAAAACTTAACAATGGAGTGATTTTAACTTTTAAAATATAGTTATGAAGCAAAATGTTGGAGAGCTCCTTCAATACTGGAAATCAAATTAAAACTAGACATTTTTTAACAGTCTTGACAGACATAATCCTAGTTACCATGTAAATTTATGGTAAGCTGCTGTGATATTAGCCACAGGTGCTACTTTTAATATATGGCCTGCATCTGGCTGGGAATAAAATATCTCAAGAGGACTGAAAATGACCTCACTATCAGACAATGGAGAAGAAAAAACCCACAAGACCGCAGTGGCATATAAAAAGCTGGAGATGTGGTCCACAACTGAATATTTGCCATAAAATTCATTTTAACTCTGCAGATTGTAAGTTAAAGGATATAATGTTTTCAATACATAAAAGGCGTGGACGTGTTTCAGACAAACAGCCAAAAGATTAAGTACATAAAGTTGCAATGAAGTACACTGCCTATATGTATAAAACCAAATTTTCCAACCTTTGATGAATGTAAAAAACAAAGCAATGTGCCAGGAGTAGAAAAAGGAAGGACAGACCCAGATTATATTGAAGGCTCTGGCACCAAGTACTGCCATTGAAAGAAATCAAGAGTATGCATTGCATATCCTACCTAATTCATTTGGATGTGTAACTGGGATCATACAACAAGGACCAACAATTTAAAGGGACAAATCTGAGCACGTCTCCCTACAGCCAAAAGAAAAAAAATTGGCATCACCAGGAGGAAGAAAAAAAGGCATGTACCATAACATGCTCTGTCTGGCTTCTTTCTCCCAGATTCCAACCAAGAGAGATAGCAAAACTGGAAAGGAAATGCAAAGTGAGAATAATAACTTATTTAATACTCCTAGATTTTTTGCACATCTTTACATATGTTCTCAAAACCCAAGACACAAATTGCACTGAGACACATGTGCCTCTACTCTTAGTGCACAGCATTTCCGTACCGTCCTCTCCACTCAGGCTCATCTTCCACCCTCTTGCCCCAAAAGACAAAAAATGTGAAATAGCTTTAAAACTCTTAGAGCATTTGATTTCCTGTCATTTTAGAGAATGACGTTAGAGGTCTTATGGAGACTTCCTACATGATCTTTTTTTTTTTTTTTAAACAAACTTAATTAAAAACTTACCCTATAAAAGAAAGCAGCTGTAAATTCTGAACCTGACCATCAGCAAACTTGCCCACCTTTGTAATTTCCTAACTGCATTTGCTGTCTTGGTGTGATTACCTACGGAAACGCAATCACACAGGCAGTTGCCCCTTAAACCCTCTGGTCAAATCCAACCAAGTTTGACAAGAGACATGGAAGTCTCAGAGCTAAGATGTTCTTGCAAATTCAGGGAAAGTGAGCAGCTGGATACAGGACCCAAACTGAGCACTTGGCATCCTGCACTCACAGCCTTTCGCAGCTGCCCGCACAGCCCAGGATTGGGCTTGAGATTAATCTGGGAGAAACCCACATCTTCAAACCAGGCCTGTCCCTTCTTCCAGATCACTGCTCCCAAGGTGAACTGACCTGAAATGCTGGGAGAAGTTATCAGCATGATCTGGAGACATAAATTAACCTTCTATTCCAATTCCCAATTTTGTTGAGCAGACTGGAAGCAGAGGGCTTGCTCCACTGGAAGAAAATCGTTCTGTTTCAGTAGCATAAAGATGTGAATGGACGACAACATCACTTCCGGATGCTACACCATGGGCTGAAAGCCTCACCAGCCACTCTTCTCTGCCCTGCAGCCTGGGAGAGAGGCACCAAGGAAGCTCCCTGATGTGGCTGTGAGGTTTGTAGAGGCTCATGAGCACTCAGACGCATAGCAGGAATTATGACTTGCCATGGAGTGCTCCAAGTCCACCTCCTCCCTAAAACCTCGCTCACATCCAGAGGTTTCTGCCAAGCACATGTTCCTCTGGAAGTGACTCAACCCAGGGGCTTTGAGCGAGTGCACCCCATCGAGGGTCCTGGAGGTAAGAGACTCCAGTGTTAACTCATCACTACCTTCCACTCCACAATGGCAATAGCTCAGGGCAATTGCAAGGCATATGGAGGAACAAGGCATTGGTGCCATCAGCACAGCTCTTCTGGGCGCAGCACTCTCCTCTACAGCTGAATTGCATTTTCCCCCCACCACTGCTATATTTTATTTTATTTTATACAAGATGCAGAACACCAACCCACCAGGAGCCTGATGCACATAATGGAAACATATAGCCAATGACATCTAGTCCCCCAGGACTGGTGCTTGGTGGGCATCCACAGCAACAAGACCAACCAAGTGCTTTCAGCAGAAATCCCAGGCTAGTTTCCAGCTTATTTCAGAAAATTGTACCACCAAAGTCCATTTTCATGAAAATGTATCCTCAGACTAACAAATACCACCAATGCTTTCAAATTCGGGGTTACAAACTAATTCTCTGAGCCAGAAGTGTCATTAGCTTGTCAGCCTTACAAAGGCAGCTCACTGCTGATCGCTTTTAACTGAGCTAATCTCAGCCTGAAAGCTTCAGGAATCTAAATAACTTTCGTTTCACAGAAGTTTCATTTCATTCTCATGCTGAAAATAATATACATAAACCAAGCTCATGTCTACACATTTGCACAAATTTATAATAAAAGTTGTGTTTATATTCTTAACATCTGTTGACATACACAGACTTTGTAAACCTGGCATAGATTTTGAAGCCACAGAATTTTCCATGCATCATGAACATTATCTGCAAGCAGCAATGAAAAAAAAAAGCAATGAATACATTAATCATACCAATATCATCTGCAAAACATAAATTTGAAATACCTTTCATGTCAGCTCAACTACTTTTTTTTTTTTTGTATTTTTGGGGGTTGATTTTTTTTCCACACCTGATTTTACGCCATCTGTAAAAGGGCAGCAAGAAGATCACTGAGGAAATGACATTTCTCAGTCCTTTGACTTTTACTAAACACTTTAAATCCTGTAAATAGAATATTTATTACATGAAATGAAAGCAGTTCTACCTACAAATTCCATTTTTTCACTGCAGGACTAAATTCTCCCAAAGTACAAGGCAGGTATAGCTCCACTTTTGTCATTTGTTTCCTAGGTTGTAGTAAACACAGTGTCTACTAATAGCCATTGTAAATACAAGTATATGTGCATAATTTAATAAAATTAAGCATACATGCATAATTTAAATTTATTTTCAGCTTCAACTTATCGAAAGGCAAATACCTGCTCTCTAATACCAGCTAAGGATCTAATGCAATTGGGATCTGCATCTTGAGCCTGCTCCTGGACTACAAGAACAGGAATGATTTCTGTCCTCTGCAACAGCAAAGGGCACCCTGCAGTAAATCCATAAAATTCAACAGGTGAAATTCTGCCCTTAGATACTCACATCTATGCTTGATCCAACCAGAGCTGCCCAGAGCACCCACCTGCATGGCTTTTTCTCCCAAATGGGGGCAGAAATTCTGTTTTGAAGCCAACTTCCAGCCTCTGCTCTCATTTCTGCCTTACATTCATTAAAGTAGACAAGAATGAAAGACACTGTTCTAATATCTCTCAAAAAATTCAACTGGCAATTTTTTAAAGTACTCTTCCCATGACTACAGGTACTAGAAGTATAAACATATAGTTCATAATTTACCAACAAGCTAATTTAAATATACTCAACTTCCTATACTGGTATGTGCTTCATCCACCTTCAAATAAGGAAGACATATGGATATCTACCTAAGCTGTAAGATAAGTCTACACTGTCAAAAAAAAATACAACTTTGTAAATTTTTGTCAAAGCAATGCATTTTCCAGATATCTGCTGGTGCAGGACATTGATTTGTCTCCTCACCTGTCTGTTGGCAGACAGGGACTGTCTAAATCCATCTGATCAAACTGAGTTACTCATTTACAGTGGGAAAAACCACTTTTTGATTAATTTTGAGGGCAACTTCATTTCTAGTTTTGCTGAACCAACAAAGACTTTGACCGTAACCAGGCGCAGAGATGCCGTTTCATGAATTTTCGAAGTCAGAAAATCTCAACTCTTCCAAGGGTCACTTCTATCCCACCTCCTTCCTGGTTGCTCCAGCCCCCAGCTGCCTGCACATCTCACCAAGGCTTCCTGTGAGCTCCCTCTCACGGGGTTCTCCCCTTCACTGCCCTCTGAGTGAATTGATTTGGTTCTATTTGCTCTGTATTAACATTCAGGTTAAAAACATACTCAGGGCTCTGGACGAGCTCCCTGCACCAGCACTGTCCTGCTAATGAGCTGGATTTTTCTGCAGTTGTTTTCTCTTTTGCCTTCTCCCATTTCACCTCACCCACCTTCTCTCTACTGCCTGGGCTTTCCTTAATATGGCAACTACTGAAACAGTGAAAAAAAGGGCCAGCATTACAAACTGTTGTTTATCCAGCTCACTGTGGTTTCCTAAAACATCTTGTTCAAGGTTTAGGCACAGCCGTATAAACAGCTCACAGCACAGCTCCTGATCCCTACACACACCAACAAACCCACAGCATCCCCAAACTGGAGCTTACCATGTCCCTCCATAGTGAGAAAGAACCAGCTCAGTGAGACCCATCATCCCAACAAACCCCTGGGAATTCTTTCCCTCCCAAGAAAGAGCTCACCCCTCCCTCAGAAATAAATCAGAAAGGAAATGCATGTTCTGGGAATGTGACTTTTTCAAGCACTGTCATGATTCCTCAGAAGGGAAATTTCAGTGGAATGTAGCTGAACAGGGATCTCAAGACAAATTCAGTATTTCTAAAGCAAGTTTGTAACTAAAGTCTGAAACAAGTTCTTGTGAGTGTGAGATGTGGCTCAGGAAAAACCCAGCGACGTAAATAAAAACCAGCACTGTGCACTCTGTGTGCCAAAGACACTGCAAGATCAGCTGTTACAACTGAATCAAGGATATACTGGAACTTTGTCTCCCTGGTTAGAAGGTGAAACGTTCCAATTTTCCCCACCTTGTTTGCCAAAAGTTTCTGTTCTTTCTTATATTTACCCATTTTTCTCACGTATTTCCCTGACAAAAATGATCCCCACTGCCCATCAGTTATGTATTTCCAGCATTTATTTATGAGTGCTAGTAATGAAAAAAAAAAATCAGGATCAAATATTTCTTTGTCTGATTCCACAATATCAACCTTAACCCTGACCTGAATATTAGAATCAAGAACCTGTAATATTAGACCAAATCTACTTATCGACTACAACATGGAATTAATTTACTCCACCTAATGGGATCAGAATCTGAGAGCAATTCATCAGGGCAAATCCAAGAGGATTTGGCCCCACCAGGATACTCCCAAACTTCTGAATATAAATATTTTCCCATCAGGATTGTATGGAAATGAAAGCAATTAAATTTCCTTTATATTAAAAGTGGCATATAACAATCATTACCTGATTAAAATTTTTGAAATTGAACTCCTTGTAGATGGCATCTCTTTCTCCCAGCTCAGACCAGCCTGAAGCTTTGAGATCCAGTAAAACTTGATTCCTTTCCTCTGTCGTCAACCAGCGAGATTGGGAGGACTATTGAGGGAAAAAATAAAGGCATGGCACAAGTGAGGCTGAGGCTCTCTTTTGTACAACAGTAAGAAAACCACACGATGAAACTGTGGTTATGTATTGTGCGAAGGTGAGGATGTGGAAAATTCACTGTGCAGTTTCTTACTGTTTATAATTTCACAGACCAGTTTAACCTAAACCAGCCAAACCCTGCCACTTCTGCTTGGGCAGGTAAGCTCGGCCAAGTGCTTTTTGTACAAAACTAGTGAAAAGCAACAGACTCCCAGGAATGAAGATGGACATCAGCATACCTCTACCCTTGGTTATCTGAATTATCCAGATGCTGTAACATCACATTTGATTTTCAAATGTTCCATTCTGTCTGGTAAGTAAAGGATAATTTACATTATTTGCTAAACGTACAATTATAAGGTTAAAAGATATCAGGAAATACCTATTTCAAAAGGGAGAAGAAGAACAGGAGATTGCAATCTACCTACTTTGTATTTTACTGTTTTAAGAAAGTGGGAATGGCCTTCGAAGACAGAACAAGCTGTTGAGTTCCACAAGGAAAAAAGAGCATTTTAACTAAATTAAAAGAAAAAAAATGACAATACAGACACAATTACAAAAAGTTTGAAGCTACTGGTAAAAGCACTAGATTTTGCAAAGCACCAGTGTTTAAGTATGGCTTACTTGAAGTGACAGGAGTCCTCCTGATGCCTCTGGGAGCACAGACAAGACAGATTAACACTCTGCTTAAATACCTGAATCAGGTGCTGAACCACACACAAGGCCAGAGCCAGACACAGAGGAATGTTCTATGGGGCCTTTGTTAGAGGTTTGATGCCTTTTCTAAAAGCAGGGACTAGGAGCATGAGCCCTTCCTCAGACGACATATTCTGAGAGATGGGTTTCAGACTCTCATGATGAATGCAATGCTTTAGTGGGAAGAACTTTCTCTCCAGTACAGCTACATTCAGACTGGTTTAGTCTTTATTTTAGCAGCTGGCTCAGCTTTGTGAGGACAGTGAGGACCTGCTGCCAGCTCAGCAGCTCAGGAGTTTTCACCTTTGCCAGCCGCTGCTCCAGCGGGAGCCCCGGTGCCACCAGATGGGGCTGTGAGTCTGAGCAGAGCAGGAATTAACGCAATTAATGCGACCTGAGCAAGGCCTTAAGATGCACAAGGGCCAAGGAGCAACATTTTCACCAATAACATAGGATAAAAAGCCCCAAATGGAGTAAATCAATCTAACAGCAATACTGCTGCTGTTTGTGTTTAGGGGGATATAGAGACGTAACAAGAGATGAGTTTTACAGGTCCCAAACTGAACTAATTTAGGCTCTTTACACTTCAAACACGTTAGGCTTGCAAGAACACAAATTTCAGATTTGTCATTGCTATAACTGCAGTCATAGACATAAATTTCTTACATTCTTTTTTTTTAAGCATATACAAAAATCATCAAAGCTAAAGGCTGTATTGAAGTGTACTGTTTTATCTGGCACCAGACGAAATTAGTCTGCAAATGCACAAAAAATCATGAGAGTGGTGGTTTTTTTTGAGACAGCAAAGTCCAGGACAGCTGGACTTTGCTGTCTCAAACACAAAGTCCACTCCTCCAGCTGGCAGAGATGTCCTGTGCCAGCTCTGGGGACACTGCAGTGTTCTCCTGACACCTCACCTGACACCTCACCTGACACATGGCCATTGACAAGACAATGCTGTGATTTGAAATTCGATCACAGAGTTTTTAATAGGAATATGAAGACCACATTTTATGCAGGGCCTGGTGAACACTGAGCACATTTCGCATTGTGGAGGCCACGTCCTGAGTCAGCCCCCTGACACATCATGATGTCCAGAAACTGAGCAGAGAGCAGCAAGGAAAAAGAGAGAGTGGGAGATTCCAATTGTGTTTCCACACTCAGAGCCCTCAGCAGCTCATCACGGGCATGGCCAGACCCCCAGGGAAGCAGGAATGGGCACTGGGTGCCAATGCTGACCCAGCATCCGCGGTGTTGGCACCGACCCACGCTCAGGGCCCAGCGGCTGTTGGGTGGTGGGGCTGACCGAGGGATCGATAGTGTTTGTTCAGAGGAAGCTCAGGCAAAACAGGCATTGAGTAAAAAAAAAAATCAGAACTAACTCTCATGCCTAGGGGCGAGGGTTGAACTCTCCACGTGCTGTTCAGTATTAGCTTTGTGTAAAACAAAATAATCATCCGTGAGGTGGGATGGTGGAGGAACACAGGGAGAATCACAGAATGATTTGGGTTGGAAGGGATCTTAAAGCCCGTCTTGTTCCACCGGCTGCTATGGGCAGGGGCACGTTCCACTGTCCCNGGGAGCTCCGAGCGCGCCAGCAACGCGGGGGGACAGAGCGAGAGAGGAAAGGGAGCTGCCTCCGCCGCAACAGCCGCCTGGGGCCGCGGGTGGTACCGGCAAAGCGGACGCTGGTCAGCAACGAGGAGGCTCAGGCGCCGCATCGCTCTGTGCAATTCCCTGGAACGAGGTTGGAGTCGGGGAGACCGATCTCTTCTGCCGTGCCTGCAGTGAGAGGACCAGAACCGGCCTAAAGCTGAGATTAGAGCATTCAGATCAGATACTAAGAAAAACCTATTCTCTGTCGGGGTGGCCAGGCCCAGGGAGGCGGTGGAGTCACCNCCAAAATCCTCTCCAGCTTTCCCCATGCCCCTTCACGTAGTGAACGGTGGCAACCAGGTCTCCCCGGAGGCTCCTCCGGGCTGAGCAACCCCAATTCCCCCCGTCCCGAGGGAACAGGGCCGGGGACTGACCCGAGTCCGCGGCCTGTCCGTGTGGGGCCCCTCCGCCCCGCGGCCCCGGCCCGGCGCGGTCCCCCCTCNGGTGCTGGTGGAGGGTTGGTCTGGACGGTGTAAAAGGTCTCTTGTTGCCTTGATGATTCCATGGTTTGTGACACCTGCCCGGGAGAAGGGCCGAGCAGAGCTGCCGGCCGCGGGTGGATTCTGTCGCGCAGTGAGCAGGCAGGTGTCATTCCCACCCCACGGGACCGCACTGAAACAGCCCCGTTCTGTTTGTAAACACATCCCTGTTCCTTTAGCATGTGGACATGAGCACTGGGGAAAATCCAGCCCTGGGCCTTTCAAACGAACCAGATGGCAGAGGCAAGAATGCTCCAATTTATTGTTCACAATCTTTATTAATAACATCCATCCTAGCTTTATCTTAAGTCACACCAAAGTTTTACCAGTGCAGTTTCCTTTTTGGACACAGATATACACGACCTCTGGTTTCCAGGAAAAAAGATAGAGCCAGCAGAGAAATACATGAAGAATTACGTTGCAGGGATATGAGCTATCTGTCAAATAATAAGTCTTAAGACTGTCTTTGTTTCATCTTAGTTTAATTTGCTCTCTAAAGAACCTTATTAGGATACTCTGGCAAGCCTCCACCATGATTAATGCTATGCAATCACATAATCCAAACCTTACACAGCATACCAGTCCATACCTTATCCAAAGCCCTCCATACTAATCATAACTAAAAAAACCCATAAATTCTTTATGTAGCCTCAAGTGGAGAGTGTGGAACTAGCAAACATGATACTAGAAATTTAAATAAACATCAAGACTGGTCTTGCTAATTTAGGTGTGTGAGCTGTAGTTCAGAAATTGCATGTTTTTACTTCTGAAAGAAAGCAACTGAAAAGGTCCCACTAAAAACCTGATTTATTTTTTTTAAAAGGACAATTAATACAATTTCATCCAACAGGAATGCGGTAAATAAGTTGTATACACACACAGAAATAATGAGGTGAGCTTGGGTAGTGACTCTGAATCTCATAAAAAACTGCTAAATCAAAACTCAGAGCAAAGTGAATGAGAAAACCAGCACCGAATCCCAGTGCCAGAGAGGGAACAGTCACCTCCATGGGAGTGAAAAATCATTTAAAACATCTTCATAGTTCATTTTATGGACAGTCAAACTAATATACCAACACCTCCCTTCACCAGTGTTTGCCTTACAGTGCCACACACAGATCAATGTGCTGTAAAAATCTTCCCTGGTCTACAAACCAGAACTCTAACACTACATCAAAGTCCATTAAAAAGAAGTCAATCAGAGCAGCTTAATAAATACTTTAGTTCATGTTTTTTCATACTTGTTTACTTACCACTGGAATTGCCACAAATGTGCTTGTCACAGATTCAGAAGTTCATAAATAAAGCCAATTTTTAGTCATTATTATAAATTACAACCAACAAATTCAACAGTTCATTCTTAGGTACTTCTAGTCCATAGAAATTCCCACTTTACCAAAAAGTGGAAAGTTTTGTCCCTGTTTGAACATCTGAGGTTATTCCTGATGCTCATGCTCTTGTCCTGGGATGAGCCAGCGGATGCTGTCGGTGCGGACGGTGGCGTACATGACAAAGCCAGCCAGGAAGAGCACAGAGAACAGGAGCAGCCAGTCTATGCCCTTCGTCAGAACACTTGGCAGGGGCCCTTCCCAGTCCTCCTCTGTCACAGCCACATCGCTTCTAGCTTCTATCCCTAAAAAACAAAGCACTTGCTCAGCATCATAATCGCTAAATACAGAGAGGCTGCTTCTAACTGCAGCTTTGTTCCTGCTCTCAGACTAAGGCTCAAACACGGGTAGACTTAAAATTTTGGTGAGATGGCCCTTGTACATTAACATACACCCAGGATATGATTTACTGGAACAAAAACTTAAGTGTTTTTTATGTGTATTTGCATAAAAGGAGAAGGCTTGTTCTGTCCTCCCACAGCACAGCCTTGGATAAGTTGTGGGGTTTTTTCAGTGCATGGAAATTTATTTTAGGGTGTTTCAGAGATCTCATTTTTGTGCATTTCTGGAAATGCAGATGCACACAGCACTTCAGTGTGGGTTAGAAGAGAGCTAGCTGGGGGGCAAAGAGAGTTTAATTTATTTCATTCTCAATTAAATCCTTGGGCAGGAAGATATGCTCCATCCTTCTGGCAGCCTCTGTAGCTAAACCCCACTGTTCCCCCTGCTCCGTGACAGCAGCCCAAGGAGCTGAGTTTCTGCTCTCAGTACAGGCTGAAATCCAGCTCATGGCAACAACTGATTAAGTGAACCTCTGCTGGGTCCTCTCAGGGTCTTTATGACATTCATTTTAAAGAACACACACAGGGACAGGAAACCCCAATTTGGACCTTAAAGCCAGCCTGTTCTTCCCACTGGCAAACCAGGGCTGATTTACACACCTGTCTGGTTAAAGATGAAGTCTTTCAGGGTTTCCAGCGTTCTGTCTGTATGATTAAATCTAGCCATAGGTTTAGCACCTTGGAAAAGGAGGATATTTGGTACAGCCACAGTTCCAAATCTAGTTGATAAACTACATAAAGAAAAAACAAACCATGAAGGAAATGAAATCTTCTGGAGGAAGAAATAAGGACGGTCACAATACCAAAAGTGTCAGTTTCACTAAATAAAATTTTCACTTTATGTAGGAAAAAAGGTCACACTTGTTTTTAAAACGCAAAGCTAACAGAAATGAACTGCAGCTAGAACATAGGGAGTGTGAGTTACCTGCTGTGCTGGGATGCATCCAGTGCCAGGAAGCGAAGAGTTGGAAATGCTCGGGGCAAAGAGTTAAAATGAGGTGCCAGGCTGGCAGAAAAGCGGCACCATGGTGTGTAGAACAGGACCAATGTACAGTCACTGCTGTTTGGGTTCAGGAACTCCATCAGGTCCTTGGAGAAAGCATGAGAACAAACATGGACAATTACATATTTAACAGAGTTAAATTCTGTGTAGGGATGCAGCATTCAGCAATCAGTTAGATATGTGGCAATACTGATCAAGCAGCCACACCTTTTAAAACAGGTGGAGAATTGTATATAACCTTTTTTAAAGGTTGTTTTAAAAGTTTATTACTGAAAAATATAAATGTAAATAACCATTACAAGAAATGATCTGGCACTAACTGCCATTAACGATTTCCAAGAGAAACACCAGTCTGCAGAGCAGGAAAGCTGGCACAGATATAACACACACAGGCACATGAAGCGAGCCGTAACTCCATTTTTTTCCTGCTCAGAATGGCCCAAAAAGCCTCCTTCCCCAGTCATATATTCTCTTCGGTAGAAGTGAGGACGTTACACAAGGAAATTCACTAAGTCAAGCACTGAAAGCAACAGGCCGACGAGGCCCCCTCACGCGTTCACACCAACAGCGGGCAGAGAGCGGGCCACCCGCGTACCTGGGACACGTTCAGGATCTGCAGCGTGAACCGCTCCATGCCCGTCGTGTTCCTCTCCTCGCAGTTCACCTTGGGAGCCTTGGCGCTGTCGGTGCCGTTCTGCTCCTCTGCGGCCGCGGGCAGCACGGGCTCCAGTACGGGCTGCTCCTGAGCCTGGGCGGCCGCGGGGCCGCTCCCCGCCGGCCCGCACGCATCGCCCGCGCCCGCCCCATCGCAAGTCCCAGCCGGGCCGCCGCTGGCCTCGGCCGGCACCGCCGACAGCAGCACGGGCTGCTCGGCCAGGGCCCCGCTGCCCAGCATCGCGTCCGCCATCTCGGCCGTGCGGTACTGCACCGGCTCGGGGCCGCTCCGCTCCGCCGCCGCTCCTGCGGGGAGAGACAGGCACGGAGGGAGGTGTCAGCGCCGCGCCCCGGCCGCCCCGCGACCGCGCACCCGGAGCCCCCGGCCGTACCTGCGGGAAGGGTCGCACCGAGCCAGGCCAGCGCCAGCAGCAGCCGCCACATCCTCACCCAAAACCCCGGCCCCGGCAGCCGCCGCCGCGTCTCCCCGGACAACGACCGCTTCCGCCGGATCCCCGGGACACTTCCAGTTCCGCTGCCCTGCGTGTTTCCGTGGGAAGGGCTCTCAGGGCGTGAGGGTGGTGGGACAGCGGATTGAGCGGGTGGAGCCCTGCTCGTCTTGGGTACAAAGCGGGTGGGTTTAACCGAGTTTTCTCGCGGCCCCGCTGAAGCCCGAATTGGGAGTGTTCAGCCTGGACAAGAGGAGGCTTCGGGTGACCTAATTACGGTCTCCCAGTACTTGAAGGGAATTTACAGGAAGGACTGGACAAGACTATTTACAAACGCATGTTGTGACAGGATAAGGGAGGATGGTTTAGAGCATATATTAAGAAAAAAATTCTTTACTAAAATTATTCTAAGAAAAAATTTACTGTGAGGATGGCGGGGCCCTGGCACAGGCTGCCCAGAGAAGCTGTGGCTGCCCCATCCCTGGAAATGTTCAAGGCCATTTTGGACGGGGCTTGGAGCAACCTGGGATAGTGCAAGGGGTCCCTGCCCATGGCAGGGTGAGGAACAAGACGGATGCCGGGCTGCTGATGCTGCTGGAGGCATTTCACTGTTGATTTAAATTAGTTCAGGTCGGAAATTCTTGCAACGAGACAAGTGCCATCCCATGGCTTCGGCAGGCTGCTGTGACTGAGCAGCGAGCGAGGGCGCATAACGCAGCCTGTAACTCGTCCCAAAGCCTGCTCTGGTACCGGCGTGTTGCAGCCCCAGCACTTCCTCACAGCCGCAGCTGCCTGGCCAAGGATTTGCCTACTCCCGCCCTCGTTAGGGAAGCACGGTCCCGTCTGGGAGTTGTTTGCACACACACTGTGCCTTAACCTACAGCAGGCTGGGGTAAGGGTAAAACGCGGCAAAGTAAAGGCATATTTTTAAAATTAAATAGAAGAGTTCTTGTCCAGCAGGTTATCAACCAAAGCTCCCAAGCAGAAAGGCAAGATAAATACTCCTATATTCCTTTTTAGGAAATTGTATTTTTTCCTGTTGCAGAATTAACTTTTATTTTATTTCAGTTTATAGTGAAGCTTCAAGACTATATGGGACATTTTGAAAATGAACACATTACTTCAAGTGCTGATATATTTTTTTAACACACTTGCTTAAAAATGCCAGCAGTGCACAATGAGATTTTGCCAAAACTCTGCATCTGTCAAAAACTGATAGTTATGACCTAGGGGAGCATGAACCATGCACACAGGAAAAGGGCAGGAAAAATGAAGTACATGTGTATAAATGAAGATGGGGGTCATTTATTACAGAAACTGGATTTTTAGCTTTGTTTTTACTCAGGTGTACTTCTCCAACTGTGTCATTCCTTACAGCACACATTTTCTTGCTTGAAGTTCTTTCTTTCAAAGTCCAATTTGCATAAGCACTGATAATGAGGACATAATAGTCTAAAAATAGAAAACATGAGGTTTGCACATAGAGGGAAAATATTTAATTAGATCAGCTGATACAGAGCAAGCCTGAAAGCAGCAGCACAAAGGGATTCCAAACTGGTGCAGACTAGAAAATAAGCTGCCTCATTTCCCCTTCTCCTTATGTTTAAGTTTAGTCAAAACAGCATTTTCAACTTGAAAACAATTTCTTACTGTGAATGTAATACTAACATAATCTCCTTTCTGCCATAACACAAATCAAAATGGTACAGGTTTTTTATGGTGACTGTAAGTACTCCATGTTTAACAGGTACAACATGACTAATTCTCGTGGTACTCTTTGTGCTGCTTAAAGAGCTCACACCAAGGAGGTGCAGAAGCATAAAAGTGCCAATCCAGCCCCAAACTAGCCCTAGTGTCTCACCATACACACAACTGAAGTTATGAAAAGACAGAACCATTTTAAAGACTCCTTGAAGATGTGTAGCTGATATCCCAACAATGCTGGTCTGCCAGCATGAATAAATCCTGAACTGGTCCTGTCATCAGAAACCACACCTGGCCTCACACAGCAGCTGGGCACTGAGGAACAGACTCCCTGCAGCTTCCATCCTTCCATCCATTCCATGGCAGAGAACACAGCAGCCATGGAAGCAGTTGAGCAACTTCCAACACACCTCAACAGGCTGTATTCTTTTTGATACAATTTGTGACTGATACAATATCTAATACTTAAGGTTTCCTCACAACAAATAAAATAATGCATGTTGCTCATGCAATCATGTCCAGGAACTGAGATTTTTATACCAGTATGTAGCAGACTGCTGTTGAACTCTGTTCTGAACATATCCAGCAGCCTTGAAAGCCAAATATTGAGAACTATCAGAATAGCCAACCAAAAAAAACCCAACCAACCAACCAATTATATCAAATGTCCTTTTCAGGTAAATTCAAAAAGTCTGCAAAATAACGGTAACAGACATTTGGAATGTTCCTCCAGATGTATTCAAGGTCTTTGAAAGTTCACAGAAAAGAAAACAAAGGGTGCTGGAGAGAAAGCAAAGGATGCAGGCCTGGGAGTCTGGACTGCAGCTTCTGGTGGGTAGGACTGCCTGTTCTCCAAAATTATTGAAAAACTTCAGTAAAGAGATGAAAAAATTTAAAAAAGAATTGTTGAGTGGCAGAGTATATCTTACCAACACAGATAGATCGGAACATTCCTGGAATACAGTGATACACACGTCTTTTATTCGTCACAGAATAATGAATTACGACCATCATTCCATGAAAACTTTATTTATGAGTACTTTCAATTTGATTTCCATGTGCAACAGAGAAAAAAGTTAGCAGTTGACTATTTATCCATACAGGGTTATAGCTCCATTCCTCCCCTTTTCTTCTATTTGAGTGAAAGAACAAGAACAATTAAGTTACTGTCACACTGTTTTCAATTCATTAAAAAATAAGTAACATTCCTCTCTCTCCTGACAACCTTGCAACTCAGAGTCTTTTTGCCTTAATGCAAATATATGTAACATGCCTGTAACAAGCAGGTAATGCTGTCAACTGGCATCTTCAGCCAGAATTTAAAAGGTATTTAAAAAAAAACAGGGAAAATGGTTATGTTTTAAAGTATTAACTTTATTAATAAATATACATCCATATGATGATGTAAATACAGATCATGAACACTACTCCATTCCCATACACATAATTGCACACGAGTAGCTCAAGTTCATGGACATAAAAACATACACAGTATCTAATCAGGCTTTTTACAGCAGAGGACAGGGTGCTGATACTAGTTATTCAACAGATTACTGTTACCCCCAAAGTAAACCTGTGGAAAAGCAAATGATGAAAGACTGAAGGAACAGAAAGTGGTTCAAATTTCAGAATACAGATTCTTCTATTTTGAAAAAAAGTCACGAGAAAGGTCTAGCTTCTACTAAAGTCATAAATATATTTAGCGGTGTTAAAATATATGCATTAAAATAGAAAAGAATAAACTTTTTGTAATCAGAAATGAAGTTTGCAGTTCCAAGTATTTATGATTGTTATCAGCTGTTTTAACTGTCAACTCTAAGGGTAGCGTGAAACATTATTATACACATAACAAAGAACAGCAGAGCCACAGCTAATGAAACCATTGCACAAATGACTTCACATTGCTCTGCCTTTTAAAGCTCTTCAAAATGGGGGAGGGAGTTAAATTCTCATCTGAATTACTCGGTGTATCGTAGTTCCAGGTAATTCTCTTCACAGATACATCACTTTTCACTGACAAGGCTTGGTTTTGTCCTGACTGAACATTAAGATCCTTCAGACAAAATGAAAATATATTCATTCAGAAGAGAGATCTTTAATGGCTCTAGTTAATTTGATTACTTTAAACTAAATCCAAGATATAAAGAACATTGCTTCAATGACAAAGCTAAGTGCTGATTTTAAAAGTAACATCTTTGATACCAAAGTCAGCTGCTTCTGATGGTATCTGATTTTTTCTGCCAAAATATGATGCTAGCATATTGAATCTGTCCAGTGCAAGACTTTATAGTAGCAAAATTATTTGGTTTTAAAGTTTAAGTAAATTTAATCAAGAAAATGAATAGTAGTTACTATATGTATCTTAAACAGTGAACTTTATAGCATCATTAAGGAATAATAGCAAGCTAATACATCTCATTTATGTATAAATAAGACATTAGAAACTTGATAATTAAAAGAAATTATTAAAACCTTAACTTGACATGTCGGTCTTTTGAACAGTGTTAACACACAACAGTGATCCTAGCTTATGAATAGCTGAATTATGATTATATAATATAAAATAAGCAATTTACCTTACAAGTAATGTTTTCATACTGTGGGGGGAAAATGCCAGTTTTCCCATTGGTACTAATAAAGTTTAGGCATTAACATGCTGTTTCAGTGTTTCTCATGGAAAGAAAAACGTTGAAAAAAGCACAATGTATTCTGCAGTGTATACATAGGAAGAACAGAAGTATTCGAAAATTCCATTTCTAGTCACTTTGAATCTCCTCTTTTTTCCCCCCACCTCACTGCATGGCACCAGTAAACTCTAGTCAGATATAAAATAAAGCAGAATTTCTTCCAAAATATTTTTCACTTCTGATCTCCTTCCTAAATCCAGAGTGCCAAGCAGCACACTGTGGGCTCTCTGAACACTTTTCTATTTGATGCTCATCATTTCACAACTGACAACATTAATTAGTTTTTACTGGGATTATATTTCATCTGATATAATTAATAAACACTGTAATGAACAGAAATTGCTTAGGTGATTTCATTATTTCATCAGCATACTTGAATACAAATTATACTAGCAGAACAGCAATACATCTGCATTATCTCCTGACACACAGCACAGCACCATTGAGTGGATGCACAAGTGAGGAACGGACAGGAGCAAACAGGATCAACAGGAGGAGGTAAGGAGTGGAGTTTCTTCAAGGTACAGTGGTGACATGCAACACGTTCCTTGCCAGCGTGGTGTGACACTCCTGCAGTTACACATTCAGCTGAAGAGGACTGCTTGCCCAGCTGAGTTCAGGAAAGAACTTAAAGCAGTCTTTTGTTGAAAAATTATCTGATTAAAAACAGCCAATACAACACAGATCCTGAGGGTGAATGAACTCACGTTAGCATTTTGCATGTGTCAGAAGTTACATCTTCTGAGAGAGACAGCTAAATTTCAGACTTGCGAGTTTGTTGAGGAACAGAACATACAACTGGATTTCAGAGCTTCAGCATGAAGAAACTATTCCTTAGTAGCAATTTAGCTGCCATTAGTTCATCTATTGACTAAGGAGCCATCCAGTATAAGTTGAGGTTCATTGTCTTAGTTGCCAGTCCATACACAGTTCCCCCAAAACAATTCAACACACCTATTTGTAAAGTACAGCAAAAGTCCAGCTCAATATGTGTTAGGCATCACTGGAACACCTGAAGGCTTGCTGCTTTTTTCCTGATAAAAAAGGTATGAAACATGACATCTGTTTCTTAAGTTGTCATCACTGAAATCAAGAGGTCTAGTCAAAATGACAGCAGGCCAGAATAGCATTTATGTTAACAAAAATGACCATCATCATTACCCATTCAGCACAGGCTCAACCCAAATTTTATTCTTCCCCAAATCTGCAAACTCTACATATTCCCCCTCCCCAGGTATTTCAAGCTAAAAATTTATCATAAAGTCATTTTATATGTGAAATGACTCAAACGTAAACTTTCTCCCAGATAAAAAAAAAAGCAGTTTTAGTGTCAGTAAAATTAATTTAGAACATACAATATGTAACACTGAGGACTGATTTTTTTTTTTCTTTTGAAGTCTGAATGAAAGTATTTTACACACTCACACATTCTCCCACACTTGAAAAAAAAATTACACACACCCAGTTGAAAAATGGAACATTTCTTTTGGGAGGAGGGGAGGTTTTAGTTTGAGTCAAGAAAGGTATTTATAGTTAACCAACAACATTTTTTTCCAGCTTGCATGCATAGATGAATTACTCTATATCTGGGATCTAGCCGTGCAGTAAACTGCATCCTGTTTGCATCAGCTATACAGTTTGTCTTTATAAATCACGAAAATGGTGTCCTTTGGTAGATATATAAGCTTCCATAACTTAAATATAGTATAAATGTCTAACAATGAAATAACTATTTCCAGGAATATCTGGCAAAACTGAGTCTAAAAATTTGGCAACAGTGTCTACTTAAAAAGTTTCATTTGTAAACATTAGAGGTTATTACTTTAAAAGCTATTAAACTGTTGCCATCTAAGCACAGATTTGAAAGGCAAAAGCCAGCGTAAATAGCTATTTACAGATTTAAGAACATACTGCTTAATATTAATCAAGTGCCTAACTAGAATGAACAGTACTTAATTTCTTATAAAGTATTTCAAATCTCAAAGAATTATTTGTGGTTTGGTATATGTACTATTAGGCATTTCAAAATTACCCAGCAGAATCCTGTAACAGTGTAATTAAAAGAACAGCTCTCACCTAATGGCAAAGTAACTTGTCTTTGTAAGGTGCTGTGAAACTGTAACACCCTGTACAAATGCTGAGGGTTCTTTAGTATCTTCCAAAATATTTTTGGAGCATTAGTTGAAAATTAATGCTACAACTCCAGAAATAAAAGTCACTGGAAATCACTTTAGAAAAAAAGGTTGGGGTTTTTTTTTGTTTAAGTTTTTAAGTCTATTTAAAGTCTATCTGAGGTCTGTAGAAGGTCCTGCAGAAGTGGAAAATGTGGCTTGCCACTTTGTTTATCAATTTTTCTTACCAAGTAAGAACTTAACTGGCTAAGTTGCTTATTGTAGGACAGGCCACATGATGAACCATCAGGCAGCTAATTTCTGCCCTCCTTATTTCAATTATTTATGCATAACCATACATCTAGAGTTATGAGAAACTGAACTTAAAACTAGGGACATGGACATTACTTAAGTATGGACACCAAGGCATAATGTATCATTTTAGACTTCCTCATAAATTATGATTTAAAATCAACAAAAGCCTCTTTAAACCAAAGCCTTCCCAACATTCTGTAAAAGATATTAACTGCACCCATAGGTTATGGCATTATTGGAATAAAATCTAGAAGCTCAGACTTAAGCAAACATTACAAAAAACTCAAGAAACATGCCCAAAATCAGCATAAAGCAGATTAGTAAGCAGTTACTCATTCCCTCCCTTCATTCATGAGGCTGTTTGATTTTGCTGCTAGTTTCACCAGCAGCATGGACTTCTCTGTTATGCACCATAGGGTAAGGGAAAACTGCACTGCCACAAGTATAATTTAGATTTGCAAGCCGTGATAGAGCTTTAATGCTACCTGGAGGTCTGCCTGGGCTGACTTTGTATCCTGCTGCTTTAGTTGTACCCAAGGGTCTGCCTGGACTTGTCTTAAATCCAGCTGCTTTGGTGGTCCCCAGGGGTCGGCCTGTGCTGGTTCGGTACCCTGCTGATTTCGTGGTCCCTGATGGCCTTCCACGTTTTCCGGAGCGGTTGAGGTTTTTCTTTTTCTTTAGTTCATCTTTTGTCTCTATATTCCTGCCACTTGTGGTCTGCAAGTGGGGGTCGTTCAAGGCATCTTGTCTCTGGCAGGCAATGGGTTTGTGGCTGACTGCGTGGCTGTACTTGCTCTGCTGTGTGGCATAGAGGTCAAACTGATCCGCAGCCCTCACATTGTCTTCGTTCAGGCAAGAGCTCTTGCCAGTTCCACAGAAAGCTGGATTACTGCTGGCAACAGGGTGCATCATTTTCTACCAAAAATAGGAGAGGGAAATACCTATCAATACATCATAATACTACAGTGTTCCACAAGAGACAATCTTTCAAAAGCTACCTGTTTCATAAATTAGTCCAAACTACTTTGTCTATTTTTAGTAAACAGAATTATGTCAGTAAATTACGTTTGAAATGAGTTTTATTAAGCCTTCACTTGAGGTTCTGCAAAGTAACCTTTACACATAGTTAAAAAGGAGAGTTTAAACCACATAGGTATAATTATGGAAGAAGTAAGTTAAAAAACTGAACAACAGCATTTCAGCAACCAAGACCTACAATATCTGCACATCTATGATTCCAAAACCTTTCTAAGTAAGTGTCATCTAAATTTTAGTTGTTCTAGCTCTAAGATTAATATGTGACTCAGCTGTAAGCCAAAGAAAGATATGTTATAACTTTCTTGATATAGTAGATACAGGATCCTGAAGATTTCTTTGTTTGCTTAACTGCAGCAAAATAGTAAAGTGTTAATCAGTTTTCTTATTTCATGTCACAATTAACGTCAAAGAAAGAAACACATAAGGCATTTGGCAACACAATGGTGCCATAGCTGGGAAAGCAGAGGGATGAAATGAATTTGTAACAAAGTACAAGATGCTGGACTGCAGAAATGCCACTGCTGCCCTAGTTAGGAGAGCACGTACAAGCTGCTAGCAACGCCAGCACTGAGATGTGTTGATATTGTTGGCATTGCCAACAACTCTGGGAAATAAAGCAATTACATTTTCCACTCAACTATACTGGTTCTACAACTTAAATAAGCTGCAAATACTCAAAGTCTGAGATAGTAATATTTAGCCATGCTGAAGACAAAATTAAGCCAATAAATATCTGGCCCTTCAGATTATTTCTATGTCTTATAGCCACACTTAAAACATCAAAAATGTCTTCCCATGTAAAATTTCACCGGTAAAAAAGGTCTGGAAGATTTATTATCTTTTCCCTACAACAGCTCTGGAATATCACCTACAGCAACATAATTTAAACTCTACCATTGATTACTGAATTTATTTGGCAGTTATGAATGTCTCCTGCCAGCCAGAGAGAAAGCACATAGCACAGTCTATTTACCCTGGAGTAAATCCCCGTGCTCTTTTCTCCTGATTACAAAGGATACATTCCCTGTTGGAACACTCAATCTACCCTGACAATCAATGTGCTTGTCAAATGCACATTACAGTGTGCATTACTCTTGTGCAAATACATGAATATGGGTTTATGTCAAATAGTGAAATGATGATAGTAATATAGTTTAAGTATTAGATGTTCTAGCAGAGATAATCCAAGTGCTACAATCCTGGTGCATTGCATGGGGTACAGTAGAACAAAAGTGAAACCACTGTTATTGCAGCTGTTAATGTCCAAGCGAACAACTAAGAATAGTTTGCAAGCCTGCACTTAGCAAAGGAGAAAGGAAATAAGCTCAGGTCAAGAGACCAGACATACTTTTCTGTGCAGCAATACAGAAGGAAGCTTACGGTTTTCTACAATTAGTAGTCAAAAAAATGTTACCTCTCTTTAACCCCACTAGAAAAGTGCCTGCAATTATCACAAAAAATACCCGAGATTTTTCATGATATGTAACTGCAAACATGAGGGCTCTGTAATGTTCTTTTGCTGCAAAGAGCGTAAAGCCCAGCAGTTCTGAAAGCCTGTTCAGCTGTTTGTTGATCCACTAGAGACACTTAGAGTGGTGAGCAGCATTCTTGTCTCACCACTCATTTTAAACACAGGAATACTGGCTTTGGCCCCAAAAAACTGCTCCAAGCTCAACTGCCACAAAGAAGGATCAACCGAGCTGCCCAACATCCAAGGAACACACCAGAGCTGGGAGAAGGCACTGAATAAAAACAGGGCCTCCTGGTATTTCTCATGAGACCAACCAGGCTCACATTCAGTCCTGTGTTACATTCTTATTCTCTGCTGCTTCTCCTCATTACACTTGGGAGGGATTTTTCCATCCATCTTTCTGGGGGAGAACCATTGTAAGTACTCCTAGACAGTGAACACATTCTGCTGTAGCTGACGAATGCTGGAGCTTCATCACCATATGCATGTGCTTTGTGTCTACTGCAATACCACTGACAAACCCTGGCTTCACACACAAGCCCTGGCTGATGATACTTCACCCTCCATCTGGCAACAACCAGCATCACTGGAATGGACCAATGAAGAAAGACAGTACAAATCAGTAACTGTTTAAAATTTCTTTCTACAGGAAGCTTAACAAAACCCCCAATCCCAGTGGAAGACTGCCAATAGGATTTTTTAAATGCACTTCCCCCTCTCTCTGCACCATTTTTCAACAAACCATGCAAATTTCAAGTAGTAGCCAAGGTTCCTCTTTTATCTTCTTTGATTTAAGACTTTTTTTGAAAAGTTTTTAAAAGGAAATGTGTAATCAAGCTTAATTACCCGAACATGGAATCTAGCATAATTTTCCTTCATTCACATTACAGTAGGGAATAAAAGAATGTAGAGAGTCTATCTGTGGAGTGGAAGCAGGTTTCTTGGCAGGGAGATATACAGTATAAAAGAGAATTGGTATAAAATGCAAAGCTATGCCAATTTAAAAATTACACTCTAGCTAAACTGTATAGCCAAACACATACAACTTTGTGTGCAATTATTCTTGAATAAAACCCTCCAAAAAGTTTCCAATAAGATAGAACTTTCTCATTTTAAACCTGCAAATAGACACACAAAATATTTGCAACAGTTTACTTATATCAGTTTTTAAACTGATTTAACTGACTGGCTGAATATCTCTGTATCAACAAACAGCTGAGGCACTGCAACAAGGACATTAGTTGTATTTCAAAAAGATTTGCTGGAAAGTGACCGTGGAGGACTTTCTGTACGGATCTTTTAGTGCCTGGTAATTTATATCTATACAACTGCTGGGGAAGGCCCTGGATAAGCTGGCTTTGGGAAAAGAGAAGCAGCTTCTCATGCAACAAAGCACAGAAGTTCCACCACTGCTAGAAAGAAACAGGACAATCCAGCTGGGACCCACAAAGCTTTGCTACCATGCTTGGACATGGTCACGACCCCTCCTCGTATCCCTAAAATACAGCTTACACACAGCTCTAGCTCACAGCTGCTAAGGCTCCTGGTATTGTTATGGCCCTTCTCTCTCTCCAGGCTTTCCTCCTGCAGGAAATTCCCATTCATGACCTGTTCACTACAAGACATTGTAATATCAAAGCTACTCAAATCACATTACATAAAAACATCCTCTTGGGCTGTGATGTGATGCCATCTCTGGCTTTCAAACATCATACCTTGCCTTCTTCATGGGCATGATTTTTCTGCCTGTGTAGACAAGACAAAACCTTTGATAAGCAGAGAAGTTCACAAGGCCCCCCAGAAGAGGCACTTGCTCAGCAGTTATTTTATACTGAGTACTGGACCTGAGACCCACTATCTGCACTGAGCAGAGTAATCAGTTCCAGCACAAGCAGCAGGCAACTGCTCTGCTCTCACCCACCCCAGCCTGCCTTCTGGAGCCTGGTGAGCACCAGAACAGACCTGACTCAGCAAGTGCCTGCGACTTCTGCTAAAACACATCTGAATCACAGCAAAACTGCACAAAACTCCAAGTCCACCTATGTAACAGCTTTCCAAACGATGAATACCAGGAAGGGTAAACTCCTCACACCAACAGGGACAATTTTGCTTTTAATGAGGGTTAACATACAACACCCACTCGTTTTTCTGAGGTTTTTCACCGCTGAGCTTGCAATAGTTTCCACAGTATCGATGGGACTGTGGGAGGCTGTAGCAGCACATTTTCATCATCATCCAACACATACAAAGTATGTGACTCGCTACTTAACAACACAAGCAGCCACAAGCATCATTTGTGCAGAGCTCTCTGAAGGTCACTGCGGCCAGTGAACGCCACGGGAGCGCAGCACAGGCCCGACTCTGTTCAGGATCCCTCATAAAGGACGCTCTATGCTGAGCTCCACGGCCCTGCCGAGCGTCACAGGGCTCCTGTGCTTGGCAGGGGGGTTGAGTAGCAACAGCAGCAAAAGGAATATTTTCCCCTTCTGTTCTTCTCTCTTAGGACAGTATGTGTGAGAAATCATTTCATCGCTTACTAAGAATTCTATCAATTTAAATGTTTTTTACATGTCCCTTTTATCGCCAACTCCTTTTCTACATTATCTCTTGCTAATGGCCTTACCTAGTTTTTAAAACCCTGTAACTGCTTGCTTTCACAAAGATGCACCTTACCTGGAGTATTCACATAAATGTAAATATTTAAAAAATACTAAGTATGAAATTCTATCAGTGGCACAACATACGCTCTAACACCTGAACCTACAATTAAATCTTATCTACTTGTGAAGCTTGATAACAAGCTTTTCCTGTGCTTATGAAGCCCTTTCCACAGCTGGTGCATAATATGTTTTTTCTCACCATTTGACACCAGGTAAAACATTAAAAACTGCCAAAATATAAGAAATAATTTCTTTACATCAGTGTCTTGCTACAGTTACTATATGACAACTTAAGACTGAAAATCAGGAGACAACATAATTTTGGAATTTTGGTTATTCTTAGAAATTAAGAGTTCCCCAAGCAATACAACTTAAAAGTATGGTCCTTCTCCTGGTGACAGAGAATCATTTTCTTATATGACAGAAATTAAGGGAAGAGTTATTTGGAGCTGAAACACCCACTCACTTCGAATTCCCCTTCCCCAGACGTGCCAGGCAGAGTGGGAGCCTTCCCCCACCAGCATCTGTGCCACCTGCTCCTCACCAGAGAGCTGCAACCTGGGTACCCCCGGGAGTTCAAGTCTTTTGACTCAGACACCCCAGGAGAAACAAAGCTCTCCAAAGCCTAAGCACCACCTTTGTATTACAGACAAAGCTCAACTGCTCTCACAAAGAGTTGATGTTGGCAAGCACCATTAGGCTAAGTGTAAAGTAAACTCAACTTTCAGGGTTCACTCATTATTTGATTGCAAAACCAGGCAAACAAGTAATTGTTATGCTTTCTAACCCTAAATACCAAATAAGCCATATCCAAGGGCAGAGTTTCACTAGATGCATCAGCAAGGACGTCAGCCGACTTCTTCCCACCCCAAAATGAAGATCACATATGATGATGATGATGAACAGGACACCCTGAAAGGCTTAAGACAGCTTCAAAAAAATTAAGGAAAATGGCATCAATGATTTAATTATCTGTGCACCTCCAGTCACACTGACACAACTGACAGTTTGGTTTCATAATCAACAGAAAAACCACTCTGAATCCGCCCTTTTTCTGAACTGGACAATCTTGCCCTTTCCTCTTCTCCCACATTCTCACTCCTTCTGCCAACACTAACTATTGTGCAAGAGCAGGACAAATCAACACCAGAGATCTGACCCAGGTGAAAATTAATCCAACAAAAAAGTAAAAGCAACCGTGTGCAGGCATGGGGGCAAGAGAGTAACAGAAACCCACATTTCCACTAGCACAGAGACAGTCCCAGGTCAGCCTAAGCCACATTACCCACTGGCTGCCACTGACCTCACTCCCTGGTACTGTTACTCAAAAAAACACCCCAACAAGATCTCAAAAAGATGGTCTTAGTGGACTTCAGAGATCTGGAGGACAGGCATGACAAGTCCCAAACACAGCACAGGGAATGAAGGCTGGAGAAAAACCCCAGAGCTGGGGATGGAGCAGCACAGAATCGAGGCAGCCATTAGGCCAGACAGACTGGCTTAGGAGAGTAGGTGAAACTGCACCCTCATTAGTCTGTGGTTCTGCAATTACCAAACTTCAAGGCAAACCAAATATGCATATGAATGATGGAGCAGGTAGAGGTGGATCTTTTTAAAGAAAGGATTATTAGTGTTTGTGAATTGTCCATTCACCTCAAGGGGCTATTTCCAAATAAAAAGGAGCAGTCCCTGCCATAGCCTAGAACAAGGGCTTTGAGGAGCTGGAGGTGCTTATTCATCTCCGTGGGTGTTCTCGCCCACCCGCTCTTCTCCCCAGGGCTGCAGTCTCCAACAATAGCTCCAGAGGTAAGAGGTGCTCATTCATCTCAGTGGGTGTTCTCACCTACCCTCTCCTTTCCCTAGCCTGCTACCACAAAAGGACTTTCAAGCTTAAGAGATGGATCCAGCACCTCCTTCCTGACCTGCATTTTCACAGCACTTCTCTGTGACGGGACTGTGCAGAAGGCTCTGGACACCTGTCCACACACCCCAGCAGTGCACAAGGCTCTGATCACCTGTCCACACACCCAAACACAGCCACGGCAGCATCCTTGTGTGAAAGTGCAGAAAGACAAAGTCCACTTGTTGAATCTGTTCAACAATGGCCAATGGAAAAACACACTGGACTTTTTTTTATTCAGGGATGCATCTAAAATATGAGGGATTCGGGTACAGGCACACACACAAAACTCTTAAGAGAAACTGAAGACTGAAATAGAAATAAACCATAATTTAGGAAATATTTCAACAGAGTGCCCCTCCTACCCTTTCATTTTACACAAATAAAAACCACAAGGATCAAAATAACTGTTAATCCAGGGAGAACTGCACACAAATTTAAGGTGCAACTATTCACTAATTAATTACAGCAGAAAGACTATGCACAAACAAGAATGCGCTTAACTATCCGTAACTGTCCACAAGAATACACAGCACCGACACGCGTTATATCACAACGCAAAGAGGCACAGAAGGACACAGTGAGGCTCCCCAGGTACCCCGACGTGGAGGTGAGCGAAGGCATCCGCTGCTTAGGTGTGTCAGGAAATACATCCATGGGGTGTACACACACATCCAGATGCCCCAAGCGAATGGGAACGTGCTCTAAGTATATTAACCCTGCACACACACCAGCCCCACGCACGGAGCTGAGGGTGCTGAAGGGAAGCAACAATTCCCGGCCGCAGGCTGGAGAGTTGGAGGGCCCAGCCCCACCTGGAGCGGCCAAGGGCCGGCTGAGGGGACAAAGGGGCGGCACACCTCCCTCCGACTGGGCCACAGCCGGGGACACCGTGCCGGGGGCGGCCTCGCGTGTCCCGTGTCCCGAGCGGGGGGCACGGACAGGGCCCGGCCCTGGGCACGGCCGGGCGGGGACAGCGGGGCAGGCGGCGATGGCGCAGCTCCCCTCGCGCGGCCTCGCGGGGCCCGGGCACCGCACCGTGGAGCGAGGAGACCGCGGGATCGCCCTCAGCGGCGGGGAGGGAGAGGAGGTAGGANCCGCGGGTCGGGACCGCGCGGCCGCCGCCATTTTGTGGGGCGGGCGGGAAGAGGTGAGGCTGGTGAGGGCACACACGTGTCCCCAACGCTTGAGGCACCGTGCGTGGCTGTGCACGTCCCTGGAAGCGGGTCAGTGTTACTGCAGCTTCCATCACTGCCGTTCGGACAGAGGAGTGTGGTATCTTCTGTGGCACAAGCACACACAGAATCATAGGCTCACTTAGGCTGGAAAAGACTGGGGTCACCGAGCCCAACCTGTGACCAATGCCACCTCGTCAAACAGGCCACGGCACTGAGTGCCACGTCCAGTCTTTACTCAAACACCTCCAGGGGCAGTGACTCCATCACCTCCACTCCACCACATGCTGCAATCTATTACGGAATAGTCCAGCTTCAGGGCTGTTAGGACAATGTCTTACAGTAGTTCTGTCTCCCTGCTGACTGCAGAGGGAACAGCTGCCATTTCCAGCACAGCTCACACAGGGCTGGGTCCGGGCATGGACTACCGGTGCTTACAGCACCAGTGTGCGACTGCTGGTTATTAAATACTTTCCTTTGTTTCATCCATCTGTGTTCTGAAGAGTTCAGTATTGCAGTAGCACTTCCTTATAAACAGCTTCATACCTGCAAGCAGGAAGAGCAACTGCAGGAATTGCAACTTCAGCTGTTTCCAAAAGGATCCCATAGAAACATGAATTTTAAGTGCCCAGCACATTTCACCATCCAACCTTCTGCCCACTTGGTGGAGGGCTGTGACCAATGTATTTTTTAATCCACATTTGTAAATGACTATAACAGATTCCTGCCCTTCATGAGCACCCTTGGTCCAGGGTCTGAATGACCACACTGGTCCTTAAATGACTGACACACAAAAGAGCCTGAAAAATATTGTATATTATTCAGATGAGGTTTTAGATAATAAAAAACCAGGAAACAAGAACCTGCAGCTTTCACAAACAGTTAAGTCTGCTTTTAAAAATATTTTCCTCTCCTGCTGTTGTTTGAGGAGCAGACTGCTGTACTCCAACACTAAGATATTCCATTTCTACAATACTTGGAGCTCTTCAGGCCAAAAATTGCTGTGAAACATCCTGCCAAGATGATGATTCGTATTCTTGCCATTTCTTCCTAATGCATGCAGGAATCCTCACTTGCAATATAAGAAAGCAGCAGGGAAAAGCAGCATTTATTTAGCCTAATTTAGCAAATGATTCCATTTATTTACAAAGCTCATCTTTCTGCTGTTCAAACGCCTGTTGGAAATGCCAATGAAAAATGGTTCCATTCGATACCCTTTCAGTGTCCTGTAATTTGCAATATTTTAATCTGGAAGGTGATGAAGTCAGGCTGGGCTCAGCCTCCTGATTTTTGCAGAGATTGTGGTCTCAACAGAACACAGAAGCCATCAGACCCTGGAGGAGTGGAAGTGCAGTGTGAGGCAGTGAAAGGCTGCATCCTGAGCTGTGAAGCTGGAACCCAGCTGTTGTCGAGGCTGTTGCTGGCAGAGCAGAGCAAGATTGAATTGTCTGACCTGGAACTGGCCATGGCTCTGTGATGGCCGGGTTGGTGTCACTGCCCTGCACCAAACTCCAGGCAAACCCACACCAGCTGAGCCAGCTCAAATTGTCATCTGGTAGCAACAGGACCCCGTCCCCTCATGTGAAACTGTGCTAGCAACAGGGACCAAACACTGATAAACTGCTCTGCCACTGTCTTCTTTTGTCACAGCTCCCAGGGCCTGAAGCACAGGTGTTCCTCTGGTTGTGAATCTGCTTCCTCCTTTTCTTCCTCTGAAGGACTGACTCATTAGCAGTAGCAAATGATTACATTAATTATCTGTAAGATAAGTGATGCAATGAAATGTTGAGCTTTCCACATCCAAACCACAAAATGCCATTCTCCTCCTCTCTCACTGGAGATTTCGCCCAAGGATCCACATTTTCAAGGAGAGGAAGGGCCTCAAAGCACAAGTTCCTTCTTCTGCCAATACAGGAGCTTCTCGCCAGTCCTGGGCTCCAGAGCATGCTGAGCAAACAGGGAGAATTCAGTATGGGAACTGCCACGACCTCCTGTCTATTTAACTGTGAATTATGGAGCTGATAATTTCTACAAATTCACTTCCTAGCTAACATGCACAGCAGAGGAAATATAGGTTTCAATGAAAATCCTTAATCTTAACTCTGAGTGTAACATTTTCCTTGCTTGGCCATTCATTTCAGAAGAGTTGCCATGGGGTATTTATTATTTTGAGAAATGTTTGTGATGATGAACTTCATATTTAGAATGGCCAAAGTATAAAATAACTTAATCATATGCTCACTCTGTAGTAGGTTATTAATAATTTCTTAGCTCACTAGAACAACTTAGATCTGAGATGTTAATTAATTTACCTCTGCTTATGCTGGTCAGCTTAACAATCTTGTATCTCTCAGCTTGACTAAAGAAAAAATATTTAAATCTGTTTCAGATGAAAAGTCTCAGAGGACCAATGTTTGGGTGGCAATCACTCAGACTAATGGTCATTTATTTAAAAACAATTGTTTCCACTGTAGCTAAAACTATGAAAACAAATCTTCCTGTCTAGCATTGTATAAACATTGTACAAAATGTACATTTTGGGACAAATCTGAATCCAGCTGTGCCCCTTTTATTTTTGCATTTTAGGTTGCTCTCTGCCTCCACTCCCCCATACAGCCAGCCATGGTTAGCTGGAAGCCAGAATTTATTCTGCAAACGCCCAAGCTCTGAGAACACAAACTTGTTTAAACTGAGACCATATTTGGAAGAGATCTGGGTCAAGGAAAATAATCAAAGGAAAGTGCATTCCTGGAGCATCACATGAGGAGGCCACAGCGCACACGGCGCCCGGCACTAATGCTCAGGGACGACCCTCAGTGCCTCCCTGCCACTGATGTTCACCCTGAGAACCACCTCACCAGCAAACTGGGGCAAACACAGGCCCTTGGAAATGAGGTGTTCAGCAGCACACCATCAACAATACCATGACCATGGCAGAAAGTTAAAAACTAATCCAGGCCAGCTTCATCCTCACAGCCACAGGTACCTGTCTGTAACCCTGCCACTACTTTGGCTGAAGTAATGACCATTTCTTACAACTGTAAACATGCCTAAAGGACTGAAACACCAAAGTGTTCTCTCACTCTCTGAAATTCCAGCATTCTTTTCCTTATTTTAGGAAGATCTCAAATCCAGCCTTTGGTGTTTGTTTTATATCTAGCTGCCACAATTGCAGAATTTCAGGAAAACTTTGCTGAACAAATTTTTTCTTCTTTCACTTGGAAGACTTGAGTACAAAAAGCCCCTACAGATGGTACTTTGAGCCTCTGAATATTTTATTTAATTAGCAGCCAAATGCACATTAACTGAATTGCAGTGCTTTAATTGTACATGTCAAATCTCAAGCAGCCAGTGCAGGGAACAGCCACAGAACATGCTGGCTGTGATCAACACTCATTGTCCAGGTTTATGTTTATAGCATAAAGTCACCATGCAAAATAGGCCTTGAGCTGCCTGTTTTAAACAAAAGGTGGCACCATGTACCATATAGGTCAGGGACTATAACATTCTCAACTATGACAGCACACATTTTTTAGCTTGCTGTGAATTTTTCCCCCCCACAAAACACTGGATTTAAGTCTCTCCTGTTTTCATGGCTTGGGCATTGATCCTTCACAGTGGTCGTGGTGGTGGGGGGTGGTTATTGCTGTTTGAATCTCTGGCGGGTCACTTGCACAGAGAATGAGGGGGCTGGGCTGGGAGCAGGGGTCTGGCCCTGCCTCCCCTCCCTGGTGTGGCCTGCTGCACAATGATGCCACCACATTATGTGACATGCAAGAAAAAGGTAATTCATGATCCAGTGACAAATACTTTTATCACTCATCCACCCGAAACATCACTGTTCACTCACTGAGAGCATAAAGGCAACCTTGAAAGCTGGTAGCATTATCACCTGAGCAGGTAACAGAACAAGTTCTGCTCATGTGTATTAAAAAAAAAACAAAACAAAACAAGAAAAAAAAAGCATCCCTGTGCTCTTCCCACAACTGGCAACATCAATCTGACCAGGGCAGATTCCCTGGAAAGCAGCCAAATCAAGATATCCATTGTCTATATCCATGGACACCCTTGTGAAGAACTACATAGAGTGGTTTTCATTATTGAATTCTATCTTCTCTAAACTTTTATTCTCATCTTGTTTCCATTGTTTATTTTCCTGTGTATTTGTTAATTTGAGAGCTTTTTCTCCCCCAGCTTTTATGCATTTTGCTCCTGTTTTTACATATCCAAACACCTTCCCTGTGACTTTATTAACTGAATCTGGGCTGTGTTGCATTGCATTTCCAGCATAAAAACAAAAGTACAAGCTGCTGTTCACATCACCCTTCTCCAAACAGCGTGAGGTTAACTGCCATAGGAAAAAACACAGAAGCAGTGCATATGCAGAAAACAGAGGAGCTATTCAGAAAGACAGTTTCTGAAAAATATACATTGAAATTGCTTTTATTTTTGCTGGAATTAAAAAAACACAAGAATATTGACATTGCATTAAAAACCCCCAGGAAGTTAAAGGTAATACAATAAAAATGTCTCCATCATGCCTTTTTTAGGAGATATCAATGTATGAACATTTTGAACCAAGACTTTTAAAGACATGTCAGGGCTGTCCAAACTCCGCAGTGCTCTTCAATAAATATATAAAATGTGTCACTTCTGGGAAGGGACACTGTCCAAAAGTTAGACAATTCAACAAAGAATTTCCAGGAAAGACTTCAAACCCCAGTTCTTAAGGAAAGGAAAACTGATGTATTTAAACGTAATCATAGACCTTTAGTTTGGGATTTCTGTTTTCAGAACTGTTACTGTGTGTGCTGCTTCTCTCTGCTCTACTCCATGTATTAATACTGGCAAGTACTACATTAGGAACGTTCTTATCCTGAAAGTAGACTGTTAAGCTGGTACAGTCATTCCTTTGCTTCTTCCTTGTACTGCAAATAACGTACACTGACAGGGTAACAGACAGCTGTATGTAATCATGAAGAGTCACTTAAATTACCTGAAGTTTGGAAAGAAAAGTTGTGAATTTATACAGCCATGATGCAGATTGTATGATTTGTCTTCAGCAGGGTTAAAGCAGTATATACACAGCTGGTTTAAAATGACACATTTCTTCTCAATGTGTCAGGTAAGAAAAGCTTTCTATGAAAGTCCTTTTGAAACTCATCATCTTGAAAGTCTTGCAGCTGCTAGAATGAGACAATTCAAATTGCTACTGCTTTGGCTCCAGACAAGCAGATAAAAGTTAAATGCTTAGGAGTAGAGTCCATCATGAATCCCTCTGGTTATGAGGATAAGACCTCAAAAACATCAGTCCTGCCTGATCAGTCCCAGTAGCTTATTGACTACAATGATAGTATTTATGGAATTCATTCATAAATATCACTATACATTTTTACTTAAAGCCATATCCTAACAGTAATAAAGATGACAATCCTGGAGGAATAATCACATTAAATGTATATATAAGAACGCTATAAAAGAGTGACAAAGTTGTATTTCATTACAAAAGAGGTTTCTCTTTTTTTTTCTGTGAATTCCTTTTTAAACTAAAACAAGCTTTCATTCTTATGTCACCAAATGAGAAAAAAAAAAATCAAATCCTAAAATTCTGATGTTTAGAAAAAACCAGGAAAACTATTGTCATACTACAAAACATTTCACTTTACAACAACCCCAAAGAGTTATCTATTACCTGGACGATAAAGAAAAATCGGGACATGAGAAGGATAAAATCTTAAAACGAGACCTCAAGTATTTTTGGATAAAATTCTCTACTCTGATCAATGCAAGACTCTCTGACCTTAGGGGGACATTTGTACAGAGAATGAATGTGTGTGGAACCAGCCAGAGAGATGCTATAGATCAGGAGAAAAATCCTGCCTTTATTTTGGTGTTTTATAATTTTTCCAGTATAAACTGATGTGTGAATCATTTCAACAATATGAAGCAGGTACATTCTAACAATTTCCAACACAAATCCCAACACTTCCATTTACTTAACAGTATACTGTCTGTCAAAAAAATTAAAATTGGTTTATTTCATATTCTTTATGATGAAAAGTATATAAACTGCACTTTCAAATTAAATCATGTTCCATCAAAACTGGTCTGCTTTAAGACTGGTAACTTTAGTGGAGAGAATTAAGATGCTTCAGCAAGTATCAATTTTCCGTTAAAAAAAAGTCCGCAAGATGAAATAAAAAATTTTCTTAATTTACAATAAGCAGTGTAAACAGCAAAAACAACAGAAGCCACAAAGTTTCACGCACCAGCTGCTAGCAGACAGATAACTCCAAATGCTCATAGAACTTTGTATCTTCCTTTGTTGGTTGGTTGGTAAGAATTTTGCTGCAAATAAAGAAGAGGATAATCACAGTTAAAAGTGAAGACGGATAAAGAAATAGCAATAAAACCCCACTAGGCTATTAGCTGGGTATGTTGTAAAGCTACAGCAAACCAGATCTCTCAACACATATAAAATATCAAAATGAGGGGAATAATCCTCTCCCCTGCCTGACGGTGTTGAAATTAGGAAATTTATTGGGACCCAACTCTTTGAGGGGTCTTCATCCTAAAAGCTCTGTCAATGTGTTATCTCCATCTGCTGGCTGATAGCAGCCATGTTCTGACTGATTAACCAGCACCATGGATTTTTGAGGCTGTTCAGGAAAACAGTGGTTTTGAGATCTATAGGTCCCATTAATAAAACCTTATGCCAGAGTGTCAAGATTTGCAGAAGTCAGTCTCATAAAGCATACATTAAGGCACTTTCCCTCTGCGTTCTGGATATTGCACTCACCAATCTGATGAGCTCCTCTTTTATAAGTCGTGTGATTTCTGCCTTTGCTTTCTGTACAGCGAGTTCATTGGCACCTGAAGATGAAAAGATGTATTATAATCCTAAACACTTTCTGTATATGAAGCCTACAGCATAAAAACTGCTGTCTACTTTCAGAAGCACAGTAAAATTTGCTGAATATCCTCAGCTACTTGGAGAAGAACCCTCTATTGCATAGAATGCCAAAGCTTGACTGTGTTCTCTTTTAAGAAAGATACTCCAGTCATAAATGATATTGTTCAGAAATATGTAGGATTCGAGGTTTCTTGAGAAAAACTCAATTATCATTACATTTGCCAAGTTTTTGTTGTAGCAGCTGATGCAATTTCTTATACCTTTAACAGCATAAATAGAATTCTGTTTTCTTCCTTATTTCACACTGCTACAGATCTCTTTGTGCTAATTGTTTTTCCTCTGTTCTTTTCCTCTCCTCCGAACTGATTTCATACATTAGCTGTTGTTCTATTGCAGGTGAGGAGAAGCCTCTCTGTGATCTCCATGGATCATTTGAGAAGTGTATAAAGATAAACAGGTGTTTTTCAGTAATTGCAAAGTAACTGCAGTGAGACTATTACTCAAGTGTCCAAACATTGACTACAGAAATTCCACAGAAATTTGTCTAACTACAAAACTAGACTCATAGCTTTAATAGAAACATTTATAAAAAGAATACATACTTTCTATAGCCAAATAAATCTTTCGTTCTCCTTCCTTGGGTTCTTTGCCTGGAGGGAAGTAAGTTCCTCTGATTGTAATGGCAGCTTCAGAATATTCACTGATTCTCTGCAGGGCTTCTTTGGAGGTAACTTTCCATCTGGCAGTCTACAAGGTGAAGGATATGAGAGGATCAACAAAGAGAAAGGCACCACACAAAATGGCAATCCATTAGCTCTGCTGGCGTGGGCAGAACCTCAATGATAAATACAGGGAATTTGTACTTGACACCGTGAAATATAAATCCTCAAAATAACAGACGAGTTAGATCAGAGCAGCAATATTCTGAATGGCAGAAATACTCAGGTACTAAAAAAAGAGCAAAGAGTTTATCAGTCATGGCAGTAAAAAACCTTTGCAAAAAACACCAGACAGAGTCAGAGATTTGGGTATTAGAGAAGTGGTTAGAGGGTGAAGAGATCTTCGTCTGATAATAAATACTTGTTTTTCTCATACTCTCTGGAATAAGACCAAAGCATTGCATTTATATAACCTAAGAAGTAATCACAGTTAATGTAGCAATTTCAATTCGGTATGATCAGAAATAGAGACATAATATTTTATTGGTCTAACTATGAAGAGAGGTTTTGTTAAATAATGGCCATTTATACTTGATTATATCAAAATGGTTACTTGCCTGTGGGAAGTCATTGATCTCTAATTCTTCTTCATATCTCTTGAAGGATTCATTCTGTCCTCCATCCTGTTTCTCTTCCTCCTGCTTCTCTATAGGTACATAATTGAGCTTGGCATTGATTTTTTCAGCCAGTTGCTCTGCAATGGTCTTGGCAGACACAGTAGGAGCTTGAATTGTGCCTCCTCTCAGGATAGCATTTGTAGCCTGCTGCATCACATCCTGTAAAAGTATAGGTCCATACTGAGAACAAGGTAGCCAAAAAAAAAGTCCTATATAAACCAGTAAAGGTTTCATTAAAGCTCTCTATGGAATGTAATTGTCTACATAACAAACACATCCTCCAGACTTCTGCTCTTCCTTCCTTCCTCTCAACAACTCCCTTCACACCTGCAAAGAAAAGATCTTAGTGGTCTTTTGTATTTTCAGCTTAAAATATCTTTGGACATTGCAGAACAATTAAGCTCAATCTAAACACATTGTACATCACATGTACATCTCATGCTTCAGCAGAGAAAGATGTTCTGAAACTCTGCCAAAGTTGACAAAACTAATTGTGTAATGTTATCAGTAATGAATTAACTCTTTCCCAGGGCAGACAAAGCATTCATGGTTCTGTAATAAGTCTTATAAACATATCAGCTCACTTACAAATCCTACATAAGTGAGTTAGCCCAGCCTAAATGAGATAAACAATGCAGTACGTTACTAGTGTGCAGAAACACTAAATCAAATGGCAACCACAGAACAAAGAACTGAACAACCTTTATTAAAAAAGAATAAAATTGGTCTGTAAAGAGCCTGACCTTAAAGTGGAAGGGAACCATGACTTGTGCCTCTGCTCCAAGATTCTTCTGGGCATTGATTCTCAGAGCCAATCTTTTAGCAATTTCCAATTTTTCTGCATTCCCAGCTGATGGTGTAGGAGCATTTGATGTTCCTGGTGCTGCCATGTCTTTTACTCTTTTCTTTGAATTAAACATGCTTTCAATTTGTTCATCAATCTAAAGAAAATAACGATTATTTGATCACTGCATTTACCACTATAAAATCTTGTCATCATAAAGAAAGAAATACTAAGGAGCATTTAGTTTACACGTTCTTAAAGAAATTAATCTTGTATAAATGGTAGAAGCCTGCCCAAAACTACAGCTCAACAAAAGGATGATCTAATCAGGAAAAAGTCTGAACACAGTGTTTACTTGCAAGGTCACAAAAAGGAATCTATTCAATATTAAGAAAGGAATCTAGTAAGATTTAGAAACAGAAAATGCTACCATTAATGTCTTTAAAACACTTCAAATAAAAATATGTTCAAAATTGAGGACCATCATTCTATTTCATTTATGCAAGATTAATATCCAAAATAATTTATGTGACATTTACATAACTACACTTCAAGTGTAAAATACCAATAAGTCAAAAAGAGACACTGAATATCTTCCTAGATCTTGATCTTCATAGCTGTATCTCTGTGTTTGAAGAATACATGCAGTCAGTAACAAACGTCACAGAGTAATAGAAATCCATGCACTCTGCAATGTATTATGCAACCTACTGGGGAAGAAAATCGAATGTATTGAGAAAATCCATAAGCAACTTAAATCCTATTCCCAAGTGCTTACATCAACAGCTGTATCTTCATCATCTGAATCTTGCAAGCCAAGAGCTGCTTTTTGTAGCTTCTTTCTTTCATTAGCCAAAGCCTGTTCTGTTTCATCAAATTTAAAACCTTTGCCAGAGAATCCACTGCTTTTTTTAATCAACTTTCCTTCCTGTAGACAAAAACATGTATTATCATACTTAGTAGTTTCAAATTCTAGTTCTGATAGTCATAAAATAACTCTAAGATTAGACAAGTAATTTTGAAGCTCTTTAAAAAGCAAATCCTAGCACATTTGTGAAGTGCTTCAAATTTAAAAGCTGCATTTTACAATGAAATGTAACAAAGAAACCCCTATGCTAATTCTGCAAAGACAGTACCCTATTGGGATTTTCTGTAAGTATACACTGTAAATGCTTTTCAAATGCAGTTAAAAAAACCCTCCATTTTTTTAATATCAGAAAAACTCCAAAGTCACTCTTCTCAGCATGAGCGAGATCCTCTGATGGTGAGAGCTCTAAAAATAATCATACAAGTTCTGTGAAAGGGCTTCATTATCTTGTGTTTCAATTTCGTTAAAAGCCAAAGTGCCCCTTATACCATAGGTATTTGTTACATACCAGGTGACAGTATTTAAATTCTCAAGAACAGGTCTTTAAATGACATTCAAGATCCCAATCTTGAGGTCACTGACGCACTCAGCCAAGCACACACGTGTTCCCAGAGAGGTGACCCATGTATGTAGTACACTGGACAACTGGACACATGTGCATAGGCATTAAACCTGGACCAAGCCCCCTACAGAACAAAGAATTACTTACAGCCTTCTGTTGGTCTTTGAAGTCAGCCCAGAGCTTCTCCAAATCAGTAGGAATTGGATTCCCAGACAATTCCAAAGCCTTAATGATATCACCAGCATAACGTGCCTGATCCTCAGTTATGAATGTATATGCATACCCCTGGTAAAAATTCATTTAAGAGACAATTAGGAAAAAGCTCTAAAGACACTATCTCTACATTTATTGAAGCACCCTTGCACAGATGCTGATTTCTGGTCAATGAAAGTAACCATGACAGTCATGCAATAACTCTTTTTTAGTGGAAGTGTAGAGTGAATAATGTGATTTCCCAGGAAGCTGATACAGAGGTAACCATCCTAACATAGTCAACACTGAAATCTCTCCATCCAACCAGTGTTGTCATGGTTAAAAGTTTGAAAAAATAAAATCTTATCAATTTAGTAGTGCACATTTCCAACAGTGAAAAACATCCAAGCTTTCAGCCACAAATGGGATTTAAAAGAACACTCAGACATCAGAAGAACATGCAAGTTCCAAATTTCAGATTGCTAAAGTTCAGAACTTACCAAAACCACTCTACACACCAACAATACAAACTACTTCCTCTGTAGCTATCCCTTGGAACAACTTCATCAAACAATAAAGAAGGGGAAAATGCCAGTACTAACCAAACATGACAAGTGAGTGTACATACTTTATTGCCAGCTCGCCCAGTGCGGCCTGCTCGGTGCACATAGTCCTCATAGTGGTTGGGACAGCTGTAATTGACCACCAGCATCAGCTGCTTCACATCCAAACCCCTCGCTGCTACAGACGTGGCCACCAGAAGTTTGCAGGTTCCATTCTTGAAGTCATTAATGATGCTGTCCCTGTCATACTGATCAATACCTGCAAGACAAATAAGTTAATTATAAAGCTCTGTTTTAAGTCATGAGAATTTGTACACAGGTCAAAACACCCTCGAACTTCAAACAACCAAAACCACAAGAAAATGAAACTTCAATACTTTCACACTTTTGAAGGCAAAATACAGTACCCAAACTAACTTCTATTATTTAGAATAACTTTTAATTTTTCAACTACCCTAAGAGATTTTCCCCATACCAAGATCCTCAACACGTTTTTTAGTATTATTTTCTATTTTGTACTTCAGCTGAGACCTCATCTGGAGGCTTGGTCTGTTCTCTAAAGGCAACAGAAACCTCAGAAGAACAAGAATATGTTTCCCTCTTCCATTGCCGCATTCCTGCTGAACAGTGATTTTGTACTTACTGATTTTATATAACAAGCTCTAAAAAAATACTGTAAGCCTTAAGATACAGTGGGATGGACAGCATTGTAGAGATTTTTCTCCTTTTGCTACTTCTTTTCTATTACTACTTGATAGAAGAAAAGTAAAGCAACAACTGCTGTTACTGTGGAATCTCAAATAAAAATATCATGGGATACTCCCCACTGGCACTCACTACTCTACAACAAGTAGTTAGCACTATTCCCTGAGAGGTGTTAACTCTAAGTAACAGTCCTCTTGCAGACACACAAGATTTGGCACCTGAGGACATCTCACAGAGAACAATGAAGAGTAATACACAAAACTATTATGTCTATTTCAAATTAAGAGACTATTATCCTCCCTAATTACAAAGCAAAACCTGCTTACGAAGAAGTAATAAAACTGGTACTATCCAGGAACTAAATGATTTTTAACTACTGGATACCAACATCCTAGTTGGGAGTAGTTAATACAAATCTTTAGATTTGCATATTACCTCCATGGAGAGACAAGCAAGGATAGGAAGCCCTCATTAAATCTTTCAACAACCCATCAGCGTGCTCTTGCTTATCTACAAATATGATAACAGATCCTTTCTCCTGATAATGTCCCAGTAGCTCCAGTAACTTCAGAAATTTGTTCTCCTCTTCTATGACAATCTGGAAAAAGACATACAAAAGAGTATAATTTGTATCTTGAGTCATTAAACAAATCCAAAGCATATAAAAGTAAAAATCAGGAACAGGAGATGACTTTTTCAGGCTGTTCCCACTGCTAGTGGTAAAACAGCTGTTCAGTTTAGTGCTACAAACCACCTTTAAAAATCACACTGCATTTGCAGATTAGGGTGTTAATTTATTCCAAGCTCATTTTTAATAAGGCCACTAAACATCTAAAAATGAAAGTTCTGTGGGTATATTGCTTCATATTCAACATTGCTGGGAACAATCTTTTGCAAGCAAACGAGAAGATAAGCAAGGCAGATGTATCATACTCACCACATGTTGCTCCACGTCAGAACAGACAACACTTCTGCCTCCAACCTGCACCTCTATAGGTTTACTGAGGATCCTGCGAGCCAGGGCCTCCATAGCTCTGGGAAAAGTAGCAGAGAACATGACAGTCTGACGGTCAGGCCTGACGTTGTCTACAATGCGCATCACCTATGGTGAGAGAACATTCCCTGTTAATATCCAAGTGCTGTGACTCCATTTCACACTCATACAAAGCCGTCATCTTTAAAGTCAGGTGGTATCTGCACCCCACAGACTATAAAACATTCTTTATACAGATTTCCTCTTGGCACCAAGCTGCTGGCATTGGAAGATGGCAAAACTTGCTGGATTCAGAAGGAAGTTGCATGGCAATATGCAATCTGGCAGCAGCTCAGCAAAAATCCTAGGAAATGCAGTAGAAACCCTACGGCTCCAGAGACAAATAAAAGGAATTTTCATAGTTTTGGAGAAGAGTATAGTCCATGACAACTGAAAGAGCCCTGGATGTCCAAAGCTGTCAGGAAGTCAGCAGCGTTTCCAACATTTTGTTCTTACCTCTTGCCAAGAGACACTGAAGATTTTAAAACAGACTACAACTACTAACACACCTGTAATCAAGGAATTACAGAGAGATACAACATGGCCACAAGTATTCAGAATGAGTGTGTAAAACACCCTGTGTATTAGAGAAAAATCTAAGCTATATAGGAATTTATCGAAAGCAAAACACAGAATCACAGAATGGTTTGGGTTGGAAGGGACTCTAAAGATCTTCCAGCCCCTTGCCATGGGCAGGGATATCTTCCACTAGATGTCAGGATAATATGCTATTATAATAATGTGATAACAGATATGAGAGTAATAGAAATATTAGAGTCAGCTTAAACTGCAGTCCATATGCAGCACTTGTTTTTGAACACCCACTAGCAGTGTAGTAATAATGTAGTGTTACAAAACCCTTGATGTGAAAAACAGTGTCTTTTGGCACCACCCCTCACGTCATGAATTACCTGAGGCTCAAACCCCATGTCAAACATTCTGTCAGCTTCATCAAGTACAACGTACGTGACTCTACGGAGGTTTGTCACCCGACCTGTGAAAGGAGAGGAAAAAACACATGGGAAACAAAATCAAATGGAAATCTAGTTTCCCTTAGGAATATTTTTTAAAATGTTATATAATCTCACTATCTTCTAACAAAGACATTAATTAATATTTTAAAAAATTCACTAAATGTGAATTTTAATGTTCACACTTTATCACACATACATTCTGGGAAATGTGTGAGTATGCACAAGGCCCTTTTAGTTTGTCAAACTCTTCTCTTGCATACCATCATAGGGCCAGAAGAACCTGTAAAATTCAGAAAACTGCCCTCGCCAAAACACATCATAAAACTAAGACTGAGCTGAAGCAAGGAGCCACATCAGCCAGTATCTGACAGCGGCACCTAGGAAAGAACATATTAGAGATTACAGCGCATGTGTGGAAGGCAAAGCCCAGTGCTAACTGCTGCAGCCTCAGAAAATTCCTTTATACACAATCTGTAATGCTTCCTTGGAATTAAAAATAACTATTTGAGGATAACCATACTAGCTCTAGATCACTGCTAATAACAGGCATAAAACAGAGCAAGCAGTCTTTCCAAAATGACTATTATAAAAAGATTAAAACCTACCCAGTAACACTACTGAATTTAAAATCAAGAACCACCCCAAACTGTGGGACAGGTTGAAATAAAATAAGGAAGTTGTGTTTCTGTGAACATTTTGAAATTATCATGGACAGGATAACTAACACCCTTCCCAAACAGTGAAGTAATTCCCTTTCATGAGAAGGATTTAACTGAAGGATTTTAGAATCATACTCTCAAACAATATGAACACATTCAGTTCCACACAACTGTGGAGCGACACTGCCAAATGCTCTCTGAATGGAACAAATTTGTCACATTTTCTACAACTATCACTCAGACTTGTGCCTATCAATCTACAGAAGAATTTGGTCCTCTCAGCTTCAGCAAACTAGCTGAATCCTCAAATTATCTAAGACATTACGCGCTGCATTTTTTAAGATATGAAATTCAATATTAAGGAAGAAAGGAAGTATTCCTTGTATCTACGAATCTATTTAACATTTAACACTTTTATCCCCAAATAATAATTGTAAAATTACTTGGGAACAGCATTAATGTACCTACCTTTGACGATTTAAGTCTTGGAAGCCCAGTTCTATATGTCTTGAAGGTACTTTTTTCACAGAAGTTAAATAATGTCAACAGTTTAGTAGAGGTTTTGATGTGGAGTAATTTAATAATAAAACTTTATCTAATAAGCATGCAATGGTTACACTAGGACAAAACCTCTTAAAGCTGCAGTAGCTCAGTTTAATCAATCTGAATATCTGATATAAGGTCAGTTCTTTTAATTCTGAGCAGGTATTTAGGGAGGGCTTCTTTGTCTGTTCTTTAAAGCCAACAGATAAAGGCAGAGTCAGATGCTGTTGTAAAGCAGGGAACTGCTGAGCTACTCTAGCACAGATAACGGATCAACGGGCAGACAAAATAAGCAACTGTTACATAACCTTTATCTAAATGACTTCAACTTAAAAAAATTGGACCAGTACATTTCAAGTTTAGCAATGATAAACATTCTCAAAACTCTTCAAGAATGTAGTATTTCCTGTCCTCCCCAAAAAAAGTCAAATCAATATATGCTTAATCCTATTATTAGTGCTATATATTCTCAATAGCTATATAGTGCAGCCTGAAGAGATATAAGAAAATTCCATAAGACCATTTATCAAAATACATGATATTTTGAATTTGTTAGAATTACACAACAAATGTAAAAAAAATCTCCAAAGGAAAAGGTTTTCTACTCACCATTGTTAGCTGCTAACATGTCAATCATACGTCCAGGTGTGCAAACAATAATTTCAGCACCTCTTTTGAGTTCAGCTATCTGATTTCAAAACACAGTAAATAATCTATTAGTTTTTGCTTTGTGATTCCTTTCAAATTTTTTTAAACATATATCACCTTGCAAAAAAGAAAACCACCTACACTGTAATACAACTGTTACTAACATGAATTACGTAAAGATTTTAATAAACAATTTCTTCAAGTCTTTGGAAAACTTTGCATCCAAAAAGAGTAACCTCTGACAGTCTGAGTTACCACACCTGAAGTAGTTTTAATGAGGACATGACTTCAATACACTTAAGAGCCTGTAAGAAATGTCAGCGTTACATCAGGAACAAGTGATAGCAGACACACTGCATTCCACCACAGATGGTCACTCCTGCTGTTTCCATAAATGGGTTGGGTGGAGGTGTGGAAAACCTTGAAATCAATCTCTAATTTGCTTCAAGATGCAAGATTTAATAATGCAATAAACCAAAGTTAGCATTTTCTGCCTTTGTTATGTTAAGGGGAACTCTCAGAAAAATACAGCTTCTTAGTAACTTTCAAACTATTATATCCCACTAGTAATTCAATTTTAATTTAATGCTCAGTACATATATAAAGAGAAACAGTCTGAAATTTTTAAGGATCATCTCTGAGACTTTCCAGGATCATTATTGTTTAAGGCTAAGTGACATGCAAAGCTTTTTGCATTACTACCAATGTACTGGATTAACGGAAAAGGAAAAGCAACTAGCTTTGCTACAAAAGAAACAGTGACTAATAAAGCCCAAGCATTCTTTGACAGGGCAGGCATGTGTTTTGCATACCTGTTCACTGATTCCTGTTCCTCCATAAACACAGACAACTCGAAGCCCAAGTGTCTTTGAGAATTTCTTGCACTCCTTGGTAATCTGCAAAGCCAACTCACGTGTAGGTGTCATAATGACAGCTGAAAAGCAAAACATTTTCATCATACATTGCAATATAAAAGATGTCGCAATTTCCACAACAGAAATTCATCTTTTATAATGATGTTTATAGCAATTTACTTCCTATTTTTAAGAATGTGATCTCAAGGAAAAGATAACTGAGACATTATGAGGAAGGAGTGGCAATCTGGTCCAAGTGTAAAAATCAAGGGAGGAAGGTCTCCCAGACATGTGGACATGGGAGTGCTACTGAAACAACACGAGATAGCATGGTAATCACAAAACATTAAAGAGTACTGCGATCTTTAACTAAAAAACAAGACAACTTATCAAGGGACATTAGTAAATACTTCTCCCTATAACCACGTGAAAAACTGAAATCCTATCTAAAGCATATATTTAAGGTTATATTTGTTTATATAGTAACTTTGAAAATAAAATCTTTTTACCTATGGGACCTTCTCCTTCTTCTAATGCTCTCTGATCCATAATGTGTCTGAACATGGGCAACAAAAATGCAATAGTTTTTCCACTTCCTGTTTTAGCAATGCCAATCAAATCCCGTCCATTCATAATTGCTGGGATAGCCTGGGTTTGAATAGGAGTGGGCTTTTCATAGCCATGTCTTAAAGAAAGAACAAAAAATATTTTAAGAACAAAACAGAATTTGATAGATGTGAATCGTGAAGTTATGCTAAATTTTTTTATATATTCATATTTATTCATATATATTCATATTACACATATGTATCAGTGCCATTGAAAAAATACAGATCAAAATGAGCAGCAAAAGCATGATACAAATGGTGAGAATAGTTAATAATAGCAATTCAACACAGAGTGATAAACACTGATAACTATACATGTAGCATTTACAGACATGGACACGTGGCATTCATTATGCAGCAAAGTAAAAGGTCCTTCTCATGGACACATAGGATGGAACACAGCGAGCAAAATCAAGGACGATACAGTTCATAAAGTGCTTCCTTACTTTTTGAGGGCAGTGAGGATCTTCATGGAAATACCACATTGTACCCAGGTTTTTATTGGTTTGGGACAGCCTTTTCCCTTGACTGTAATTCCCTCCAGCTCCAGCCTGTACACATTGACCTCTGAAATAAGAGTTTACCTTTTAACAGAGTCAAACTTGTATCCTGACCAAAAAATTCTTGCTTTGTCCCTTAACATGAAATACTAATTTTATCACTACCAGAAAAACAGCTTTTTACTTGTTACACATAAATACAGGAGTTAGGTTGAAAGGACTTGGGTTAATTTTCCAATCAAAGCCTCATAAATAATTATAGTAAGTTATCAACAATAGGGATGCACCCTATTTAACGCTTTTCTTTAGCAAATTGCTCCAAATGCTTTTTGCATTCCAAAGCATTTGCTGTTCCTTAGCACACTGAAATCCACCACTCTTTTCTTCAGTAGTACCCAAGGTGTTCTGGTTGTATTTGTCTTTACCTTCTTGAGTCATTTTAGCTAGTTCTGGTACTTCAACATAGAAGTTCTTCCTGAAAGGTTCATATTCTATCTTTCCATGATCCACTGGTTCTAGCAGCTTTCTCTGCTTGGTCTGATAGCCAGTCAGGGCAGTCTGAAGATCAACCTCCTCCTCTTCTGAGGAATACTGTAGAGATCGTAATTTTTGTGTACATTAGGATTAATCAATTACGAAGGTGTTTGGCTTTTTTCATTTATAGTGAAACTATTCACAGGCAACAGGTACTTCTTACTGTATTAGACATGAAACTGAAGACCTGATCTCAGCTTAAGAGTCCCAATTGTTCCTTCCCCTAATGCTTTCATGTTTCTCCCAAACCTTAACTCACACCATGTTCTGTGCCACTTTCACGACTTTACCAATGCCAACTACCAGCCCTGTCATTCAGAGAAGATCACTGCCACACAAAAAAAAAAACAGTAAGAGGAAATTAAGAGAAAGCAGCCAGCCAGCAGACTGGTGTCACCCTGCTGTCATAGTTCTGACAGATGTCCCCACCTCAGCTTTGAAGGAGCAGCACTAACACTGGAACTGCAGTCACAGAGCATGGCCTGAAGTGACTGAGCTCCAGGGTCTGCAGGGTATTGAGTCTGTGACTCAGGCAAGGCTGTCCCTCCACAGCCTCCAGAGCAGCAAAACACCCACACCCTTCACAGCTCTTCAGGCCAAACACCACACACAACCACAGGAAGCAAGAACAGGCACTTTGCCTGTTCACAAGGGAAATACAAAACATTTCCATTACCTCCATTGCATCTTGGTCATTCTCCATGAGTTCCCCTTTCTTCTTTTCTGACTCAGCAGCTGCCTTTTTGGTTGTCACCACAGTAACCACCTTGGTAACAGTTGGTCCAGTTTTCTATAAAAAATGGTAAAAAAAAATGAATGTACTATTGTATAAAACAAAACGCATCTCACATGTAAAAAAACATACAGAATATTTGTACTTCAGGATATATTATGCTGAGCATTTTTATTTCCCACTTCCCTCAGTGAAATTTTATCAGAATAATGCTTGATAAACAGTTTCATAAAAACATCACGAAACATGTAAGTATGCACAAGTTAAAAGTTAGTTAAAGCAAACATGCGTTAAGCGCATATAACTTCTTTCTTTTTTGCACTTTCCCCCATTTTTCCCCAAGCCATTTTAAAACAAGCTATTAAAACACAAAGTTATCTCTGTCTTTTAAAAGCAAGAAATCTTTAACAAGTGATTTTACCTTTTCACTCCCACCTCCACCTTTCACACTTCTCATATTGAACTTCTTGACCTCTTCTTTTACTTCTTCCATATAAGCATCTAAAGGATCTAACTCCTCATCTTCGACCTCATTGCCTTCTTTTTCTCCTTCTGCAGTTTCCTCTTCATCATCTAATAAAAGTGAAAAAGAGGGGGATAAAAGACAGGGAAAGACAGAAGTCCTTACATGTGTCAAATTACTGTCTACCCAAATAATTACAGCCCAGTGTTATTACTATATAATTTTTCCTCATACAAATATCTCAAGCTGGTTTATCAAAAATGTACCTTAAACCATTTTACACATGAACCAGATTTGTTATTTTACAGTGCATATTCTGAAGAGTAATTAGTAATGCTTTCAAGATATTGTAATAAAAGTATTAGTAGGAACAGAAGTATTCTGTTATATATAAAGAGGTTAAATACCATCATCATCTTCTAAACTCCATTTTTTCCCCTGCTTCATCTCTTCAATTTCTTTTTTTAGCTCTCCTATGTTCTCCATTGCCTTCTTGCGTTGTTCTTCCCTCCATTTCTCCACTCTTTCTTTTCGTTTTCTCATTTCTTCTTCTAGTTTGTTCTGATCAAAATTCTACGACAAAAACCAACCAAAAAGTGAAAATTAATGGCCACTGGATCTAGCCTATATTTCTTTAAACAAATGTAACCAGGAAGTGAGCAAGCTGTAGAAGACTGGACATCCGCAAACTTCCTGGTTTAAATTCTTTATCTTCTAGATTTACAAGTGATAGAAGTCTCTACCTCAGTGGCCACAGCATTTGTGGTAGCATCTTTATCTTTCTCTTCCTCTTTGTCATCTTTGTCTTTTTTCTTTTCTTTGGAAACTTCCACACCTTCTGTCTTTTCTTTAGATCTTGATCTGAAAGGTAAGATCAAAAGCTTCTTAGAACATTACAGTTTTTCTCAGGGGGAGCATACATATATGATGGACAGAAACAGAACTATAATCACCCTGTTATGTTTTCACCTCAAAAAACACACTGCTTCCCAGACAATATTTCCATATCATGGAATTACTTCCTCTAACTACCAGTAATATAGACTCTAACCCAATCCACCGATTCATGTGCTTTTCTCATTTCTTTGCAGACTTCATTTTCAGAGCTCTTATAATTGATATTCTAGTTGTTCTGCACTTTATTTTATGCCTCCTTGAAGTCAGCATTTAGAAAAGAGATAGAACAAATTTCCTGTTTGTGGAATTTCTAGAGAAAGGTAAAGTGATCTAGCATCTTGCCATGGAAATGTGAGCATCCCCCTAAACACACTGTCCTGGTTGACAGACAAAAGCCCTTCTCCCTGGGAAAAGCTACCCATGTAAAGCAAACATAACAGGCAGACTTGCACTGCATATAAAATCCATTTATCACAGCTTTTATTATACTTACTTACTTCAATTTAAAAGAAAGTATCTAAACCAAATTTGTGCTAGCTTCTGACAGTAAATGTAAAATTCTCTTTAGCTAATTAAATATCATTAAGCTTTTTTCTTTGGACTATTCTGATACAAAACATACACTTATTCCCAAAGCCTTTGTGATTCCAGCTTGTCATGATTTCTAGAGTGCCTATCACTACTTATACTGTATACAGACTGATGTTACCATTTACAGACTTCCCACTCATTTTACAGCAGAGCCTGACTACGTGCTGTTTGCAATTATATCTGAAAACTTAATTGAGATATATTTAAAAGACAATGAACTGCAGTAAGCTTTTACACATTCCCGAAGCTAAGAACACAAGAATACCTGTTTTCTGTCTTCCTGTTCTTGCTCGGACTGGAGGATCGAGACCGTCTCCCTCTACTCCTGCTCCTTGAGCGCCTCCTCTCTCGGCTCCGGGATCGTCTTCTCTCTCGGCTCCGTTCCCTTTCTCTACTCCTTGAACGTCTGGCATGCAACAGAATTGTCTTTATTTACGACATGCTCGTAGCATAACTTCAGTTTTCCATTGAGGAACAGGTTGTAAAAGGAACCCACCAATCATCAAGACCACTAGAACTTACAAACTCCAGCACCAGCAAGCCAGAAAGCATTTAATAAGCAAAAAGCCTTAAGCATAGTGAAATCCATCACAGACATCAGCAAAGTAACTAACTGGGGTGGGAGAACATCAATACTCAGCAGACAGGCACTTTTAGGTACTGTGACTGGAGCTGATGTCATACCTTTGACGCTTTCTGTCCCGTGAGCGAGACCTTCTCTTGTCCCTGCTGCGCGACCTCTCCCGCCTGCGATCCCGATCCCGGCTCCTGGAGCGCCTGTCCTCGCGTTTCCTCTTGTCCGACGGGGAGCGACTCCTGGAGCGACTCCCGGAGCGTCCCCGGGATGCAGAGCGCTTCCGATAATGCCTGCGTGGCACAGCCACAGTGTGAGCACCAGAACCGTGTACAGTTAAAGGGGGTCTCTCAAGTGGTCAAGCAAGCAAAAAAAAATTATATTAATTTCTTGGGCTTTTAAAATGTCTAAACTTTGGTAATCACCTTGCCAAACTGATTCATATACATACTACATGTATAATATACATATACACTCTTAACGATGCTGAAATTAGAAGGATTATTTGGTCATGATTTTATTTTAGTTTTAAAGTACTATTATAAGCACATTGTGAGAACATCAGAACATCAAGAACAATTTCCTTTTCAGAAATCCACTGATTTCCATTTTTTATACAGGAAAAGCTGAAGGCTCTTTGAAGCTATCGCAAAATCCATCAAGCAAACAAAACTGCTCTTTGTTGCTTTTTATACAATAAATGTTTACCCATGTAAGGTAGGTGAACTATACCTCTGCTCAATGGGAAAGCTGTCAGACTGGAATTAAAGAAACATAAACCCCTGAGGAAGTGACACAGCTGTGGTCAATGCCTTTACATGCTGACATTAATAGAAATTCTCTAATATCAAACATCACAACAGAAGCTGTCAGAAGTCAGCAAGCCTTGAGGGGTGTGATGGAGATGGGTGTCTCCTTTCCTCCTCTCATTAATGCTCTTATCTTAACGCACTATGGGGCAGAGGAGGGCTAGCAATTTTCTAGGAGACTCTTCAACTGAGTGTGGAAATCACAGAGAGACCTTGACTGCAACCATTTCCTCTTCCTCTAACCCCAGATTTTTGGACACCATGCCAGAATAATTCCCTTGTTCACTCTCCTGTGGCTCAGGACCCACTGACCCTTTCTCCTGACAAGCCCAGTAGTCATGCTTGAGAAGCAGGAAGCAGCAGAGAAGGCAAGATTTTAAGCCTCCCAACTCTTGTTTCACTTCCATGGTAATACTAAAATAGTTCAGCTCTAAAAATAGCAATATATTTATACTTAGTCTATGTTATGGGGTATATTTAGGCACCACGTGCACTTGGAGTTAGTACAGTAGCACATACCCACATCCTGCCTATCAGCAGGATACATCCGTCAACATGGAGATTTTTAATTTCTTTTCCACCTCCATCACAAAATGCTATGGGATCTGCTCTATACTTCCTCTCTTTCTCATCTTTTAGTTTTAGAGAACTACTTTTGTTTTTACATTTTTTTCCTCTATAGTGTGCAGTAAAGTCAAAAAGATGATTTCAGGTTGCAGAAGCCCCAGTGCGAGGAACATCTCCTCACACCAACCCCAGCACATATATCTCCCACCCATCTCCACCCACCATTCACTTTCACCCTCTTACCATTTCTTCTCTTTTAAAACTTTTTGTATGTTAAAATAGAAAATTAATACAAGTTTAAGCCCACTTTTAGCATTACTTTTAGTTTAACATTACTTTTAGCCCAAACAGAAGAACTCTGTCATTTTCAGCAGAGAAGCTGTGACAAACAACGGAGTCCTGCCGGCTGGAGCACCAGAACTTGGCTTTCAATTCAGGAGGCTCTAACGGTGCCCTGTACCACCCACTGCTGCCCTAGCTCATCTGGAGCTAATTTAGATAGATCCGCAGGAGTGCCCAGCTCTGCACTAGATCACTAATTTGAGCCTAAGGTGGTTGTTAAAATTTCAAGTCATCTGTCTCTCTCAGTGTAAATCTCCGTTATAGACCTGGGAGCTGCTACAGTGTAGTACAACTGCATGCGGGGACTGTCGTGTCAGCTTCAGTGTTAAAATCTGATTAAACTAAGAGACAGAGGCATATGCCCGACAGCATTTGCAAATTGTGGAGGTAGTTTAAAGCCTGAAAGGTATGTGCAGCTTCCCATCATCTGGAGCACAGGCTTGGCCCGAGACGCACGCAGCACAAGGACACATTACTGCCGAGCTGGTTACAACCCTAATCAGGTCTTTGTATCAGCTGTGAGAGGGCAAAACATATGCGAGCCTGCATAAATACAAAAGGCACAAGCAAAAACATCTAAACCAGGCTAACCCCGCTACGTGGCTAATTATGGCATTTTGGAACAAGCCCGTGAAGGCCAGAGGTGCTCCGGGAGCCGCGGGGTGGGTGCCGGCGAGCCCCGGCAACTCGGACCTACCCAGCGTTGGGACCTGCGGCCCGTCGGCCCCAGCCGGGAACTCTGAATACCCGGCCCTGCCTTCAGGGCCGGCTCCAGGCCCGGGCCCTGCCGTGGCGGCCTTGGCGCGCTCGCCGGGCGGGAGAGCCCGCGCCATCCTTTGTCCCCCTCACCGCACCACGACCCCGAACGATCCGTAATCCCCGAGCGCGCCACGACCTCCGGGCGGCCAAGGCGCTGGCGCCGCTCCCTCACCTGGACTCGCGGCCCATGGCGGCGGCGCTCCCGCTACACGGCGGCGGCCATTCCGCGCCCGCACGGCAAGAGCCCGGCGGGGAGCGCCGCC
>VWZV01000850.1:0-134467 GCA_013397155.1 Irena cyanogastra
GTTGAAAGGGCCGCCGGCCAATGGGAGGGCGGGCAGCTGGCGCGCGCGGCGCACGCAGCGCCCCCCCGCGGGAGCCGCTGGCAGAGGGAAGGGCGGAGCGGAGGCTGCCGGGGCCCGGCGGGGGTGGCGCTGCCTCCGCCTCCTCCCGGCCCGAGTCCCAGCCCCGCCGAAGGGAGGGAGCGCGGCCGGCTGCGAAGGAACGGGGGGTCCTCTGCTCCCAGGTGGGGCGCCGGGCGGGAGGCGGCGGTAGGGCACGGGGCGGGGAGCCGAGGGCAGGGAGANGGGGGGGGGGCGGGGGGCCGGGGGGGGGGCGGCGGGAGCCCCGACCGGGCGGGGGGGCCCTGCCGGTGAGGGGCGGAGGGGGACCCGGCGGTGCGGTGGGAGAGGAGGGGACAGCGAGGACAGGTGGAGCGGACGGCGGGCCCCGGGCGGCCCCGGGGAGCTAGGCTGGGGCCGGGGGCACGGCGGCGCCGGGGTGCGGGTACGGCGGCCTCGGGGAGCCGGGCTGGGCGCGGGGGGAGCGCCCGGAGCGCGGCCGGCGGTGGAAGTTGTTCGCGCAGTTATAATTAGCCCGGCCGGGGTCTGAGCGAGCCGGGCGGAGGAAGGGGGAGGAGTGTAACTTTTCGCAGCTCGGGAAGCCCAAGGTTGTCTCTGGTTACCGCTGCCCACGGCCGCGGGGGGGGCGGGACGGCCGCAGGAAGCACCGGCACTCCTTCCACAAAGGCCAAATGGTGGCAGGAGCCGCGGGAGCGGCGGCGGGAAAGGGCTTTCCCTGAATCCCAGCGGTTCCATCCTGGCACGCCTGATCGCTGCCGCCTGGTAGTTGCGACTTATGTAAAAGCTGCAGTTACATTTTTAATAGCAGGTTTTGTTCGGCTTAGTGAACGTGTGTTAGTCTGGGCTACGAGCAGGTGGATGGGACTGAGGAGCATAAGAGGTGTCTTTATGCATATTGCAGATTAAGCTCGCAAATAGGTGCAGTTAATAATTTCTGCCCTAGTTAGGCCTGGAATTTTTCAAACTGTTGGAATGCTCGTTTCTAAAACCATAGGTAGGAGCCTTATGCAGTAGTTTTCCACTTTATTTTTGATGTGGCTAAAATTCCATGGTTCAGGCAGTTAACTGCAATGTGGGAAATACCATTAACATTGAAATGATGCAGTAATCTCAAAATTCTAAAGTGACCCCTAAACATGTACTAGGAAGGGAAGATAAAAAGTAATCCACTGTAGATATAATTCATAATGATTTGCAGCTGTCTTCTATAGTTGTTGTTTGGTTTTTTTTTCCTAAGAGATTGTAAAAATTAAACCTAATAACCTTACTTCTGTACTTCTTCCTGACACTTAACCCAGTGTGAAATCATACAGGGCAAAAGTCAAAACCTCTACAGTTACTTCTGCAGGAATCCTTTGAAGTATCTAATAAAGAAATTAAATTCGAAAACTTCTTGACTTCATCTCCTTCTAGCAAAATATTGGACTTCTAAAACACAAGTAACAGTACTATTTTTTTATCCAGTGCTTCTAATTTTGTTGGGTTTGGGTTTTTTAGCTAAGGTGCTGAAATCTGAAACTTTTCAACATTTTACTATGCTTGTTAGCTTTGTGAAGTTGTTTTAATATTGAAGAATCCTAAAACCTGTGTTTTTATATTCAGTGTATAGAAAATGCAGTGACTGCACACCTCCCCCTGTGACCAACAAGTACACTTTAATGAATCTCAATAGTGACCATCTGAAGTCCTGCTGGTTCAGAGCAAATAGGTTATGAATCTTCATTTGTCTCTTCGTTTGGGGCTTTTTTTTTTTAAATTATTTACAGATTGCGTGGATATCATTATACTGGGAAAGAAGTCAGCTTCTAGGAGGAGGAGGGAAATGTTAATGTGTTTGTTGCTGTGGGTTAGATTTGGCTTGCTTAGGTCACGGGCACTTTACTGCTGTTTTACTGCATTTTTACAGTTCCGAGGTTCTGTAAGCGGAGGAGCCCTTTGGTAGCATCAGGCTATGAGTTGCTATGTAAGATGAACTGTAGGCGTTTACTTGCCCGTCTGTCTGAATGTAAGACTGCCTTTCACTATGTATTATTTTAAGATTTGTGCAATAATGTATGAACTCTTGATTTTTGATGACAGAGGACTGTGTTTATGCAGACAGTACTGATCCTTGCTCCTGCGGTGCATTCGTGAGGCCGTTTGCCGTAGCTGGGTCAGGTGTCTGTGTGTGTGATGTGCACAAACAGGCATGTCACATCCAATCCTGCCTGCAGGCTGTTAGCCCCTGCAAGGGCTTTAATTCTTGGAATTCATAACTGTTTGATTCTCCAGGTGGAGGTGAGACCTCAAGAGCATGGATCATGCGATTCCCTCCACATTTCCTATCCTAGCCCTTAGTTTACTGTCACTTCAGCCTTTTCACGTTTCCCAGTTGCCAGTGCCTTGAGCTAATCTATGATTTAATCCATGTGGTCTCTCGCCATACTGCAGATGTTGCTATATCAGGGGTTTGATGGAAATGGTGCCACACAGAACATTAGACACAATCATAGGAAACCTTGTCAACTGTCTTGTCATACTGGTTTTGTGTATGCTGAAAAAGAGGGAAGTTGAGGAATTCAATAAAAATCTTAACTGCTTTTGCAGCCTGTAAGCATTAGGGGATAATTCTGAAATGTAGTTCTTCACAATGCTTAGTATTCTCTCTCCTGATTATGTAATTTTGGAGATGATTATATTATAAATTGGTGTTCAATAACCTGAGAAAGTAGAAGTGCAAGTCTTTATCCTAAAGCCTAATGCTTAGAGGATCAGCATTCTGCAATACTCATTTATGAAAGAAAATTTCCACGTTTTATATGTTCACAGGTAAAACTGTTAGGTCCTCTTATTTCAGTGTATTCATTAATTTTAGGGGGTTTAACCCACATTTATCTGCTTTAATAGAGTTTAGCACAAATAATTTAAAAAGTTGTATTGAATTGTGTGCTTAATGCTTCTGGTTAAAAAAAAATTAAAACCACTGCGTAGTAATTAAATACTCTGATTTTGTTTTGTTTTTCGTCTTAAGTCGCATCATTCTATCTCGGTGGATGGCTTGGCCTCTGGGATAGTTCAAGACTCTTGGATGACCACGCTTTATGCAAAATCCAGAATCTTCCTGCCTGGACTCCTTTCTGTTTTCTAAGGGTAACTACTTGTATGTTTTTCTGAAATTGTATCTTACTTGCATAGGGCATGTTCTGATAGTGGGCTGCAGATGTTATATGTGGATTAGGATGATAAACTGAAATACATATTTTAAAATGGTGTATATATAATATAAAGTGAGGTAAAAACTCTTTGATTTGAGTATTCTGAATTTCCGTTACTATTTTTCCGTGATAAAGGGGAATTATTACAATGCAATAAAGCATATTACCTTAAAATCACATTCTTCTTGGAAATTGTTCAATTAAGACTTCAGTCTTATGGTAGGATTCACTGTTCAGCTGCTAAAATTGAGTGTTGCAATTTTGACTTGTGAGAAGGTGGCACTTTGGATACTGAAGTAAAGTTGTGTACTACAAGAGAAAATTCAATGATTTCTGACTTGGTTACTGAAAGAATAAATACATAGTCCTCTATCAGGAAAAGATCTTTTTACTTGTTTGCTTTTACTGTTAATGGTCCAATTTTTTCTGTTAAAGTATGGGCGTGCCAATTGTTTATAGCTAATAAGCTATAACTTCCTTTATTAGTAGATCTTTTAGATCACTGTAACCCTAAAGCGTGTGTCAGTGTTATGTAGGGGAATGAATCTAGTATCTCTGTTTCAAGCAAATATGGGATTGAGAACTGTTCAGCTCACTAGAACAAGCTGTGAAGAGTTCTGTCATTGCATTTGCAGTTCTAATGATCTTTTGTCTCTCCAGTGAGATGCTTTGGTGGAACCATGGTGGTTTGGTTCTTGCTGTTTCCTTTATGAGTCTTATATTCTCATTTAATTATAGTTTAGTTTTACTATGGGAGTTTCTAGGTTTAGTGACTCTTGATCATGTATTAGCTTTTGCCAACTAGTATTGATTCTTAGTTTAAATGATTCCAGGCCCTTCTTGCATTAAAAAAAAAATCCACCCAAAATCCCTGAAAAAACCTTGCTAAACACACTCTCATTAGAAGCATACACATGAGCTTTATTAATAAATGTGGAAGATGATACACAAGTGACAGACAAGAGTGATAGTGTTTTAGTTTGGGGTTTTTTAAGGAGGGAAGTTTCTCTCTTCTGAGCACTGGAACCCACTTGTTTTAGCTGTGGAAGATACAGATCCTGAAAGAGGAGTTCCTTCTCCGGAGTGAAATGCTATGCTCTGAAACTTAGCTGCCATAGTTTGTAAATCAAAGCTCTTATCATTGCTTTGTGAAATGAAATGGGAGTAAGGAACTTAGAAAGATGTCCTTAAGTGCAGGAATTTTCCAGATCCCAGTAGACATAACATAAACAGGTTGTTGTGGGGGATTTCAAACTAATTTTTAAATCAAGGTAAAGCTTACTTCCAAGTGCTTCCTAAACATCATTTCAGGTCCTAAAATATTTGTGTATGATACGGGTTTGTTTTCTACTTCCACACATAATGAATCACAGTGGGAATGTTACTAATTCCAGAATAATTCTGTGCTAAACCCAGTCTTCCTCTCATTCCTTTCCTGTACCTAATGAATGCTATTCAGGCTAGTCTTACTTTCAAAATGTGGGGAAATCCTTCGGTGTGGGGTTTTTCTCAGTTTTGTTTTCAGAATTGATGTGTGTGTGTTTGGTTTTGGGTTTGTCTGTTGTTTTTGTTGGGGTTTCTTGAGTCTGAAGAGTAGCATATCTTGGTTCTGTGTTCCAGTTGCTTTGTACCAGAGTGTGGGTGTGTTATAAGTCAGAATTTGTTGACCAAAAAATTGACATTAAGTCTTCTTTCTTTGAGCAGCCATTTCTGGTAATTTCTGACTCCTGTGAAGAAGTTGTTGCATAGGAGTTTAGGTATGGGAGTAAGCTGGTAGGACTGCACTCCTCCCTGTATGCACACTTTTAGTCACTTGTGCCTTCTCCAGCAGTTACTCATCTTGGCTAAACTGGGGCAGGGCTGAGGAGGGGGTGGGGAGGCAATGGACTTAAACACACTTTTGTGTATTTGTAAGTATCTTCAGGTCTAAACTGCTTTTTACTTTGGTGTTTCCTAAGGCATTTAGTCCTTCCCTAGCTTGCCTAGGGTAACAGCTGAGCTGTAGTGTGGGGATCTCCAGCACTTGCAGGGGACCCCAGATCAGAGATGTTCTGTGTGCTCTGACAGCTTACACTGTTATGTAAGGCATGTCCAAGTGATCAGCACTAAGCCTGGATGGGAGGAAGGGATTTGTGCTGTGTCTGTAACTGCACCTTCAGCCTTTCCATTTCCTTGTGCACTTTCTTCTATGTTAAATACAAGCCAATAGCCAGTCCAGCACTTAATTAAAACTGCTTATGAAATTGTGTTGCCTAAAAATGTGTGTCAGGTAGGGAGGGGAAGGATTATCATTAAAAATAGTGTACAGCATACATCAAATAATTCTATGAAACAGCCGTAACTGTTGGGTGTTTGTCTCCTCTTGCACTTCCTGCAGATAGATGTGTGCTTGTGAGATGTGTCCCTCAGGAGAGGGGAAAACAGAACACCAGGTTATCAACCAGCCTTGGTCAGTCACTAACACAAGTCTACAGCCCAGAGAGTCTGTCTTTACTCTTACATGGTTTCTACAGTTAAGAGACAAAGGAGACTTTGAAAGGGAATTGCCCAAATTATAATAGCAAGGAGCCTCTTAATTTTGATTTTAATACGTAAGTTGCATTACTGCAAACTGGACAGGCAGCTTTCACTCATGAGGTGCTTACACAGCTGCAAAGCTGGTAATTTTTCCTGTAAGAAAAAGTAGTATTTTACTTTGAGACAGTCTTGGGCTGAAAAATACAGCAGTGTGGCTGAAAGGATCAAGCAAATTTGAATTTAATAATACTCTAAAAAGAAAAGCCAGAAGGAACCACTATGAATTCAATTATCTTTACCTGGATAGTGAAGGCCAGGTACTTTATTGATGATCTTGCTATTTAAACATATTTATTGGTTAGTAAATAACTGTTGCGTAGTTTAATGCAGTGCTTGTTTTGTGCATGAAAAGTTGGTGTTCAGACAATACTAGCTGTGGGTGTCTTGCTTGATACACTCATTATTTTTGAAGCTTTTCTCTACTGAAAATTAAAGCTCTGTGAGGTCTTGAGTTCTAAACATTGTTTAACTTTTCTCTTTAGTTCTCGTTCATATTCCAAAAAAGTTTTTAAGTAGTAGTTTGCCCAGATAGAAGTAATTGAGGGTTTTCACATGTTGCATTATTCCTTGAGAGTGTTCCCAGCTGTACTTCCCAACCATGTGTCAGTGGCAGCTGCGGTGTCAGACTGTGTGACAGATGGAGCTGAAATGGTGGCACGGGCCCTGTATTGTCCACAACACGTCGCAATGTGCATTTTTCTTGCTAGCCTGGAATGTTTCTTCTGAGTGGCTGCACCCTGACCAGGCCTGTTTGTTTGGTATTGTGTGGATTTGCCAACCAGGGACGTGCTTCTTCCCTCCCAAGTTTTTTCAAACCCTGGTATGGTGTAGGGTTACAGTGCCTGGGTGCTTCTTCCCATCTTAGCAGAGAGGAGCTGCAATGAAATGTCCTTCATGGAGGACTGGAAGGAACTGAGGAACATGCTGTCAGGGCAGAATTTCTACATAGACTCCATTGTATTTCAGTGGTGTGAATAGGGAGTTTGGTACTCCCAAATACTGAGTTCACTTTGCATCCTTATCTCTCTATCTGAAAAATTATTTCGATTAAAAAAGCATTCTGCCATAAGTGGCCTGTGGCTCAGTTTGCATTACTATAATGAGAGAGGATGAGAAGATGCCAGGAAAAAAAGTTGAGATGTGTTGCTTCTCATTGTTTCTGTTTCTTCATGACAAAAGATTTTAAAATAGATCATCTGAATGGAAAAAAAAAAAATTTGTGGAACTTCTTCAAGTTCAAGAAAAGGATGACTTAGAGCTTGCTGCTTTTATAATTGAACAGCTATGTACAGACCTCACATTTGAAGTTGGCATAAATTTTTAATTTTTATTCAGTTTATTTACTTACAAATTACAGAGTTACCAGATTGGCACATCCCAAACCCTGTTAGTTGACCCAATTTTTTGAGATGTGAGTAGGCTCCTGGAATAAGGCTAGAGTAAGGAGAGTGCAGTTTCTGGAGGGTGTGCTTTAGTGTGCCCAGATTGTGCCGCTCTGAGCTGGCTGTGCCCTCGTGTCAGCTGATGGAAGGGCTGACACTGCTCCTCGTCTGAGCAGGCAGCTGGGGGTTTGTGTGCATGGCTGCTTGTTTGCCCTACTACAAAAATTGAAGTGGAATAAGCATTGCATAATTAAATAATGCTATCAGCATCTCCTGCTGCAAAGTAATGCTGTGAAAGAGAGCATCTGACTGTGAATTTTGCGTTTGGGATGAGGTGTCAATATGCAGCACCACAGAAGAAAAAGGTACTTAGAGAATACACAGTAGTTTGTTAAGGATCTGATCCCATCAGAAATGCTTGTGTTGGAAGGTAAAGCAAAAGGCCTGATAAAATGTAGATTAGCTGCTAACAAAGGGTCTTTGTGTCTTTTGTAGGTCAGCAGCTGAGTGTGTTTGACAAGAACTGAAATTTAATGTCTCCTGTAGCAACCATGACAGTAGTCATTTTTAAATCCACTGTACCAATGGTACTCTGGTTTTTATTAGCCTTTTCCAAATTTTTGTGTAACCTCTGAAGTCGTCTAGCTCCTAGAGGGAGAGTAGGGGATCCTTCCTGTTAGGAAATAAATCAATGTTTGACAGAATTTCTAAAATGCAAAGTAGTGCTATGTTTGTTTATTTTAAAAACACATCTTGGGCGTGGGGAGTGTTGTAACTAGAAACATTTAGAAGTTGGAGCAAATAGTATTTCTTGCACTTCATTTTTATAGTCAAGTGCTGTCATGTTCAAGCATTGTTACATATTTCTAAAATGCTCTGAGACAAATTTTATGAAGGAGATTTGAAGAATGAAAAGAGGGGTGTCAGCCTATATGAACATGAAGTATTTAGTCTAACAAGAGTACTGTTTGAATTGAAAAGTAAAACATGTCATATTAAGTTGTTTTTGTGGAATTATACATCCTTGCCTATCATAGTCTGCTTGTTCTTTAAGCTTGCTTACAGAATTTAAATAGTAGCACATTTTTGAGATGTTAGGAATTAATATCATTTACATAATTCAAAGAGATAAGAATAGTATGTCCTGTGTATCTAACAAAGTATAAATGTATATTTTAAAAAAATATTAAAAGCAGTAAATTATCAAAACCAAGCATTCTGAAAGTATGATATGTCAGAATTGCTGTTTCCTGTGTGGTCATAACTTCATTCCCTTATGGGTGTAAATTTTAGTCTCTTTAATTAATTGAGAGAAAAAAAATAAAAACAAACCCTGCTAGTGTGCAGTGTATGGGAATGATGGTGCTTAGTGAGGAAACAGCCATTTTGCTACATCATTTCTGTTCTTACAGTGATGCTGAGGTAATGCTTGAAGTAGTACACAACATTCAAATGCTACTTGAAATGGAGAGTTCATAATTTTATTGTGAATTTATTGTTTGCATACAGTCTACTTGTCCCTCATAAATGTGATTTTCCACAGACTGCCTCAAAAATTAACAGTTATTGACAGTATTGTCAGTAGTTTGAGGATCCTTGAGACTCACACTGCCTCCCTAGAATACTTTCTTAATATGTTTTGTGCCTGAACTTTGTATCCAGATGTGTTCTGATTTTGTTGTAATAGAGTGCTCAGTACTGGCTGGGTCTGTCTTATTGGGATGCTGGAGTGGGAAACTGATACATGATCAGTGTGGGATGACGACCCAGGTGAGCAGGCAGCAGACACCTTCTGGTTTTTGAAGAGATTCAGCTGGTGCTGTGGCACTTTAGCAGAAAACTTTGGAGAAAAACAGAGTTCCAAAGTTAAAAAGTCACAGCAGTGGTAAGATTACAAGTAATTAAAGTTTGTTGCTGTTTCAAGAGTGACTATGTTAATGAACTGAAGAGAGACCAGACTACTCCCTGCTAAGTAAAAATGCAGTCCTAGGACAAGTTGAATTTCATCCAGACATGTCCTTAAAAAAAAAAAAAAGTGTGTACTATTGGGAAGTCTGACACCTAAAGTCCTGTAGCAGCTGTCTGTTTTCTCTCGTGTGTCTTGCTGAGGAGGATGCACTGCTTGCTTACAGGCTAGCAGCTGGCAGCTGCGGCCATCAGCTGAGCTATTGCTGGCAGCATCCAGTGCTCACATGAAAAGGAAGTTGGGAGGCCCTCAGCAGCATGCAGGGTCTGGATCATTGTCCGTGAAGGATCTGCCCTTAATCTGCCGCTGGTGTCTAATTTATGATTGCTTAATTTTTTTAATAGTTTGGGAACAAGGTGTCTGTGTTTATGGACACTTTAGGATGTGTGTAACTAAAATTTTACCAGTGTTTTCTGTGCAGAGTACACTCCTTTTCTGTGTTTATAGGAGGGGTTGCATAGGGCTTGTTGTCCCTAATAAAACTCTTTAGACTTGGGATGGAAATTGCAAGTACCTAAGCAGGTATTTGCTTGGATCACTTAGATATGTGTGTACAGGTTTTTGTACCACATTGTTCTAGACCTCTTGTATTTCAGTGCAAGAGCACACAAAGCAGAATGAAAGCAACTAAATTGTACTTTTTTTCTAACTATTTTACCAAAATTGGTTGCTTTTAAAATGCTGTTTGATAGCTTCTTGCCTGATGTTAGTGTGAAATCAGTAGCAGGTTGTGAACCAGCAGCCATGAGCACCCGTTGTCTCTCTGTGAGCTCAGTGGCCCAGCCAGATTTCCTCCCACATTTTCCTCCAAGCTGTGGAATGGATGTAAGGATCCCATGGGAGGCCCTGCTGTTGGCCTTGCTGTAAAACAATTTTGGGTCATCAAAGACAAAAAGAGTAGAATCAGTCCTACATAGAACTCTGTGTATGTTCAATGTATGTTCTCAGAGACACTGAGCAAGACATTAGAATGCCTTAATGTGATCAGAATGGGTGTTGAAAACTAGCTTGAAATCTTACCTGCTGTACCCAAGAATGAATATTAAAATGGAAATGATAACTATTCTGTAGAGTTGTTTGGTCCTTAATATAAGCATCTATTTTATTTCATATGGACAGTCAGATATACTTAGAAGTATATAGCTTTTTAAAAAAGAGCTAGTATATTTCTTACATGTTTTCTGTTTAGGAAAAAGGTTGCCATGAAACAGTATAGCTGGAAAGTGCATCTTTTCAATTGAAGTACTATTGTGTAGGATTTCTTTCTGTCTCTTGATGTTCTGTGACATCAAAAGTCTAAGCTAACCAATGCATTGTACACTACAGGGTCTTCAGAGTTGTCTGTTGGGCCTGCCCAAGGTTAATCAGTAATTTTTGTCTTCCAGGTTCATGTTGGGGAGAGGCCTAAAGCGCAAGCTGAGTGACTATGAGGAGAGCATGGCTGGTCTCTCGAGTGCCTTTGATTCCAGTCGAAGTCTGCCCTACCCGCTCAAGAGGCAGCTGGTGCTCAACATGTGCCTCACCAAGTTACAGACATACAAAATGCTGGTGGAGCCCAACCTGCACCGCTCCGTCCTCATCGCCAACACCGTGCGGCAGATTCAGGAGGAGATGAGACAGGAGAGCAGCCAGCAGCCAGTGAATATCTGCCCTGGCATTGCTCCTGCTTCCCACAGCTACACAGGGATGGAGTCACCTGGGATTTCCCTTCAGTTGCCTTCAGGTGTTGGTCAGCAAGAGTCCCACTGCTGTGACCTGCGGTCTGTAGAAGACCCGATTGAAAGCAGCCTGCTGATTGTTTCAGACGATGACATGTCATCTGCTATTTCATCCATTCTGAAGGATTTAGACTTTGTGGAAGATATCAGCCCACCTACTTGTCTGGTTCCTACTGGAGATGACCAGCCAAAGTTTCCAGAAAATACTAGTCTGAAACTAGAAGATGACAGACAGGATTTGAAGGGAGCTGAATGTGTGTTTGGTTCCTTTGAGATTTCAAATTCAACCAGTTACTTGAAGGATTTGGCAATAGATGACATTTTTGAAGATATTGACACTTCGATGTATGATTCAGACTTCTGTTGCCCTCCCCTGATGCCGCCCAGATCACCATCTCTTGCTACAGAAGAACCATTGAAAACCTTCCCATCTTGTAATTCTTCTTCAGCAAACAACATTCAGATATGTAGAACAGACCTGAGCGAATTGGACCACATCATGGAAATTCTAGTTGGATCCTGATACTTGTTTTACCCAAAGATACTTTTAAACTGCCACTTCCATTTGGTTTCAGGATAAAAGCCACTGGAATAGTTGTAAAGAATACTTTAAAAAGCAAACTAAATAATAATTTGTCCATAGTAGAATTTTCTAAATAATTCCAAAACTTACGAACCAAAAAAGTGGCAGATTTTAAAAAAGAAAAATTATTTATCAGAACTGTGCAATCATCATTTTCCTTCCAGGGTGTATGTGGAACAATGGGCACATACCCTCATCACCCCTCATGCCTCTTTCAATAAACTTTTTTATGTGCAATTTTTAATTTGACGGAAGAATTTACATGCAAAGCAAATTTCATATGAGGTGATCTTTTACAAAGCCTCCACTTTATTTTTAATATCAGAGTCTATGCCAAGCTGGCGTCTGTCAAGTTGCAGAGTTAGATTGTGTGGATTGCAGACATGTTCTTAGAGATGGGTATATTTTAAAAACGAGACACGCTTTGCTTTCTTTGGGTCAGAAAAGCAGATCAAGACACTTACCAACAAAGTCTCTTGCATTTTCTAAAGCATTCAGAACTATTTATTTTTGTAAATTTTATAGTCTTTCTACATTTTACTACGTTATTTCATCATAGTTCAAATGTAATGGACTTCTAGTTGGATGTGTTTAGCACTACCTCTGAGCTGAAATGCTTTAACTCTTTCCAGTGCTTCATCTGAGACTGCAAATCTTTTTGTTTCTGTTTATTTCTGGGGGAAAGTACTTCTAACTCATTAAGTTGATCCTTTGACAGTGACCTAGCTGATTTGTGAAATCAAGGGTATTCAATGTTTAAAAACTTTTAAGTATTTACAAATTAATTTATATGTCGATTGTGCAATTTAACATTTTTCTGTCAGTATTATGTGCTTAGATTTTGAATAATCTTGGCGTTCTTTAAATTAAAATTTACTATGTACAGGTAGCTTTTTATTCTCTTTTGGAAAACACTGTCCTTCAACCCTGCTTTCACTACAGATTTTAAGATGATTTTTATGTGCAATATTATTTAAAAAGATACACATTTGTATACCTGGCATTGTGGGAAGAAACGCTTCAAACGTAAAACCTCGAGCACCTTTGGAGGATACTCAGCCAACATTTCTGCGTCCTTTCAGAAGCCAAGCTGAGAACACTGAGACCATATCACCCACTGCTGTGACAGCCCTGGAGCACCTGTGGGGACTCAGTGCTGGTCCCTGTCCCTCCCAGGGACTGGGGCCACCTGGGCTCTCCTGGGTGGGGCAGGGGTGTTTTTATACAGATACACAAACACCCTGCTCAGCTGCAGATGAGATTTGCAGTGAGAGCTGTTTTTCCATCAGGCAGTTTGGGTTCTGTGTTTCAGCCTGAACCGAGGTCTTGATCGATCCCTGCTATCGTCTTCTGAGTTTCACACTTGCACATTGCTTTTGGTTTGGATTTTGGTTGGGTTTTTTTTGGTTTTTTTTTTTCCTTTTTTAATTATAAAACTTTTATTTTGTTCTTGAAAGCTGCAGCACCTGTCTTGGAAACTTGCAGTTGTAAAACCTTTGCTTTGGTTTGTTGTATTTTTTGGGTTTTTGTTGTTCTGCTGAGACTTTTTACGAACAGAGTGTCGGCAGAGGGAAAAAATGTTGCTTGTGTGTTGCATCTCACAGAAGTTGAAATCCTGGCCCTGTTGAAGGGGCCAGGGTGTCACCTGGTATTTCTAGTCTTAACTGATGCTGTGGCACACCTACCTTGTGCAGAGATCTCCATTTTTTACTGTGACTCTCTTGGTTAACAGTTAGCTGCCAACGTAATTTGGTATCCCAGGCCAATGGAGAACCATTTCAGGTCACATCCTCGCAGCCATCTGGGTTGTTAAGCAACTGAAGGGTATAAATGTATTTATATGCATATATTGTATTGATTCTAATATAAGACTTCTGATCTAAAGCATTTTGAATTGCTGGATAAAGGGATTTGTTTGAAGAGTGTGTAACTAGTTCTTGAAGAGGTACAGCTTCAGAATGTACACAGATTGTGCATTGTGTATAGACTACTCTGGCTTTTCCTCAGCCTCTACTTTTGTATTAAAAATGACTGAATAAATCCTTGAAATATTAAGGGCCTTCTGCACTGTGATGAAACAGAGATGCAGTTAAAAATGTCTATAAATTCAGTGATGAGGGATAAAATAAAAAGACTGCATCTAATCTTTTGCATTTGAAAATATGGAATGTTACTATGCAGTAAAGATATTTTGGTATGAAAATTGTATCATATAGCAAATAGTGAACACTTAATAAATCCACTTACCTTGCAATCTCTACAGAAACGAAGAGAAGACAACTTGCTTTTCAACATTTATGTACTAAAGTTTTTTGTATACTGCAGCAAAAGATTTAATTGTTGGTAGATCTTTTATCAACAATTCAAAATGCAATTTTTGTACAAGTCCTGGCTACAGAGCTCTGTTTCTAATTGGTTGCTTGTGTCACAGTGCCAAGACCATGAGCTGGTGTGTAATGCAGTTCGGTTATGTTTGGAATTATGTGCAAAGGGAAGTTTAATTTTTAAATATGCACAAATTAATTTTAAAATCCTTCCATGTAAAATGAAGTTAGAGGCTAGTTGTGGTGGACCTATTTATTGTATGTTTGGAAATAAAAGCCACAGTTTTGCATTTAAACCAGTTATATTTTGGAGCCTTCAGTATGTGACTGTTCTAAAAACAAAGCATAAAATCTATGGCATCTTGCCACCTTTTCTTTGCTCTTTCACTCACAAAGATATAACATTTTCCCTAGGCATTTGTACCTTTTTTTGCTCTCCACATGCCCCCTCTCCCCCATCTTTTGTCCCTAGAAATAATAAAACACCTTACAAACCTGTACAGAAATTACACAGGCCAGGCCCCATAACAGGGTTCCACATGAGGTTTCCATGTACCCTGGAGGATGGATTCCTTTAGGGAAGCACCACAGCTTGAGCTGGGTGCCTCCAAAGAGGGACTGTGAATACTGAAATTCCTGGGCAGTTATGCTTATAACAGTAATAATTCAGACTGTTAATAAAGTCTGGCATCTTCATGGTGTTTGCTCCTCCATTGCTCAGCCTGGTTGTCTTACACAGCATCTCATCCTGCCAGCTTGGGAGCCTGAATCTGCAGCTTGGAATTTGGAATCTTCTAATAATGTTACACTCATTTACCACAATCCATAGGTTTTCTCCACTTCTGCTATTATATCTGAGCTGCAGCTTTGCTTTGGCTCTCAGTTTTCACTAAAAAGCAGGACACCCTCACATCCCCTTTGTAACCAAAGAGGGGATGGCCCACAGAGCATTTCTCCAGCCCCTGGGGCGGGGGATTCCTGTTGGTGACACGGAGCAGGTGACACGTGTTTGTAGGTGACACTGAGCTCTCCTCTGGGCTTCGTCTCCAGTGCCCTGTGGGGTGCTCCCAAGCCCTGCAGTTCTCTGTCCCTTCAGGGGTTGCTGTGCCTCAAAGCAAGTGTCACATACAAGAGTCCTTGACACACATAGTGGTGACTCTTGAGACCTGTGTGCTTGTCAGGCTGGACCAAGGCCCTGCCACTCTGGGCTAGTGAAAGCCTGCTTGTACAAATCAAGCCAGCAGCTTCAGGTTTAGAGGTTTCCATCATCTTCCTGTTGTAGAGCTCTAAAATGACATCCTGACACTTCTGCAATGAACTTTTAAGGTTTGAATTGAGGCCATGTCTCCTCATTTTTAAGTGTTTAAATAGAGACGAACCTCTTTATGTGCCATTTTAAGAATTACATCAAGTTCCCTCCATTTTCAGGAAAAAACGTTCATTTCGTATAGATTGAGGCATAACAGAGCACTCTCCAGCTACTTTCACTGATGAGACTGCACTGGCTGCTGCTTTTACAGACTTCCTCTTCCCTTTGTCATGGAGCCTGGTGACCACAGTGTGAGAAGCACAGGTCTAGAAGGAATTGCACAGAAATCCCGTGGTGTCACCACCGTGCCATCAGCTCTTGGACTGACTCATTCCTGAGGAAGCTGCTAGGGATGCTGCAGCACAGAGCTGAGCCTGTGCCTGTGGCAGCAGAAAATGCTGCCTTTTGAGGGTGTGCTGCAGTTCAGTGTTTTAAGAAAATATTTTTGAAGCTTTCAGTGGTGTACGCTTTCACACACTTGCATCGATTTTAGCCACACTGAAAGATCTGAATTTAAAAGCATTCAGAGCAGCACAGCTCAGTGCAGTGCTGCTTCAAACAGCTGGCTTGGGAGGTCTGGGTGCTACCCAGAGTGCTCTGCCCAGCTCTGTAATCTGTGTGCTGGAAGTGACACTCTAAAAGACTAATATTCCAGCACGAGCAACAGTAAAATACACAAAATTAAACAACCTATCCATTAGTTCTGTGAGGAAGATGAGTAATAAATTATCAGCAAAACTAATTTTGAGCTGTTGAAAATCAATGTTAGAAGTGAGGCATTAAGCTCTGAAGATGCAGAAGTGTGCCTGTAGAAGTGTGTGTTAATAAAGTAGATGTTTAGGGAAGCTGGAGGACTTTTGGCATTTCGGGATTTGCCCAGCATTCACAGGCATCTTGCCTTGATTGAAAAAAGCAAAAAATGTTGCAACTTCATTCCATACATTTTTCCCTCATCAGGGCCTGCCTATCCCACCCAGCAGAGCACGAAGCCAGGCTGGCTGTGCTCTGGCATCCAGGCTGTGCTGTGGGAGGCAATTTAAGAGTTTCTCGGACATATTTCAGTAGAAGGAGTAGAAACTTTTTCTCTTTTGAATCTTCCAGAGTAGATCTGGAAAGTTAAACTTGGATCCACAGGGAAATTTGGGAGCTAACAATTAATTTGCAGGTAGCTCTATTTTAGCCAAATTCCCTTTGCTGTCTTAACTGGAGTTGGAGTACTTCAAGAAGTCCCATTTTTTAAACTATTAAAGCTGATCTTCATCACTAAAAAATACCAGAGGGCTTTTAAATCTTGCAATGACCTTGCATTTTGAAAAAAAAAACTTTCACCTTTACAAGATTTCATTTATTTGTTTTTCACTCCATCTTCTGCATATGCAACCAATGGTGGGCTTATAGTATGGTTAGAAATCATCCTGCAGTCTGACTGTCCTCCCTCTTTTTCTTGACTATTTTTAAAATTATTATAATTAATTAAATTCCACATTTTAGAATATGCATTGAAAAATTTTCAGTCTTTCACAATGAAGTTGGTTTGAGGGGTTTTTTTGCTAAAGAATGTTTACAGCATTCCTTCCACAAAGGAAGCATTTCAGTAGTTACACTGCTGATTGGAACTTTGTAAAACTTTGTTCTGTGGGTATATTTCCCCTCTAAATATACAAAGCAGAAGAAAGAGGCATTCCTGTCTAGCGCTGCTGTCCAGAACTCCTGCCCTGCTCTTTTCAAAACCCTAAGCAAATGTCAGAAGTCTGTGGTATTTGCTTCCCGCAAACAGAGTACAGTGACACGTTTAGTTCATCAAAACTCAGGATTTCACAGCTCACAGCTCGTAACCAAGACTAGAAACAGTGAAATTAATAGCTTAAATCGTGCTGAGGTACAAAGTAGTATTTCCTCTGTGCACCACATCCAGAGCACACACACCGGGTGCCTCCGGTGCAGCCGTGCCTCTGGGGACACGGCGTGTGCTGGCACCCCGGGCTGGCTGCCAGGGACAGCAGGGACAAGGAAATGACTCAAGGAAAGAGCGGTCACTGCTTGTGCAGAACACGTCCCTGGCGCTTCCGGCACCCCTGCTCCCCAGGATAGCCACGGGAGGCGAGGCTGGTTTTACTATGAAATGTGCCTGAAAATGGCTGGCTACACTTCGGTTTGTCCCCCTGATCTTCTGTCAGTCGAGAGAGTCCAGTTTTGTCTTTGTGGGTACCCCCAAATGTGCCGGTCGTGTCCAAATTCCCATGGGGGCTGGAGGGTTGCCAGAACTCGCCAGCCTTGAAGCTGAATTGAATTACTTTGCCATTCAAATTTTGCCAGTCTTTTCCCCTGGAATGGTGAATTTGTTCATCGAAATGGGAGTTACAAGGTCCCTCAGTTGTCTTATGCAGCCAGTGCTTACAGGCAGTGAGGGCTCAGGTGGCCCAAAGCATCTGCCTAAAAGAGAAAGACCTGGAAGGTGGAGCCCATCACCTTTGGAACCCTAGCAGTTTGTTTACCTGCTGAATCACAAGGGCTGAACCCTTTTTTCTTTCCATTCTGTACCTTGGACAGGGCTGTAAAATCTGCTAATATGAAGGAAAGATGACGTATTCATCCTTCTCCCAGAGTAACAGTGCAAAACAGTTTTCCATACATTCCTGCAATGCTCAGAAAAGCAAAGGCAAAATTAAAAGCCCAGAGGAAAAGAGCGCTCTGATGCATCGGTGAATGTTACACACACTACGAGATGCCCCCTCAAGCCCCTCTGCAAGCCCCTGCTTGTCTGAAAGCATAAACATGGGATTTTAATCTTAAAATTTATTTTAATAATCTTTATTACCAACCTCAACTATTCATTCACCATTTACTGGCAATTTAACATTTTGTGAGCTTATGACTACAACCTATTTAATACATGTTTAGGAGCTCTGAAAGAATATAAGGGAAACTGAAAATTAATTCAAATCTAGGGTTAACTGAAAAAGTTAACCCTGCTCTTATATCCAGATGGAGTTTCTAGTTTGGCATTGCAGGACTTCCTGCAGGGCCAGGGAAGCTGCAGAGCCACTTTAAAAGGGCATTTTTCCAAATGCTCTGTTCCATCTACTGAGTAAGCAGGACAGAGTTCATCCCATGCTAATAGCACTGAGGTATCATAAGCATTACTGAAGTTACTAAGCATTGTAATATCACTGCTGAACAGTTTACTAGATTTAGGGTTGAAGTCTGCCAGTGCTTTACAGTATTCTTAATTCCAACAGCAGAATATGCACATCATTAAATAATTAACTGACTTATTTTTTGGAACACCCAACTTTGTTCCCTGTTTTCAACACATAAAATACCAGTTGCCATGCCTAGCAACTCTTTAAAACAAAAAGCTATATAAAATTTTCACATTCAGAATGGCCAGAGCAGCAAATAGATCAGTAACTTGTGCAAAAGTTACTGCCAATGAATAAATAAAGCTGTTGCAGTTGGCAGGGAACCAACACGGATTCTTCTGAATGACAGTGAAGTGCATCCCCTGTGGCACTCCTGCATGCAGGAAGATGGGCAACAGTTGACAGTTTCTATAAAATTTTAAAAGGGCAGGGATTTACACCATTATTCAAATCCTGAACTGCAACACTGCTGAGCTTTTACAAGCAGGTTATGCATGGTGTAAGTGTGGCTGAATGAACCCAACGTGTCCTGTGACAATCACCTTCAACAAGGTGATTTATTTCAGCCAGAAACCAATGCCAGAATGAAGCATTTTGCTGCCTCCACCCCTATCACCACAGCAGGCTTCACCAGAGAGAAATTAAAACACTTTTATTCTGCTAAACCCCACTGAAAGTCCCCAAATGAAGAAGGCTCTTCTCATTACACCCAGCAGTGGCAAAGCAACAGATCTCAGCTGATCCAAACTGGAGCAAGCATAACAAGAGATGGTGACAAGGCACGTTACAACACACCTGAGACTTGTGCAGATTTTGGCAGGGAAAGAAGGGTTTTGACTGAAGAGGCATTAAGGCCTGAAAAGTTCAGGGGAGTCCACCAGAGTTGTCTTGAAGCATAGCTGCAGCTGCAGCATTTACTGTAAGAAATACAACTCTGCAGCAAAACTTAGCAGGGAAAAAGTACAAAATTTGACTTCACAACTAAACAAGAGAAATATCTTCTAATAACATGGCCTTAGGTCCCTCATATACAGAAATATGTCACTTTCCTAAAGAATGTCTGTAGTCTATAGTACCAAGTTAGTAACAAAATGAAAGTAAACTGCATTCAGTTTAAAAAAAAAAAAAGGGAAAAAGGCTAAAAATTGCATTTAGTTCAACAAACATCACTACTGAAAAATTTCATTTTCAGGTTGTATGTAGAAAAAATCTGCTTCTGCCTTGGAATTGTTATACGCTGTGTGTTTTCATTTGATGACGTGGTCTTCAAAAAGAGGTTACAGGTGAAAAGGTGACCATGCCTGGAGCCTGGTGACATAGAAAGCTGAGTGGAAAAAAAAAACTTAGTTATTTTTTTTCCCATCCTATAGAAGGTTAATCACTTTGCATATGCCAACCTAATTTTTATAAATTTTCATTAAAACAATATTTTAAAAATTTATTTTAAATTTTTTAGAGGGAAAAAAGGACATAAATATGAAGATAAATTGAAAACATCCCATTATAAGATTTGACCTATTTTAAATTAGAAATAGAAACATGTGTTTTTTAATGAATTTTTCTTTAAGACACCAAGCTGCAGGGTTTGTTCTTTCCTTTATGAGGATATCCCAGAAAAATATTGTTCTTTTACCTTAACTTTGTACCACAATTATTTTTTCTTTTATTCCTTCTTTGACTACCTCAAACCACTTTTCTTTGTCCAAACCCTGTTCCTGTATTTTACACATTTCCAGTGTGATTCAGCCACTGTGATCCCCTCATCATGTACTCACTGAAGAAAGCAGAACTGCATTATGAAGGAATAAGCTGGACAGTCCTTTCACGTTTTATTTCTGAATTCTCCAGCCTATCATCTCTTATGTACAGGTTCCCAGAACACTTACACACCTTCACTGTCCAAGGCAGTAAATAGAATAAAACAGAGCAATGGAAGTGTGTCTCAAGCTATCTGTCTCCACAGTGACAACAGCTGCTCAGTTTCTGCATTAACGGAGGAAGCAACCTTGGGTTAAGCATACTCCTCCAAAATACCTTGCTAAAAAGCAGACAGAGGTGACTCAGGTGTTCTACAGCAATGGAGAACGACACAATTCTCCTTCCACCTTGCACTGCTATAACAAGAAACAAACAAGTGCCAAGGTACCTTTTCTGAAGTAGTCAGAGAGGTTTCAAAGACCAAAAAGCAATTCCACATCCAAAAGTTATACCAGCACCAAACCATTACATGAGAACATGTGCTGGAGCAGCAGGGAGGAACATGCTAAATACACTCTGGTTCTCTGAAGTGCAACCCTTACCTTGGTCTGGATCAATGCTTTGCAGTCATTAACACTGAATCCATCAAATCTAAAGTCCTCATTATCTTTGACATTTGAGTCCTCAAAAATATCAGCCTGGTTCTCTGAAACATCCTAAAAAAACCACAATTTACATTTTATTTATTAATTTATTTATGCATTTCTATCTGATTTCAAAGCATACAACCTAAAGAGAAGTTTCCCTCAAATAACAACCACTAAATTTTACTTTCTGAAGCTGTATTTTATCATGTGCCCCCTTTGCATTAAAACAATTTTATGCCAGAACCAGTTCTACGAATGATGCCTTACATTTCACTTTTTATATTTTTCAGATTCTCTACTGCATTAGTGTATAACTCTGAACTCCAGAATGCTAGTTAGCTTTGTTCACATTTTGGTCAGACTAAACAATCCTGCCAGGCTTGAGAACCAAGGTCATCAACACAGCCTCAGGCCTGAAAATCATAAACAAAAGTAAACTGGGGAGAGAAGCAAAGTGGGAGAATGTGACTTCATTACCTGAAGCTAAAATTGGACAATTAACCTCTGATATGCAAACAGACCAAACTTATATCCCTCCGAGGAAACACTTGTCCATCTTGGGTGCAGCCTCTGCAAGGCTTTGCACTGCCCAAGGAGTATCCTCTGAAAGCATTTTAATAAATACCCACTTTATTCTCTAACTCTGTCTAGCCTCTGTTCCAGGTAGCCCCTCAAGGCATCACCTACACACACGAATCTGTGACTTCAATTAATAAAAAAGCCATTTCCCATTAGAATTAGCCTTAATTAGCACCAAAGCATTGCTGAGAAATGACTCTTAATCAGTATTGTTAAAAGAAATACAGTTTCTAGTAACAGATAAGAAGGAATGCTGTAAGTTTAAGCTGCCTGGGCATTGATTTAATGCTGGGGGGCAAGAAAGGAATAGAATGGGAGTTTAGGTATGTTAGAGAATTGTCTCAGATTCTCTGTCTCTGTTAAATTACAGTTCTACAAAGTTATTTTTTAAAGCACAAAATAGGTTTCTACCTTCAGCACTGTCCTTCTGTTTGCATATAACTTGCATGAAAAGTCAAATATGCCCATAAAATCATTACCTTGCCAACCCTGTGCTTCACCATTCAAATAATCAACTGAAATAGTTACTTCTGAAAATTACGTGTGACTAATTAATCCCAGCTAAATAACTGAATTCTAAACCATCCCTGACACCTGTACCTTCTTGAAACAAAAGACTGCTAAACAGAGACATTTCTATTTGAGATCTTTCCACACTGCTCGCTTGGTTTCAGTCCAATTTAGAACATACTCTCCCTCAAGCCTCACAAAAACAGACAGAGGAATAATGTGAGGAAAGGGGAAGCTGAACACACTTTCAGTTTCTTCACAGTAAAATCATCCAATAATTACTCTAACAGCCTCTCTGATTCAGATCTGATTTTCACTTTACAGAAAGCAAATATAGACATTAGAGGCTAACAGTTTTCTTGCACTCTGAGCAAAAGAAGTAAACAATCCTACTGCACACACACCAGGGAGGTGATTCTCCATCTCTACCACCTGAAAGCTACTTCTCCATCTCTACCAAAGCTGAGTGTACCACCTAACAACAGGGAACTGTGTCAGGCAGACTTCAATGTAAAGATATCAAAGTGTGATCCTGCACAGTTTCATAGTTACTTGCACATGGAGATGTGAAAACACTAAGCTATTTTCTTAAAAAGCTCCCTGTTAAAAAAAGCCAACCTTGTGACTCACCCAGATCTAGTCCCCCATGCATCTGCATGTACAGCTTAGAGAAGATCAGATTCCCAACCCAGTGTTTATGCTGGCAGAATGGAAAACTATTGTTCAATTACCTTTAGATTTGCATCTATTCCGAGAACACTCAAGAGGTTTTCTTGGCAATGAGATTTACTCCAGGGATGTCTTAAGCTGGGGGTATTATCAAAGTCTCTGAGTGCTCTCCATACATTTCCAGAATCCATGCTAGGAAACAAAACACAATTTGAGGTTTTGAGCTGAGGTTTCCAGTGAACATATGCAGCAGTTATTTTCACTACCTACAGCTGTATACTAACCTTGATCTAACGAGCAGCTTGGCTTAAAACTCTTTTTACACTTGTCCAAACTGCCAACCCAATGCACTAACGAGCTGGCACGACAACTAGTGAAAGCAGTAAGTCAGCAGAAGTGTGTGTTTGTGCTTCTCAGATAAGAAGGGCATTAGAAGCACATCTCAGGGACTGCTCCATGCCAACAGCTCACAGTGTTCAGCTGTTCCTGTCAAAGGTGGGCAGAGTTCAGCCCTCTCAGTTCTGCACTTTGCCTTTTCTGTCTCTCGAGCCTTTCTCCATCCTACAGGTCACACTTCACCTCTGCAGTACCTGTCCTACAAAACAAGCCAAAGGCACTCATTGCTGAAACAGCGAGAAGGGGAGAGTTTCCTTGACTTTGGATTCTGTGGTACTTTGTATTCTTACACTGATCACATATAAAAATTCAGTTGGGCTTTACTAAAGTTTGCACTTGTCATTGACCTTAGTTACTCACCACAGTAGATGAGGAAATTTTTGGTTTTATCTGGCATTCTGCTCTAATAGTGCAGTCCCTTTTACAATTATATTTCTCCACAAGTTTGATGCTGATTAAAATGTAACACATATGCAGGGAACTTGGCTGAAAGGGTGCCCACGTTAAAAGTTTTACCTACGTTTCTTCTGAGTCTTAGGACATTTCTTAAGTATGGTCTGACACAGCTTTCTAGACACAAAGCTTCCAAGTTATGAAAAAATAGTTGCAATGCTATTCAGTACCTACAATACTGCTCTGAAGCTGCTGATCCCTAAAAAACATGTAACAAAACTAGAAGTGTTCCAGCTGTTGCAAGAGAAAGCTTAGTTAATGATACTAATTGCTATGAACACAGCCCAGGAAAGAAGCCAGATGCACCACAGATCCTGAAGCACATCTGGTTAAACATGAGAAGAAGTTACAAACCGGGAAAACTGAGGGGGGAGGAAAAAAAAAAGGCAAGTTGTTAGTCAAAGCAGCAGCCTCCAATGATGAAGAAATAAGTGGGATGTGCTGTAAAGAAAGGACAAGCAAACAGGAAGAACAGGCTGCCTGTTGGGTTCTGGCATTCCAGAGGCTTAGTCATAAGGAGGCACACCAACAGCAGGAAAAACCCTAAGCAGGAATTTGTAATTTTGATATATTCCCTTCATTGTTTTCCAATGGCTAAAACACCATCCACTTCCTTTAACAACGTGCTACAAAATTGGTAAGATCTATACACTGAAAAGCATAGTACTAAAAATATTTTTTAAATGCACCACTGATTTCTAAATTATGAAACAAACAGTGTAACTGATGAGGAACTTTTTCTTTCCCTTTTTTTTTTTTAATTGTTAATCTAAACTCATTACCAAAGTTGATTCTTCAAAAGTTCAGGAATCCAAACATCTTCATTATTTGCATCAAGAACTTGCTCTAAGCTTCTTATGCACTCTCTGGACTGTGGTACAAAGACTTCTGGAAAGCCCAACTTAAATATCTCCTCATAGCTGTCGTCTTCCTAGAAAAAAAGAGATTGTTATTACATACATCATACAAGCCATCCCCACAGTTCACAAAGGACCTAGTCCAAAGACTACAATAATTCTAGAGATTGTCTTATTGTTTTTAGAATTTATATTTATATTAATAGCAGAGGGACTGAGCTCGTATTTCAGTGTTTGGAGTATTTTGAGTACCTAGAATTAGAGGAAGCAAGAGTCCCAGAGTTTCTGATGAACCTTAGTCTTTAACTTCCCAGCTTCTCAGTCACAAACTTGCATATTTAACACTCTGGACTCCTCCTTCTGCTCAGCTAATTCAGTCCAGGTCAAATCTGATGATGATTCAATTCAACAGCTTGTTTTGCTAACTCAGACTGACCACAGCACAGGAGGGATCCAGACAGGCCTAGTGGAAGTAACCACTCATAAGCAGGGTTATCTGACGACTAAGAAATACATATACAAGGGAAAACATGCATAATTTACATCCTATCCTAGAGGCATGCCATCTGCTTTGGAAGCTGTATCCTTTTGTTCCTTCAAGGAAGGAATTACTGCAATTTTCCAAATAAAAGCAAATGAATTGACTTCACCACCCTGCCCAGGGACTGGAATGCATGAGCAGGAACACCGTGTGAAAATGCAAGAATGGAACCAGTCGGTTTGGGGTTTTTGCCCAGCAATCAACAATTTAATCTGAAAACCCTAAGCACGGATACTCTGTATTTTTATAGTTTCATTTAATTGTAATTCAAACAGCTGAAATATTTCCACAGTCTCATTACACTGAACTCAGACAGGTGGGGTGAATACTGAGAGAGTACAGATTTAATCTAAGGATAAGTGGGCAAAATCAACAGTGCAGAAGGCTTCTGCACTTCTGACCATGCTTCAAGGAACAGAATTTGTGCCCCATGCTGCTCCCTCCTGAAGTAAGGCCTTGCTAAAATCCTGTCCTGATGATTCACTGCTGGGACATTCAAAGACTCTTGGGTAAATTCCTTTGAATCTTGCCCAAAATGTCACAATACTTTCAATCAATTTGTAAATTATTTCAACAGGGATACAACATGGAGGATCCTGAAGGATGCTCAAGAAGCAGAAATTTGTGAAGTTGCACTTGCTAAAGCATACATGGTGAAGGAAAAAAACAACTTCCAGGTAGGCATCAAAACTGAAGTGGGATGGGAGTCAAGGAAAAGCCAGGCAGCTGCTCCTGGCTTTGGGATGGGGGAAGTCACAGCCCCAAGGACTGCATGGAGGGAAGCACAGCTCTGCCTCAACTGCAGCATCTCCTCAGAGCCTTGGTGCTGCTCCAACACACATCCAAGTCACTGACTTACAGCTTAGCCAAGACAGATAAAGAGGTATTTTATTACCTTTATGACTGTTTATTTCACTGAGTGTTTCTGAAACAAAGTTTGAGTATATTTCAATTTATCTTGTGGCTTTGTACTAATTATAAAAAAATCAATGTACGAAGTTCACATCAGTACTTCCTGAATAAATCCTCTAGATCCTATTATATCAAAATACCCCTTGGCTTAAACACATGCACCAGTCCCTCTCTCAAAGGCCAGTGTTTAAAGACCACATGAAAAATCCTTGAAGTGTTCAATCGTGTAGGCAAAATACCCAGCTACTGCAAGGAAATTAATTATTGTTTCCATCTTAAAACACATGATTCTGATCCCAACTGACGTCATTTAATTAACTGAAGCAATAAATACTGAAGGTCAGACCTCTGACCTGAGATGATTTTTAGAGGTCCCTCTAACCCACCTGGCCTTTTTTCTATTGATCATACAGAAGACAGAATCCCAGTCCAAAGATTTTATGATCTCAAACTAACAATGCAAAAAAGCACAGGGATAAAGGACAAGCTACACATATATTCTACACTCCAAGGAATATCCAGCAGCTCTGTGGTTGTTTCTCTACCCTGAGATGAGAAAAGACAACTTGAAACTCTAAGCATGGTTAACTTATTTAACTCATACTGGACATTTCCTTCTGCCTTTAACAAATGCAAAGTAAAAAAAAGGCTCCAGTAAGATTAAGATCTACCACTTTTGGAAAGAAACCAAACAACCTGCTATATTCTATTTCAGCTTCAGTCATTACAACACTCTCTTTCTCCAACAGAAGACTTCTTGTCTGCCACTTCCAGCACTACAAAACACTTGAATTCTCTGTTTGTGCACACCAACAACCAGGTATTCTGTGTACCTACACTCAAACAGTGTAGGGGGCAGCTTTTCCCACCTGCATCTTTGTGCTTTAACTAGTAATAGCTCTGCAACAAGTAAAATTCCTAGGCAAAGGGCAAGAAATCTTGTCTCCAGAAAAGTCTCGGTTCCCTACGCATACTAAAACTCACCCAACAGACTACAAAGTAAATTATTACTGCTACAGATTAACCCCATGGAAGTCTTAACTGATTGTTTCTCTTTTTTCAAATGTTGTCATTTAGGATGAAAGTAGTAAGAACAAGGGGATTTTGTTCTGTATTTCTATGTTCTTTCTTCCCTTTTGTTACTTTCCTTCCCTTTGCTGATGCATGTTTGGTCCACAGGGAAACACATTCATCCCAACAATGTATAACCCTTTACCTGAACCTTTTTTTTTTTTGGTGCTGATAATAATTCATTGCATTATTTACTCAGAATTTTAGCTCTAACATTGTAAAAGCGAATGTTGTATCCAATGCTAAAAAATTAATTATATTATTTCTAATGTCTTGTGTGTCACCATCAGACTAAAATTCCAGAAAAACTGTTGATATTATTCAGGGAGTATACTAAATAACAAAAGACATTGTATTTGCCAATTTCTAACTCAATGGTATATGTGTTTACTTCAGCATGTTTGCAGGCAACTCACAGAATTTCTGTCCATCCTGCTTTTGTCACCCACCTTCCCATTTTCTTGTTTCTTATGCTCTTTCTTGTCTAAATTTTACACTGCATCTCCTTCAGGGCAAGATTCATGGTGCCTACGTGCTTACTTGCCTATGTGCCTACTTATTCCTAGTGCCTAGAAGCAAAATAGTGCATTACATTCTTTAAAGCTCTCCAGCAGGACAGCTGAAGTATTTGTCAAACGCTGTAAAGAAGTTGCTTTTGTTCCACTCGAGGTAGCTGTGAAGTAGCTGGACAGTTTCTCTGCTGTGCAGCATCACCATCTACAGAGAAGACAGACACAAACCCAGAGGTGCAGGAAGCAGTGACACAAACATTTCTGGTCCTTGGTTTGCTGTGGGCACGTACCTCAGTCAGAGAGCCCGAAGCCTCCCGCATCCCACGGCACAGAGATGGCTCAGCACACACCTGAGCAGCAGAAACGCTGCAGCCTCCGCTGCCCACATCGGGATCGGCTCCCCAAGGTTTTGCAGACCTCACCAAAACTTCAACGTTACCACTGAATCTCTCTGATTTGTCTAAGGGCTCCTCGAAGCCTTCAAAATCACCCCAGGAACCACTGGGTTCTGAGGTACTAAAGCTGCTCTCAGAAAAGCCCTCACCACTTCTCCCTTTGCTGTTCATTACAGGGAGGCTTTGCTGCATTGCTTCAAGATTAACAATTTCTTCACTGCTTGCTCTTTCGTTCCAGTTACAGCCACTTCCATCGAGAGACATGCCACCTGCCTCAGCTGCCAGGTCTTTTGGAGGCTCACAGTGTGATATGTCTCTATCACCAAGACTTTCTAACACCGATAAGTTCTGCATCTTTCTTCAAGAGAAAAAACCCAATTTGTTGAAATCTGTACTGCAAAAAGGTTACTGAAGTTCAGTTGCATCAGAAATATGAGTGTTTCCAAAACAAAATCAAATTCTTCATTTCACCCCAAAGAATAACAACACTGCTGAAACAAAACAGGATGTCCTTCAGCCTCTCCTCCAGTACTCGGCATGTGCACGTTATTCGGCCTCACTTTCTGTGAGTTGAGTATTAAGCCTGCAAAGAAAGGATTATAAATAAATACTTCTGTGATAAGGCCTGTGTAGGAATAAAGATAGCTGATAAGGTAGGAGAAAGAATGCTTGCGTTAAAATAAACGCATTCCAGCACTATCCACTGAAAATCGCTGTAGGCAAAAATATTTAAAATTTACACTGAACTATCTGCCCGCACCACAAGAAAGCCATTAAATTAGTGAACAATACTCAGCAAATACATAACAGAAGTTGCTGGATTATTAACTCAGTACTGACTGAGTACACTGGGGACAAACCAAAATAACTACAGCCAACATCCAACACTTTAAAAATATTTTCTGTGACTACTTAATCCACCTCATACACACTCAAATAATGCTATTTCTGCCTGCATGGGCTGCCACATCGCAACGACTAGAATCCTGTAAAAATAGAGTATTTCCAACAATTTAGGCAATTGAGGCAGATCTAATAAATTCAGTTTGGCATCTCTAAATGATACAGTCAATGCTGCATTGGTCATGTTAGATTGACCCCATCTCCTCACGCATTTCCCCGAGCTGTTTTGTGGGGCGGGTTAAAGAACACTCACTAAACGCGCCTCTCACCGACCTGCCGCGGCGCTTAACAGAACCAAATGTGCGGTTTTCCCCCGGGTTTCCTTCGCAGGCGGGCTGGGCACAGACCAGGGGTGCGGCAGGTCCCTCGCCTGCCCCCAGGGACACGGTAGAGTCCCCGGAGAGGGACAGGGCGGGGGACGCGCGTCCGGAGCCGCGGGCGCTTCACCCGGGGCGGCTGCTCCGCCCGCGATGTCACCTGTCCGGGCACGGAGCGCCTCGGCGGAGCGGCCTCGGCGGAGCGCCTCCCCTCGGCGGCCTCCCCTCGGCGGCCTCCCCTCAGGTCAACAGGGGCGGGCCGCGGTGTGCGGGGCGGGCCGGGGCGGGCGGCGGGGCCGGCGCCGCCCGGGGACAGCCGAGCCCTTCGTCCCTCAGCGCATCCTCAGCGCCCCGGGCCTCGCTCGCACCCGCATCCCTCGGGTTACAGCCGCCCTGCCCGCCGGGAAGAGGCTGGGGTTCACACTGTGGTGTGAAAATGAAAAGTGTTCGCTCTTTTTTTCCCCTCCCCTAGCTTCTCGCTGCAGCCTGGCAGGCTAAGGACGGGTTTGGTGGTGGTGGCTCCTGTTTGCCTTTCATTTGAGACTAGCTAAAATCCCCACATAGTTCCAGAGTTCCAAGATACGGATTTTTAAAAAGTGGCAATCAGTCCACCCATTAACAGACCCTCAGAATTAAACAGTAGGAACAGACCAACAACAACCCTCGTCCTCCCTCTCTTCTTTTGCCCCTCCAGGTATTTGGCTGTACTCCCTCTCCGCTGAGGCTTGATCCCCTTCCGACAGGTAAAGCCAGAAGCTGTGGGTGCAGTGCTGCACACAGGTCACCCCACTGCCTGGGTGACCATCCCATCCCATCCCATCCCATCCCATCCCATCCCATCCCATCCCATTCCTACTGGAAGAGAGGAGTGGGCCAGAGGCTGCATGCCCCAGGCTGGCTGCTCCCAGCCCTGGGGGTCAAGGGGAATAACACAGAGAAAACTCCTCAGCTCCCTGTCCTCAGGCTGGGTTAAACATCTGGGTAGTCCCAAGGAACAGGGAACAGTTGTAAAAGCAAGGAAAGAGGTTTTCTGGAGCAAGGCCCAAAGTAAAAAGCTTTTTCTAGGCACTTCAGTACATATGTTTTGCAGCCCAGACACAGACGCATGCACTCCTCCCACGCATCTGCCTCTCATTCCAGGCTGCAGCGCTTCATCCGAGGGCAAGAGGCCGGATTCGGGAGCCATGCCCAGACGCAGAGCCAAAGAAACTTTATTGGCAACTGTCGGAAAGGTTTTTTAAATTTGTTTTCTCTCTGCTTTGGAGCGGTTTCCTGCCCTGCGTGGCCATCCCGTGGCAGCCCCAGCTCTCAGGATATCCGACCGGTTCGGTGAGGCTGATTCAGCTCGGAGAGCCTGACGCTGCCTGGGGCGTGTCACCGTCCCGCTGCTGTCCCTGTGTGCCGTGGGGACCTCGGGGGTTCCAGCTCTCTCTTCAGTTTTGAAGGGAGATTGACATTTTTTCGCGGTGACTGAGATTGCTTTTTGCTCGGCTTTACACTTCGACCTTTGTCTTCTGGAAGGAAAAAGCCACAAACAGACAGCACAAGGGCTGAGGTGATCTCTCCTCTACCACGCTTTGCATCCGGGGAGGAAGGGCTGCGTGGGTTTTGCAAACCCTGCCGAGTTCAAGGTGTCTCTGCAGCAGAGCAAGGAGCTGTGGCAGAGCTGGGATCTTCAGAAGCTGCCACAGGCCTTTGACACCTGAGTGTGGGAACAGAAGGCAGCTCTAGCACCTCCTTCCCAGAGTATCAGGAGCTCTGTGAAGGGCTGTAACGCTGCTGTTCGTGTCTGCAGCACACCTGATCACCCACCTGGGGAAAACCAGTCGCTGGCCCTGGCTCCCTGCAGTGGAACAATCGGCTGCAGCATCTGCTGGGTGTAGCCACGGCTGCCCTCTGCTCTCGGGCGAATGCTGCTGAAAACCCACACAAACACAAGAAAAACCCACACTAGTGTGGTTTTGGAAGGTTTTCACTTCAAAACGGGTCGCTGTGAAGTACAGCTGCCCTGCAAAGTGGATTTCACCTGCCCTCGTCTGAATTCAGTCCTCTGGACTCAGCTGAGTGTGTGACAGCTGCTGCTGCGATCACCAGCTCCTGCTTTGAACGACACTGGTTTGAGTTAGAAGCATCAACACAATTGCATTAAGAATTTTCCCCTCTGAAGTATAGTGGGATAAAATTCCTGTTATGTGTTTGGGAAAAAAAAAATTTACAGTCTTGTCAGACCAGGACTTGTGCATAATTACTGCATTAAATCAGTATTTTTTTTTGAAATATCACCATGAGGTTTTGGGTTGTTTTTTGTCGTTGTGTTTTTCTTTCAAATAACTCAGTCATTATTTAAAAGGTAAAGAGGTCAAAAGCTTCAGACATGGACTATAAGCTTATATTTAGACACACATGTATGCATCTACCAGAGCAGAATATCATTACTCAAAAATTCACCAATGCAAACAACTGAATTGACTGAACACTCATCTTTAACATTATTACTGCTTCTCGCAGCATTCCTACTGGAAAATCATTAGAGTTTAGTACACATACTCTAGAATTACTGTATTTTTCTTTTTATCCTTTAGAAAAATACCAATTTGGAATGAAAAAATTCAACATAATAACTAAAAAGTGTTTACTTTCAGATCAAATTGGCCCCATGCTGCTATATTACAAATTTGTGTTTGCTGATAAAACATCTGGTCCAGGATTATTGAATTGTGTGGTTCCCTTATAAATGACCAGGATTGTTTCTTTATGGATTGCTTTCTTCTTCATTTTTTCTTTTGGAAAAAAAAATATAAGCAAGAGATACCTTTGTATGCAGAATTTTCAAATTTGTTTGTTTCAGTTTTCTTAATTGAAGTTTTAAACAAGATTAACTTGCTATTTAAAGGACTAAAATATTTTCTTTAATTTGTATTAAGTACTTGGATGTCTTTTCTTGTAAAAAATAATAGTTACATTTAGCTGAAGTAAAATATCATATAGAAAATAGAAGTAAACGTGTTTTCAGAAGCAAATCAATAATTTTGAATGACTCAAAATGGCATTTCAATAAATGAGCTCCCTTTTCAGTTAGTGATTGGTTTTTTTGTTTTCAGCCTGAGTACCCTGAGTTTAGAAGTGTCATCACTGATTCTTTCATTTCCATGATAATACAGAATGCTCAGCTTTTTGAAAATCCGCTGCAGAGATCAGGTCTAAATACTGATCTAATTGACTGTTTGTGGCTTACATTTGAAGATGTCATTGATTTTTTCCACTCCTGGAGGCACAGTGAATTTGCCGTACCTTCTTCCCTCTTTGCTTTGCTGCTGGTATGGATGGTAAATGGTATGCTGCCGGAAAGGTCGGTAAATCCATCCTCTTCTTCCTGATTTACACATGAGAACAGCAGATCTTCAGGGCAAACCTTTCTCCTCCCCAGGGCAGGGCGGGTGCGGGTTCCCGTTTCCCCTGTGGAATATTGCTCTGTGTGCTAACCCAGCGTGGTGGGAGCTGCTGGCACGAAGGAGCCACCTGCAGCTCCTAGCAGTGCCTGGGCTAAAAGACGAACCAGGATTTTTCCAACAGCAGATGGCAGCTCTCCCTTGTCTCTCTTTCGTGCACACAGCACATCTGTCAGTTCTCCTGAGCAGGGGATGTAATTAATCCCCTCTACACTCCACTTTGTAAAGGTATTGGACCACCTGCTTTGTGTGCTGACCACAGAAAATCCATCCCACAGGACCCCTTCATTGATGGGCTGTCAGTGTAGAAGTGATAAGGAAAGTGACATCCTGTGTAGGAGCTGGAAGGTGTACTTCATATCCTTCTCTTTTTGCATCAGGTGTGAAAGATACGGGAGCTGTAATCCACCTCTGAAAAAAAGCAAGATGTGTAAGAGGCATCAGTGCCCTGTGTTCAGTGGCTGCCTTTAGTGCTTTTGTTTGCCCACCGCTGTGGCTCCAAAGCAAAGCTCACGTTTGCTTTGACAGTTAGTCCGGTTCTCAGAGTGATTTTGGGGAGCACCAGCTGGGGAAAGGCAGTGAAGCACTGTTCCACTCTGGCACTTCACGGAAACATCATCTTCCAAATCCCGTGGGCAGCACTAGTTTAGGATCTTCCAGTGTAGCTGTCGTCGTCTTAGTCAAAGGGACGGGACCATGATCAGACTGAGAACAATTCATTGCTTAGATAACATCAGTCTCAGAGGCTGTGAGATTTATAAGACAGCAAGCAGTTGCCTATAGCCTAAGATGGTCACAGGTTCTTTGTTACAAGGCAGTATACAACTTTCTGACCCAACAGGCTGATGCCACAGAGCTTATTTTGCTTTTCTGACCTATGACCTTTACTTATTTCTACTGCAATGCGGATACTTCTGTCCAATGTGCTGCCACTAGATATACACACATATACCTCCATTATAACATCTAAACTCTTAGCTTATTCTGTTACAATCACATTACTACATTACTACACTATAAAACCCTTCATCATCTTATCTAATACAGTTTCTTACTTACTTAAAGCATATTCTTACTTATAACTATAGAAACATAAGTTTATGATTTCTCTGTTCAATGTCTGCGTACCTTGCTTTCACATCAATCTACTTCCAAGGCTGCAAATCAAACCCTCTTGAGTCTGTGAAGATTTCTGTCTTTCTGGTTCCCACATTCCAGCAATTCACAGAGTACATGTGCTAAAAGAAGACTCTCAAATCATTCCGAGCTCCCACAAGATCCTGAAGTGGGTTCTGCATCTATATGAAAAGGGCCAAGTGCCACAGGCACCTTCCTGTTTGCCAGCTTTTCCCTGCCTTCCACTCTGCCACCACTTCTTTGTCCAGTGACACTGCTAGTTTGAAATACTTTCCTCTCTTCAGCCGCTTTCCCTTCTGTTGTCAGTCCCACTTAGTGAACCCCTCAATTATTTTATCAGATCTTTTTCTTACTATCCATTTGCCAACTGTTCTCTCTTCTGCCTTCAGCTCCTGAAAACTCAGAGGGCTGAGACATAGGCCCCTGATGGAAGTGGTGGTGCTTTTTATTCAGCGAGCAGGACATGAGAGGGACAAAGGTCTCCTGGGCAACAGATTAATTTGCTGGTAGAAACAGGAGACTGCTAATGTTATGACTGTATGAGAGCACTGGCCAGCAACAGATTTCAGAGAATAAAGGTGATCCTCTTGAAGTTCTATTACACTGCACTGAGAGCAGGCAGACACACACCTGCTATGGGAGCACAACACAGCAGCAGCTGCTCACATGGACTCTGTCACCATGCTGGAGGACCTGGAGAAGTGACAGTGCCTTGATGTGACTCCAGGGTGCTATTCTTGGATCGCACAGAAGATCCCCTCAAGGCCGTAGTGTAAGATGCCTTTTTCACCTCCTCCCCTCATTAGCTGGAACCAGCACCCTGTATCCACACTCCTGTTTCCAACACACCGAGTGCTGCTTTTCTACACAGGTTGCTTGGCAGGGGGGCAAAGCTTCTGAAGGAATTACAGCTCTGGGCTCAGATCTTCACGGAAGTGATAAATATCAACAGACTGCCCAGGAGTGCTGACACACCTCTAAAAGCAGTTCCACAGGGACTACGAGCTGCGGGAGAAATAATTCACACAGCAGCTACGTGAAAATACCAACAGTGATCAGATCTGCCTGCCCAGCCCTGATCCAGGATAGATGGCTTTGCCTCAAAGCCATGCAGCAAACATTGCCGTGTTGGTGTAAAACAAATGGTGGGATGGCTCCTTCCCTCACTCAGGGGGCTGGCAGATATCTGAGGTGCCAGACTGGCTTCTAGAGGCTCTGGAGAGGTGACACGGCCTGACAACAGTGTCCTCCTCCAGAGCCACCAAGCTGTTGCACACACATCCCACAAAAAGGCCTGTGGCAGGAGCCAGAGGTGGAGGGAATTCAGTATCTTCCGTGATTAATGTGCACGCCCAGTACTTATTGCACCAAATTATTTATTATTGTACACATAACAATGACCATCTAAATATCTTGCTTCTTATGATCAACTCAGCCAAGAAAAGGGTTCTAAAGCAATTATACATTCCTTTTAGCTCTGAAACCTCCAACTCCTGCTTCTCTTGATGCTGTGTTCTTTTCCTACTTTAATTTGTCCTTGCTTTGAGTGTAGTCAAAGCAGAAAAACTAGGCGCATATATTCTCCTTTGGTACCTTTTCCTGTGGTACCTTTTCTGGACAGGGGTGAAAGTGAGCCCTACACTCCCTGAACCTGCTACATAAGCCATATTTTCAAAAAGGGGGTTGTTTAAATGTGGGGTGTGGTACCACACTTGGATTGTATTTGATGCTTCACACTCACCCACCCATACCTGCTGCTCTATTAAAATTTAAGCTGCTGTTCTGCGCTGCTTTTTCTGCTGATCTTTCAAAATCCTCACATTTATATATTAAGTCTCTGCTGCCCACAGAGGTTTTTCAGGTACATAGACATTAATTTACTGGGAGCATGCTTGGCAATTTTTGCCAGTCCCCTGCATGCCCTGCAAACCAAGCCGTGATCGCTGCGGTCTGCAGCTCACTAATCCTCTGTTTTAATGCCTGATTAGGTCCCAAATCCATCATTGTTAGAGAGATGTGGGTGTGGGGAGGGCAGGAGGATTTCATCCTCTCGGCTGAGAGTTAAGCTGCTAGAGGTACACCCGCCTGGTGCTGTACCAGTGTATTAATTAGCTTGCCTGGAAATGTCGTTGGTGCTGTTCAGTGAGGTTGTGGAAAGGTCACACAATCCATTAGAAGTGCTGTGCTTCAACTTGAAGTCATTACATTTGACACTTAGCAAATCTCTAGGAAAAAAGAATCAAATAAAGCATTAGCATAAAAATATTTTAAAAACTCAAGTCCCCACTTCAAGAAGCACATGAAAGAACACAAAATCATGATAATTAGCATCTTCATAGCTCTCTAATTATAAGGATCTTGCTTCTTCATTCTACCAGTGAGCTCTGCAGGGACTGTAAGCTTGGTGCACTAGTGGTCATCACTGCACTTTGCATGGGGGAAAACATCACCACTCTGCCTTGCACTATGGGAAACACCATTAAAGATGGCTTAACTTATCTGCCCCTAAAAGAAGACCCAAAGTCCCCCATGGATGTCTCCATGTCCCAAACCCTGTGAAATTAAATTGTCAGTAAAGCTGTCATTTTATTGCTTAAAACATAGCACTGCGGCATGAATGAAAAATAGATGCCATCCTCCCAGGCTGAGAGGAGTAGCTGATACCCCAGAGGGCTGAGCAGCCCTTCAGAAAGACCTCAGCAGGTTGGAGAGATGGGCAGAGAAGGACCTGCTGTAATTCAACAAACGCAAATGCAGGTCCTGCATCTGGGGAGGAACAACCCCGGGCACCAGCACAGGCTGGGGGTGACCTGCTGGAAAGCAGCTCTATGGAGAGGAACCTGTGGGTGTCCCAGGGGACAACAAACTGTCCACGAGCCAGCAGTGAACTCTTGTGGCCAAGAAGGCCGATGGGATCCTGGGATGCATTAAGAAGAGCATTGGCAGAAGATCAGTGAGGTGATCCTGCTCCTGTCCTCAGCCCTGGTGAGGTGCGTGTGGAGTGCTGTGTCCAATTCTGGGCTCCTCAGGATGAGACACAGAGTTCCTAGAGCGGGTCCAGCAGAGTGTGACAAAGATGATGAAGGGACTGGAGCATCTCTCTTATGAGGAAAGGCTGGAGGAGCTGGGCCTGTCCAGCCTTGAGAGGAGATGGCTGAGAGGAGACCTCATCAATGCCTATCAATATCTGAAGAGAGGGTGGTGAGAGGATGGACCAGGCTCTGCTTGGTGGTGCCAAGTTATGGGACAAGAGGCAACGGGCAAAACTGATGCACAGGAGGTTCCACTCGAACATGAGGAAGAATTTCTTTACTGTTCAGTGATCATGCACTGGAACAGATGCCCACAGAAGGTGTGGAGTCTCTCTCAATGGAGATATTCAAGCACCATCTGGATGCAGTCCTGTGCCATGTGCTCTGGGATGGTCTTGCTTGAGCAGGGAGGCTGGACCAAAATACCCAATGTGGTCTCTTCCAGTCTTAACCATTTTGTGATTCTGTGATCCTTGCGGAAAAAAAGCCCTGTGGAATTAAATAGCAGAAAGACAGGATTAGTTTGAATTTTGCACATGTGTGTAAGACAGTCACCTGCCTTTCTTACCACACAGTGCCACCTCTCCAATAAAGCAGTATGGCTGCAGTACAGACAACAGCCAAGGGCTTAGCTGTCAAATAAAACAGGTGACAATATCTGAAGCCGAAGTAAAGTGCCTCCTGTATTTCCAAACCCCTGCTCTGCCTGCTTATGCCCCTGGGAGGTGGGAATGTGCTATCTCAAACACAGCTGGGTGAGCTAGAATGTGTGTCCCAGGGCTAGGACAGGTGGCAGATGGCAGCTGGTGAAGCTGCAGAAAGTCCATCACGTTGGGATGCAGGTGAGCCCAAAGCAGCCAGGAAGGCAGCCACAGAACCATAGAATCATACAATAAATATCCTGAGATACAAGGGAATCACAAAGATCATTGAATCTAGCTCCTCTCTTGGGTACAAGACAACCCCAGGAATGAGATCCTGTGTGCCAGGAAATGTTGGAAAGGTCTGTGGGAACAAGTCCTTCTCTCCCACCTTTGCTATGAACATCCTTCGTGTGCTCTCACCTTGCCTATCCCTTTCCCTCACAGCTAAAAACACAGTGTGTACCACACCACAATTGTTTTAGAACTGTGCCTGCATCGTATGGACTGCAGTAAAAACCTACTCAAGAATCTCCTTGAGCCGTGAGCAAGTGGTAAAACTAAATACAACTAAATGGATCACAAGGTAGCTGTTTTTGCAAGGAGAAAACTGTTTAACCCTCCGAGGCTGGAGCTGACAGCCAGGAGCTGGCTGGGGAAAGGCAGCTGCTCCCAGCTCCATGTCCATAACACCATAAATATAAGGCCGGACAATTTACAGCAAAATCAAAAGAGGGCAGAGGAGGGAACTCAGCCAATCCCTCCTGCGTTAATGATGCTATCACAGCTCCAGCTGGAAGAGGGCAGCATGTGTTTTATTTAATGGTTTGTATTACTCCACGCTGAGGTCGCATTGCTGAGAGCAAAATAAATCAGTGGCAAAAAACAGGGAACCTGTGCTGCAGCACCTGGGTCTGGCCTGGAAATTCAGAGTTTGGATCTAGATCCAAACTCTCCCCAGGTGCCTAAGGACTTGCATTTTAAGATTTAGATTTTGTTCATTTCTATTTTTGTTAAAAAACCCCACCAAAGAGAAAAGGCTTAGCATGCATCTATTAGCAGCTGGCCTCGGCTTCTCATGCTATTGTAAATGAGGTCAGCAGGACTCTGCAGAATATTATCATAAGGTTGCAATTAGCAATGAGACTTGTGCCACACACGTTTTACATTAAAGCAAACAGTTGCAGTAAAAGGCTGTTTAATTCAGACATCAAAGCACACAGTTCGTGTCAATTAATAATACAGCAAAATATAAACTTGAGATGCACAGACCAATAGTTCATTTTTTAAAAGAAAAAGCATTTGTTGAGAAGTTCAATCACACTTTATACTAATTTTCCATTTCTGAATATTGTATAAAAGTGCATACATTTATTATTAGCTTGAGTACAGACATGATTTACAAGGGTATGAATGTGTCAGGGAAAATCAGAAGTTATATATGGATAGGAAATGTCAAGAAAAGGCATTTTGTTAAATAAAACACTCTTTCAAAGTAAATCTAGTGAGCCATTAAATTTTATGAAATACTTAACCACAGACTAGCCTGTCAGTCTATTCACGAGTTGCTCTTTTCCTACAACCCATTTAGATGTGCTGTTTAGGGGTGGAACCTTGCAGAATAAGGTGACTAGAACACTTCAGATTTTTGAGTTTATTGCTAACACCTGGATGTTGTTCTCCCTATAGTCAGTGAGATCAGTTCACTAGCTATAACTGGAAAAAAGATTGGGTTCTCTCTTTTGAAATAATGACAACAAGGCTTCCATATTTAAATAAATTTATATGGAAGAGCTGGCTGGCAAAAATACTTAGAATACAGAGAAGACTGAACTGAATATATTGTGGTAAGGTTAGTATTTTAGATCTTTGCCTTGTTTAATTTTTAATGTATTCGTTTTGCATTTCTATACAGCATCTTTCAACACAGAAGAGCTGGGCTAAATTTAGTTCCAGTTAATGGGAGCTCCTTACTAAGTAAGTAAGGGCTGTGAATTCATTTGACAATATCTGCATGAAGGGCTGTGGCAGCACAAAGCAACTTCCAGAGAGCCCCAAGGAGAGGCTTGGAAGTCAGTGACATTAGATGAGAAATGCATGCAGTCACTGCATCTGGATCAGCATATCCCAACAGCTCTGCTGCAGGGGGCCCTTCCCAGCCACAGCCAGCTTCAAGCTGCTGTTTTCCAGGCTGGAGCCTCGTGGAGAACAGCAGTGCAATTTTCCTCAGCCCTCAGTTGAGACTGATGGTGTATTTTGTGTGTGTGTTACAGCATCCTTTTTTCCATACTACTCCAGTGGGGCAAATTATGGTGAGAAAATCTCATTGCAGGACTGCTGAGTACTGGAAGGGCCAATATGCTGGGGAAGAAAAAAGCAGCAAAGTAGAGCCTGCAATATAGGAAAAAGCATCCCAGGTGGTTCCACAGACTGAAAACAATCCTCAGACACGATTCTGCAAGGGAAATGGTACTGCAAGGGAAATGCCAGCTTAGCCTTGGAGCCATGATGGTGGGAGCTCTCTGACCCTCTTGTCCTGTGAACCACATGCCAAAATCTGCTGCTCTTAGCTCACAAGCATCCAAAGCGTGGATCCAGCAGCCATCCCTCCATTCCTCCATCCTGCTGATACACTGAACAAGGCCTGGTGGCCACTGGGCAGACTGGTCAGCTCAGCTGGAGTGTGTGTATTTGTTTGGCCCTCTATGCTGGGGATTTTGCTAACCCAGCAGAGCACGAGCTGTAGTTCTGGAGAGGATCTGTGCTCCATCTGCTCAGCAGGAGCGTGTGGCTGCTGGTGGATCACCCCTTGTGCAGACTGCTGTGATCTGCTGCCCAGGTTTCACCCAGCTCTGCACAGCCATGCCCTGTGTCCCTCAGTGTCAGTCCACCCTAAGGGTGGGCTGCAAGAGGTTCTTTCCCTTCTTACCCACTGGCATGAGGGTAAAAACATGATTACCCATCACTTGCCCCTCTTCTCAAACCTAACTGTCTGTGAGATGGTGGCTCAGCCACGGGCACAAATAGATGCTTTGCACCTCACTCCTCAGCCAGCCATGCCAGCAGGCTGCCACTAGAAGTACTCTGTGTAAGGCAGTTGCCTCTTTCCTGGTTTTGCTCTTATTTTTACCCTTTTCTTTTACTACATCTCAAAAAAATCTGCAGAGTCTTAGCTAATTTGGCCTCATTTACTGCAAGGATTTCAACATTCAGCGAACCAGACCAAATTACTGATTTAAATGTCTGGTGTATAACAGGGATAGAGTCTTGAATCAATTACAACCAGCAGAAATGATGTGTGTACGTAAGTGAAGCCTGGCTCTAGCACTATGCCCCTTTCTATCTCCATGCTTTTCCCAGGAACTGAAGAAACTTTCTCAACGAGATGCAGAATCCATTATTTTACAACTCTGCTTTCTAGAGATCAGTCCTGAAGCCCCTGACACTCTAAGAAACAAGGCTCAGCAAGAGACTTGAGAATACTGTGTCTGTTCTGGGGCTACAGAGCTCTTCCTTGTGTGTTTCAGTAAAAACCCTTCCTTCATTTGCTCAGATTTTCTACCAGCATAATGACAAGTTTGGAATAGTTAAAATCAGGAAAAATATTTGCAAAGTCCATCCTAAAATATTCTTCCCTTCTCTTAGGCAGCAATTTACTCTAATATAACATATAGAATAATTGCATGATATGATAAATTCACATCAAACATTGGTTGTTCCAATTGATCCAACAGTTTTCCCCAATTAATCATTCTGTGATATAAAAATTAATCAAGTAATTTTATAGATTTGCAAGGCGAGCTTCTGAATGAATGAATCCAGATTTTTACATTTCTGAGGTGGATTTATAGTGCTAAAGAGTAGGTATGTGTGTGTATATGTGTGTGTGAGTTTAAATAATCAGACTAGATTATTCACAGTGTATATATAAAGTTGCAAAATATTCATCTTAAAGAAAACACATTAGAAGAATATTTAATGCTTATTTTCCTATTATTTGAGCAGTTTTGAAAGGCAATTTTCATGGGTACAGGGTGTCAAGTAAGAAATATTATGGTATTTTGCCTTGGGGGGATTGTGTTCTTATATTCCGACTTGGAAGAGGCCTGGGGTGAAATGTCCAAGCTGTTCTCGCTGTCACAGCCACGTAATTCCACTCTGAAGCGTGTTAATATTCTCTCTGAGTTGTTCCTCTGAAGCCCTCCCGTTACAAGTTGTCTTCAAATGACAGAAACAGCTTGAAGAACCCTCGAGCTGCAGGGCCATGCAGTGCTCCTTTGGGCAAGTTGCAGAAGAGGACAAGGGCAGAGGAGAAACGAGAGCCAGCTGATGTGGCTGGGCTGTGGAAATCCGCGCATCCCGAATTCCGCGGGTTTGCTCTAAGCGGCCCCGCGATCGGTTTAGTTAAGCTGTCATAAATCCTGGTGTAAGCAATGTGAGGGGTATTTAGCAAGGCTAAGACAAGGAAGACTTGTTTGCCTGGGTTCTTTCCACAGTCAAGGGAAAGAGAAAAAGGCTTTTCCAGAACAACTGAGGGTGTGGATGCACTGAATTGACCTCCTGAAAAGATGCTGAAAGAGCAATGTCTCTTCCCCCAGTCTGTCTGCTCCCTCCAGCTTGCTCTTACAAGGCTTTCCCAGCAGCCAGATCAGCTTTCTAACACTGAAAAAAAAGATTCCCTGTTTTTCTGCTGGGTTAGTCTGCTGCCAGGCTGGTGCCTGAGCTGGCCATGGGGTGACCTGCCCTTCTCTAGGCAGGGCTCCTCCTCACAGGGTGATGAGCAGTGCTTTGAGTCACTGAGCATCTTCACAGAACTCTGACTTACAGGGCATCACCATAATTCTGCATTACATGTATGTACCTCTGCCTATCAATATCTTTATATATTTATCAATGTCTGCATATGCATGTTTAAATTCTAACCATAAAGACACACTCCCTCTACATTTGCCTAAGAAGGGGTTATATAAATGCATAAAAACTACATTGAGGAGCAGTTCGTTTAAAAAGTGTTGCTATGGCTGCAGTGGCTTTTGTGTATAGTTACTTAAAATAAGGGCCTGTGCAGAACGAAGTGACAGACAGATTTGTATCTTTGTGTGGTCAGACTGCCACTGGTTCAGCTCTGCTTGCTGGTTACAACCAGGAGCAGCATCCCTCTGATGTCCTGAGTGAGCAAGGCTGGAGCTCAGCACCCAGCTCTCTTCAGGCAGCCGTGACTCAAACAACTGCTCTGAAGCTATTTGTTTGCTTGAGAAGGGAGGTGGATGTGTGTCATTTCCTTGCCTGGACACATAAGCATCATTTTCCTTTCTCTTTTTTTTTTCCTGTTTTGTTGGGGTTTTTTGTGTGTTTTGTTTTGTTTTTTAATGAGACAGCAAATCACTTGCTACAACACAAACTGCATCAGAAGGCTGAGGCTTCTGAGCACGAAAAGACTGAAGGGACTGAATTTTTTAACAGGTCTTCATCTGAAATCCTAAAAACTCCAAGAAGCACCTGAAATGTCAAGGCACTTAAAATTGTTGTCCTTGGATTACACAAGGGTAAAGCAGTCAGAGAGCCTATGAAACAAGTCATGAAATTTAGATTGTTAAACATGGGAGCAGAGTGTGGGGCTGAAGGAACTGCAGCAGAAGTGAGTTCAAGGAAGAGCAAGTGAGTGGTTGGCAGACGTGAAAGGAATATTCTCCATCTCTGTGGGATAGTTCAGTCTTACCCATTCTGTGATTCTGTCCCTCGGCTTCCCCAGGAATCGACGGGCAAATGCTGTGTGCAGCAAACAGATCCCAATCGTGTGAGGCCCCCTCTGGTATTTCATATCAGTTCTGCCAAAAATGTCTGCCAAAAGTCAATTTGCAATTGTTTCCATAGCTGTGTCTTTAAAATGGGGTCATTAATTATCCTCCATGTTGTTTATGAAACAATTCTAGTGATTTTTGGATTTGGCCTTTCCATGCTGACATCTGTGCTCCAGAGGTATATTCACCATCACTCTGTTGCCTGAGTTCCACCTGGGCAGAGTCTTGCCCAGGTGAGCTCTCTGGAGATTCAGACCCTCCCCCCAGCCATCACAGTTGACCAGGGCCTGAAGGTTTTGCTCCAGGAATTTCAGAGGTGAAACATGCCCAAGCTTCTAATTTAAGAGACAGGGATAGAGAGATCAAGATCATACTTAGCTGGTTTGGCTAGAAAGTACCTTTCTATCTACAGGAAAGATACTGTCTGCCATCAAAGACCTTATAACCTGAAATGCTGACTACATTTGTATGGGAGAGAGCCTGTGCCCGTAGCAGTGCCAGCACTGCCATACCTGTTATCCACCATCAGGTGTAAATACTAAAGAGAAATAAAGAAAGTGCGTCAATCATTATCTCAAGGAAGCGTGGCAGAAACAGAACACTTCCCAAGGGACTTTGGTACACTGTGAGGTAAACACAGCATATCCTTAAATAGACTATGAGTCTGTAGTCTGAGCTAAATGATCATTCTCTGTGAGGAAATAGGACAAGGCCTGGATCTGAGCACTGCACCTGGTCATCCTCTTCATTAAGCTGCTGATGGACACCACGGCATATTTTTCTGCCCATGTTCAGAGTTACCAGGGCCAGCATTTCTCCCTAGACCCCTTGGTCTAAGCCACCATGTCCTCAAAGAGAATGTCTCTCCCAGCTTCTACCTGAGAGGTGTTCAAGATACATTTTGTCAGGAAGAGAGCAAGTAAAAATGTTAATATTAAGGTAATGCCTTCAGAGTCAGGAATCCTGTGGTATAAACTTTGTTCCTGTCCATCTGCTTGTGCAGATGACTTTCAGATGTAGTGCATGAATAGTCTCAGAAAGAGGTTGAAAACCACATTGGAAATCACTTATACTGTCCCAAAACTTTGTCAGGGACTGGTGCTGTTTGCCCTCTGTCTTCAATGCTCTGAATATTCCTCATGGAAGAGTGCATACACCTCCTTCCTCAGTATGATGCTGTCACATATTTTGAAAGAGAAGAGCGGATTTTATTCCTAAGAAAAATCCCCTGAGGGGGCTGAGGCCCCTTTCTGGACAGGGTGCAGAATATGGATCCCAAATGGATAAAGGCCCAGGCTAACAGCTCCAGGAAGGTGCTTCATCACTGCATGTGGATGAGGTTTATATAGTTCTTTCTGCTCTTCCCCCAGCAACCTGGCGATCCTGGACTGCACACGGAGGACCTGCTCCTTGTCTGAGGAGCCCAGGTTCCCAGCACTGATGATGGATTTCTCTGTGAGCTGTGGGGTTACACTGCTGGGATAATGACACACTTCCAAGGATTTCTCTGTGAACTGTGAGGTTACACTGCTGGGATAATGACACACTTCCATCAGCTCCTGAGCTTGTAGTGCTGCAGGGATGCTGAAATGGCTGGCTGGATGCAGCCAACACAAACCACAGCTGTACATCCCAAACCAAAGTGTGTTGTGCAAACTTAGTAGGAAATTACACAATTCAATCATAAAGCACTGTTTGAGCACTTGGAGGAGTTGTTAGGCACTGATTGAGCAAACACACTACTGTTGACTCATCTCTTTGGCCCACCAGTTCCTCTGTTGGTTATTGAGATGTTAAATGCCCCTTGGAAGAGTTGAGGTTCCTGAATCTTACCTTTGTTGCCCTGAGGCCAGGGTAGGAAGGAGAGATGGCTGGATCACAGAACACTTGCCCTGTATGTTTGTGTGTGTTTGTGTCCCACATGTGCCTGAGAAACACAAACCATGCTCTGGTTTATGTTGCACAATTGTTCCACTTACAGTGACATTATGCTATTCCAAGCAGGCAGTATTTTGCAAAAATCAATAATCATGTTAATTAATAATGGCTAAAACCTTCCCAGACTTTTTTTTCCAGAGATATCAAAGCACTTGGCAAGCATAGGAATAATTCATGCTCCTATACCCTCATATTAACTTATTGGAAATATTTATGTAGAAGGAATAGGAACATTTGCTTATTTCCTACCAATGGCAACAGAAAAGATGAGTGAACCTTGTGGTTTCTTTTCAGAAAAGGCCTGGCATTCCTGGCTTGACTGGATGCAATGTTGGCAGTCCATTTTATTTTCTTCTTTGCTCTAACTTCCATGAGACAAGGCTCCTCCTGGGTCTGTATTTCAGTGCTTTTGATTCTCTGCTGGATTAGATTCACTAAGTTAAGGAAGGTGGCTCAAGATCCCTATCTTCACATTTGGCAGTGTGCTGGAGCAATCAGAAGGAAGAGCTGTACTACTGCAGAGAGAAGTCTGTGTATAAAGATAGAATTAATTAAACTGCTCCAGAGTCTTCTACTAGTGTGTGACACTGTCTCCTTTCCTCTTACCTACTTGCATAACAGATTCTTTTATTTAACCACTCTGGCATCACAACAGGAGTTCTTAGAGATTGGAATGCCAATGAAACAAGCAAGCCATGATGTATAAGTGAGACATTTGTGAAGGTGAAATATTGGCCACTTCTGCTGAATCCCATAATCATCATTCAGTAGATCCTGAAATCTGGGACAGACAAAATTGTTTCTCATGCATGTTTCAGATAAAATGACTGGGCACAGCACACAAAACTACAAACACAGAAGAAAATTGAAAGGAATAATAGGTGAGAAATCTCAGAGACACTGAAAAATTCAGGTTAGAAGGGACCCTTAGCTGTCATCTAGTTCAGGTCTTTCCTAAAGCAGGGCCAACTGTACAGGTTTCTCTGGACCTTGGCTAGGTTTTTACTGTCTTCCACGATGGAGATTTCCCATCCTCTGCCTTGCCCAGTGCTTGCCAGTCCTCCTAGTAATTTTCCTTCGTAGGTGAGCTTCTCACTGTCCTACTTTGTCTTTTGTTTGTGTTTTGTCTTATTGCTGTGCACCTCCAGGAAAAGTCTGACTGCATCTTCCAAAACCCTGTCACAAGTCAGCTGAAGAGAGCAGGAAAATCACCCCCAGCTTTTGCTTTTTAAGGCTGAACAAGCCCAGTTCCCTGAGTCCCTCCCTGTACATCATGTTCTCCAGATCCCCACCCATCCTATCTGCTGAACCCCCTCATTTTCAGGCCTTTTTGAATGAAGGATAGACAAGTCCAGCTGGACAGTGACCCACTGTCCAAATTGTGCCCTATTAGAGAGAACAACAACTGCACTGAAGTTATTGGGGCATTGTCAGAGCTCTCTGGGCTCCAAAACCTTCCTCCAACACCAGCAATTTCTAAAATACAGCAGTCTCTGGATCCAAAGTGCTCATGATTGTGGCTGCCAAAGTAGTTCTAAATTTCTGCTCATTGCAGTTATTGCTACAGGAACATTGCTGGCATAACATTTTCTCCTGGAGTCTTTCTAGAGCACCTGCTTCATTCACAGTTGTGCAGGCATCAGCCAGGACAGATGCTCAGAGAAAGAAAGAGCTGAAACCCCAAAGCTCACAGAGCTGATGCCCTTTATCAGAAAAGAGGCCACCCAAGTTCTTGTTTTAAGTGGGGAGGCAGGAAAAAGCCTTTGAAGAAGAAGCAGCTTCCTTTAAGTGTTTAAGGGAACTCTTTCCAGAGAGAATATTAAAAATGCATGGGTGGAGTGAGAGAGAAAGAATTCTTATTTATGTATAAAGTTACACATGGAGACAATGTCCAAAATTACTGAAAAGAAAAGAGTCTGTGTGTCTCTGTTTTCCTGAGCTTTGACAGCATGTGTTTGGTATTATGGCTAGTCTATTATAGGAGCCAAAGTTAACATCTTCCAAAGCATAAGGGTTTTTTGAGTTTTTTAAAGCTCAGTTGAATTCTAGCACTTCAAACCTACTTAAACATGGCAAAATAAAAACCTCTGGAAAGTCTTTATTTAGTTTTCTGTAGTCGAAACAATTATGCAATTGGATAAGCAATCAAGTCAGTTCAAATTTGTGAAATTCTGCATTACAGGGCAGGACGAATTACATGTGGTCCTGGAGAAAAAAGCAATATAAGAAATGTAGTGGAGGTTTTTTCCCCGTTAAGAAAGGACAGCCACACAGGTCTAGCCTAAAGGGGTCTTGCTGTAGCTTGAGGAAACAAACCTGGAGACCTCATGGGATGAGGCACATGCACATCTTACAGCACAGAGCTGCCACAGGACAGCTGGGTGCAAGGAGCTGGTGGCTGGAGAGGGAGTCTTTGGAGGCTTTGCACAGTTCTGGCACCCCAGAGCACAACATTCCAGTCACTGAGGGGGCTCTCTGTGGGTTTTATGTGCTCACAGTGCACAGAAAACTCTGTTGGAGTGAGCAGGCTCTGGAGGCAGCAAAGGGAGACAGGAGAAGTTTGTGCCTCCCCATCCTGTCTTTTCAAGCAACTCATCCATCAGATCAGCAAGATGGGAAGGCACATATGTGCTTCCCAAATGGCTTAAGTCACTTGTCTTTACAAAATCCTCTTTTTGTTTGTCGAGTAAGAGCTTTCACTTTTAAGAAGATCTCTTCAAACCAAGCTGCTGGGAGCTGTGAGTGTGGATGTTCTGTCAGGGACTTTTTGTGGAGCTGCTGGTAGGAACAGCATAAAAAGGAAGGTTGTGGAACTCTTGTTTTAAGGAGTACTTCTTATGTAGGAAAGGGCATAAAGCTAAAAGGGATGATACTTCCCAAAAAATCAGTCCTCCCACATCCTGTCCCTGCTGGTGGCCTCCAGCTCTGGCTGAATGGGAGTGGCAGGTCCTTGCTGTGGTGCTGAGCTGTCAGGAGCTGCCCCTGAGACTCTGTGGGAGCAGCAGGGAATGGGCAGGACAGGCTCAGTCTCCTGCTGGCTCTGTCAGCACCAGGTTTTCTGCCATGGTCTTCAGGTCAGGACTAACAGATTGGGATTCTTGTTTCAGGTAGTAATTGCCTAAGAAGATATGAATATATAATTGCCTAAGATCACTGCTAGGTATTGTTGACACTGGGTGTATCTTTAGCAATTTTGCTGTCTTAGGGACTTAAAGATAAGGGTCAGGGCAGTGCAGCACTTCATAATGCCTAGAGAAGGGGGCCACTGAAAGCAAGACCTGTGATCCCTTTCAGAAGCCAGCTCTGGCAGGACAAGAAAAGCACAAAGCTGGTGGAGTTTCTCACCTCATTCCTTCCTCATCCAAGGACAGTTAATTCCATATGGTTTAAGCCAGAGAAATTGAACAAGAAGTAAAAAGGCCCCTTAATTAAAACCCGAGGTATTCAGCACGGATTCAGTGCCACCCAGTGTCAGCCAGAGTTCCCATCCATCCATCCATCCAAGCTCAATTTCCTGCATTTTGTTTCATCTCACCAAAACAATGAATAACAAATCACCTTCTCAGATAGCACAGAGAGATAGCCATAATTCCACAACGCAGCAATTGGAAACAAAATGTTATTGAGGACTCCGTGGGTAAAGAGCAACCCAAGCACAGAGAAGATGAATTCTGGTGGTTTCTTACATGAGCAGTGCAGTTCAGTTTTCTAATCCAGCAGAATGAGGAAAACACTGAATTGTTAACTTGATTGATACTGGCATTGTCCAGGCTGCCAAGTATTTAGCAGCTGATAGCTAATTTGTACAGCTTCTTTTATCTGACTGATCCAATACATTTTCCAGAGTTTAAGGGGAAAACATGGCCAGATCCAATTTCTATATTTTCAGAGAACTGACAGAAGAGACAAGCCCAATTAAACATGGGCACATCCTTTTTCTTCACATAAGGCCAAGAGAACACAAATCACAGGAAAACCCACGAATTTTCAATGGTTTTAGAGCTGGATGGGTCAGGTAATCTCCATCCAATGAGCCAAGGAAAAGGGAGGAGAACATGTTTTACTACAGATCATCAGTGCAATGGCACAGACTTCTGTGAAAGAGCCACTTCACTGGAGTGCTTGCTTGGTTCTCAGCTTTGGCCTCTGAGTTTTTCTTGTTCACACCTTCCTTGCCATTACAGTCTCTCCACCTCACTCTCTAAGTGAAACTCAGAAGGGAAATATTTTTGACAGCCTGCCTGCTCTGCAGGGATGTTTGGGTTGGTACAATATTAGTTGCTTTCTCTCTTTGGTGGTTATAATATTATTAACCCTGCACTTACCTGGCCACCATTCTCCAGTGTTACTCAAACTTTGCAGGGAGACCTTGGATACATTTAGGTGAAGTTCCTTTAGGAGGATAAAAGCAGCAGTTTTGTAATTCTCACTGTTTCTCAAGCCCAGTTGCAAATCCTCCTATTCCCCGTGCAGTCAGAGACAATTTCAGGTATAAAAGCCTTACAAGATCTTGTAATTTGATTAAGTAGGTTAAATAGACACAAAGATGAAATTTGCAGTGATCTCCCTGAGAGGCTGCTGGGAACAAGAACCTTCTCACTAATTTGATCACTTGAACCCCTCTGTATTTTAGAAGCCCAGCCAGCAGGCAGAGGTGCTGGAAGAAAACCAAGCTATCAAAAACTGTTGCGAGGGTCCTGTGAGTGCTCTCCAGCACTGAGCATCTACATGTATTTAGGTAACCTACTATAAATCACTTATTTAAGTTCCAAGACAACCTTTCCTTCCCTCACTGACTTAGAAGAGCACAAAGCAGCAAAACCAGCTGGACTCAGGCCCTTGGTTGAGTTCTCTGCCTTGCCCCTTCACAGCAAAACCCCAAGTATGTGACAAAACCAGCACTCCTCACTGTGACTGTGCTCCCTACAGCCTGTCACAGCCTGGAAGCAAAGCAGATGAGCAGTGGATTTATCCCATACAAGAGGCACACACACATCTCTCACCCACAGCAGATCCCTCACAGCAATCTTCCCCATAGGAAGTCATCAATACAACCACAATTTCTTTCACAAATAAGCTGGTGTTGCTAAATATAAATGCCTGCTAGGTCAGTAAGTCCCCTGACAGTTTTCTCTGACAGAGACAAGAAGCAGATTCCTGGGAGAAGAGGTAGGAAATACAGCACATACTGAGTTACCTGTTCCCTGCTTATGCCATTCCAGCCTAGGTCCCTGCAACCACTGCTTTAGGCACTGTGAATTATAGGGAACATCTGAATTATCTTATTCAATAGCTCTCAGTGGACTTCTTCTCCCTGAGTTTGTTGAAACCTGTGCAGGCTTTTGTCCTGCACAACATCCTGCAGCAGTGAGTCACGATTCAGTTATGCATTGTGTGAACAAGTACTTCCCCTTGTTTATTTTAAAATAAACCTTCTACTTGCTCTTTTCACTGGACACCCTTCAGTTCTCATGTATGACAAATAATGCCCTGTTGCTCCTAACCACCTTCTCTTTGTGACTGCAAAACCCTCTTAATTTCCCCCCCTTTAATTATTCCTCATGTTCTTCCCATTTATTGCTATTCAGTGCCCCAACACCAGGAATCCAACAAGGCCAGTGCCCTCAAAAGCAATCCAGTATTTTCTGCCTGACCTAGTAATGATCCTTATGAAATGGATCAGTCACTTTATGACCCAAGGGCAAAAGTACCCATGAAAAGATTTAAAAAATCCCCAGGTATATCGTTTTAGAATGGTGAAACCTGCAGGAAAATACCTCTCATCTACTCCAAAATGCACCAGTTCTTGTCCCCAGTCCATTTTGTTACAGTTGGTTTAACCATAGCAAAACTGAGCTCAACTGGGTGAATCATTTGAGCACTGACAGAACTGTGTCTCCTGGCTAAAAAACCCAAACACCTTGATTTTGTTTTGTACAATAATATATCCTGGGACATATTAGTCCAAAGTACAGCTCAACAGCATTCAAAGGGGATAATTGATGCCCAGTTCTCACCAGCATGGCTCTGCTTGTCTTTGAGTCACACAAATATATGATGTTGGGTGTCTGAAACCAGACATGCCTTCAGATGGTAACAAGAGCATCCTTTGGCTCGAGGGTTTGCTAAAATAATGGAATGAACCTCAAACAAAACCACCTGAAATGGTTTTGGGCTGTACAAAATCAGCTAATTATCCAACACAGGATTTTTTATTAGAACAAGCAAATGCTTGCCATTTTTATTGGCATCTTGTGACCACTAAATAAGCTGGGACACTCTTCTTGCAAAACAGCTTGACAATGCAATCTGAAATGAGATTGAGACACAGGACTGACCCCATAGGACTGATATAAGGAAGGTTATTCCAAAGAAATCTGACAGATGTGCAGAAAAATTGTCTGCCCACTGTGCCCCCTATGAGGCAGCTAGTTTAACAAAACTATGGTTTTGCACATAGATTAATATTACAGCCAGGCAGATGAAATCACATGTGTGAAATATGAAAATATTAAATTGTTATGAATAGTGGTAGCTGTAGATGAGCCCTTAAAAAGTGTCAGAGGTCAGGCAGTGTAATCTCCTAACCCTGATGGCCAGGGACTGACAGACTCCAGGCTTCAAGTTTGGTAACAGAATTTATTCTCCATAAATGATGGATTGAGGTCACACTTCAGCAGCCAGGTCACAGCAGTAAGATAAGGAAATCCAAGGGAATCTGTTACTCATCATGGGTTTATCTCACTGGACCTCAGTGTTGTTACTCCTAATTTGCACCAGTGCAGAGCTGAGCTGAAGGAGTTCACTGCTGCACGAGTGGTTCTGTGAAGAAAGTGTGATGTGCTTCACCTGCCATGCCAACAGCGAGCTTTTCTTATGCCAGTGTGGGGATTCTCCATGGGGGAACATTTGATACGGGGCTGGGAGGGAACTGGGGTGCCCAAACAGCTCTTGTGCTCCAAACAACATGGGCTGTAATATTGAAGTGTCACAGACTGGCCTATGGCTATGAAAAAAAAATCTGTGATGAACCTACAACTGTAACTCTTTAGCAAACGAAAAAGATGTCACATTGATGCTCTTTCTGCCACAGGGAGATCCCTTAATTCACTGCCCTGGAAAACTGCTGTCATCAGGAGGTTTGGTTGTTATTTTTTTCTCCTCTACCTTCTCTGGTGGAGAAAGTAATTTTTCTTCTTTCTGAGTTTGGAAGTTTGTGGCCTTTGACCCCCATCTGCACATGGAGCAGTTCAGGGTCAGCTCCTGGGTGAGGAAGGGGTCAAAGAAAGGGATACCAGGAGGATGGCTCTGGAGAGCATCATTGCAAACGTTTTTGAAGGATACTGTTGCTGCTGTGTCTGGTGCAGAGCCCTGGCAGCCAGTGCAGATGAGCTCTCCTGCTAGAACCAAGGGGATGGCAGGGAGCTGTCAGATAACCCTGCTCCACAGCTGCCAGCCCTTGTTCTTCCAGAGGAGAAAAGGGGCCTTTCCCTTAATTCCTTCTTTCCCTTCTCCTTGTCTGTCTCTCCTAATTCACCATGCTGGAGGGCAAACTTCGCTTGGTGTGGGTAGAGTTAATTTTCCCTGTAGTCTCTTGTATGCTTGTGTTCAACCCTGCTTGCCTGCCAGGGCTGAGGCATGAGAAAGGGAAAACATGCAGTTCCTCTTGCCTCTGCATCCCCACATCCCTTCCAGATCCTCTGGGAGGTTCTGACATCTCCATCTCACTGCTGGATGAAGCTTCTGCTCTGGGGTTGGGATAAAGCATCCAGTGCCTCCTGCTTACTGGGATGGAGAGCAGCCATGCATGGAGAAGGCTTGGAGTTTCTCATTTCTAAGTTTTCTCTGGGACTTCCACTGCTCTCCCTAAACAAGGCTGAAAGCCCTGCTCCACATGGGAGCTGAGATCTTGCTCTAAATGAGATGGGAAAGCTTTCATCAGGCTACACTAAGACTATTTTCTTCACTTTTGAAAAGTAACTGACCTGTACAGTTTTGTTGCTGGTGGTACAGGAAGAACAGCCCTCCAGGAGGAGAAAACTTTGACAAACCAGCCCCAAACAGTCAGCACAGGCTGATGTTCAGCTGAAGAGCAGCTCTACAGTGTTGCTCTTGTCCCAGAGGATGAAGAGAAAGACTCCAAGGTTTCATTGAATCAGAAGGCTTTTATTGTAACAATGCAATCCCGTTTATAGGGTCTTTCACTAGCAGTTATTTGGTTAAATGACACAATGCCTCTCTACCACCATTGGATGAGATAGAGAAAGCGTGTTTTGAGAACACACACAAGGACAGAACAAACTAAAGTGAAAAACAGCACCTGTTATTTTGAGAACATGAGATGCTTACAAAATTTCTATCAGTCTTTTCTTGAGAACATGAAATTCTTCACTGAGCCGTCTTTAGGAAAGAAAACTGCTTTCCCTTGGGAAAGCCAGGACCTGCTGCTGAATTTTTCTAAGTCCCACTGAAAGTCAGCCTCACACCACAGGGTTTTTGACCCCCCCCTACAGTGGCAGAGGGATGACCAAGCAGAGGCCCTCCAGGAAGGAAGTTTTGTTTTGCCATCACACTTGGGCAGCATCTCCCCAAGGGACCGTGGGCTCCCCTCGTGCTCCCTCATGGAGACAGCTGCACCTAAACCACCACAAGACCTCACTGGCCAGGACTTAGGTGCATCCTGGGTGCTCTGGATATTATCAGCATTGCTGCCTGAATGTTTGCTGTAGTTGCAGCCGTGGCTGACAGCCTCATGGGGGTTCCTCCAAGGAGCTCTCTGCAGATGCAGCAGCAGCAGGATTTAGCATTAGGATTTTGCACACATCCATACACAACTGGTGGTGCCAAGGGAGGGAGGGAGGGTTGCAGAGCTCTCTGCTGGGGCTGAGGCCTGGGGCAGGACACCAGAGTGTGGATGTGCCAGAGGGATTTGGTGCACCTCCCCAGAGAGCACCTGCATCCAGGCCAGGGAGGAGGAGGGTACTGCACCTCCAGCCAGGTCTGTGCAGACAAGGTGGCCCCACAAACAGCCCCAGTGCTACCCACACAAATAATGGTGAGTTCCCACAAGATCAGATTCCATCCCTGCAGTCTTAGACTGTCATCTTGTTTGCTTGCTTGCCCTTTCCCTATTTATCCCAAAGGCAGCACAGGGAAGCATGCTTTTTCTGGTATGGCCATGCCTGTGTGCATCTAAGTAAGCTGACACAGTTCCAGCCTGAGCTTTTTCCATTCTAATGGCTCCAGGTTTAATCATAAAGCCCTGCTATAAATAATGGATTGTGAGAGACGACGTCTTCCAGTAAATCCCGCTGTGTCTGCCTGTGTTTGGATGGCTGCATTATGCCAAAGTCAGCTGCCCAGGAGCTATTGATGTGGGAGGCACAGAGTGGATGAGGGAGGGAGGCAGGCTTTCAGCTCTTTGTTGGGGATGATTAAGGGGCAGCGCTGGGGTGACTGGTTTGATCCTCAGAGTGGCCTGACTCTGCTCCGGGAAAAACCATGGGCAAAACTAAGTCCAGCAGGGCTGGATCAGACAGCTGTGTGCTTGATTCATAGTGTAAGGGGGATTTAAATTGTTGATGGATTCACTTGGGATCTCTGGCAAAGGGGTCATTTGACTGCCAGGTGAGGGACTGCTTGGCAGCCAGAGAAGCAGGAATATGGCAGGGAACTTCAGTCATGGATCAAAGGATATCCCCTTCCAGTTTTATTATGTATTCATAGGGATTTCAGGTGGGATCTGCTAAATGCACAGTGAAAATGTTCATATTGCTTGTACAGCTGGAACAGACCACTGCTCAGCACCAGGGTACACAGGATCAGCAGCTGGAGCTTGTCCTTGCTGGGAAATTTCTCACATTAAACCAGCTTCTCTCTGAATTCAGTATCATGATTAGATAAGACCTGAATCAAATTGAGCACAACTCAGAAAATATAGATGGGACTTAACGTGGCCTGCTTTGAGCAGTACCCTGAGTTCTGATGGATTTAATCTCAAAACTGTGCAAAGTAAACATCCTACAGCTCCCAGTGAATTACCAAAGAGCTGAAACATGAGGAGCTCAGCTTTGCAAGACCTGTGTGATGCTGGTGACAAAGAGTGAACCCCTCTGTGTGAGAGACACTGTGCAGGGAGCCAGAATGAGCACAGGGTGTGCAGGCTGTAGGACTGGAAGCTGTACAGCTAGGCTGTAGCAGTGCTGTTCCTGCAGGAGCATCTTCTAGGGAAACTGGGATGTGCAGCCCCAGCAAAGGAAGTGCCTGTCCTGAGGCTCCCTGCTCCCCTCTCAGTGCTGTGTGCTGTGCTGTACCGCCCTGCCAGCCTGCCTGGCTCCCTCACACCGCACTGCACATAAATGCTCTGAATCTCCTCTTCAAAAGCAGCTCAGTGCAGGTCCCCACCTCCAAAGGTTTGCTTTTGCGACACCCCCGCACAGCTAGCCATGGATAATTATTGCCAGTGGACACAAGGGCTTTACAAGCCTGCCCAGAAATGGATGGATCGGGAAGTCCTGCTGCTCACCAACCTGTTTTAATGACAGGAAATTACTCTAGTGAAATACCATGCTGTGAACAATCACATGCTGGCTCTGGACTGATTCATCACAATTCCCGAGCTCCTTGTGCCCTGCATGGCTGAGGGCAGCACCATCCCCAGCAGGCACACATGGATGGAGCCCCAGTTCACATACCCTTTGTCTGTGGGATGTGCACCCTGTTCCAGGCCATCCTGCAGCTCAGCCACTGCCACTGAGGGCTCACGTCCAGACTGGGGCTGGAGCCATGGGTGATGCTCCAGCCATGCAGGGCAAGGGACGCCTTTTGTTCCCAAATATCCCATATCCCACCTCTGTGAGTCAGACTCAGCCCACGCCCAGAAACATTATGTGTTACAGCAATCTGGATGGCAAATTGTGGTGAGAACCTGAAGTATTGTCAGTGAGCAGTGCTTTTGAACTAAGAGATTACATTTCAAATACCACAAGAGCTATGGTTGTTTATTAACTTGCTCAGCATTCTCAATTTGCTAACAAAAACTTCATTCCATTTTGATGCAGAATGAAACATTTCCTGATGTTTCACATTTTTCACTTGTTTAGATTTTGTGTGGCTGCTCCTCCTTCTCTGCTTTTCCATCCCGAGTCCTCCAATCTGACACGGATGGAACTTGGAGAGGAAGAAAATAAATAAAGAGAACCATTCTATTCTTTTGTTGAAACATGGTTTTACTGGAGATTTGAAAAAATTCCTAGGGGAGTGCTGGGTGGGAAGGCAAATGTAAGTTTTTATAATCACCTTCTAAGTAGGGCTGCTCCCATTTCCTCCAGCTTCCAGATCCAAAGCCCTGCTGAGCCAGCAGTCCCCATGCCTGCTGAGGGCTGCTGCAGTGTCCCACACTCCTGCCTGCAGCACCTCAGCCTCCAGCCAAGACTGGGAGTGCTGCAGACCCCAGCATTTAACCTTTCAAAGGGCTCCTCTTGCTTTGGAGACACACTGTGCAAATATTCTCCACTTAATGCGAGTTCTTGGCCTGGCCCTGAGATATTGAGTGGTTATGGCAGAGAAGAAGTCTGTGATGGGTGATCAATTAAAGATGGTAAACATGCTGTCAATGACTGTTCCAGGAAATACAATTTTTTTGAGTCATTTTTATGTGAGAACATGAGGAGGGTAATTAGGAAAGCTAACAAGTGTATTCACTTGGAATGAATAACATCTCACTGAGACACACAGGCTTCCCATTAGCTAGCAGTGGAACAGAGACATCCTGGAACCCAGACTTTAGAAATGGATGAAGAATAACAAATGCAGGTGATGTAACTTCTGCTGAAAATCAGATTTTTCAAGACATCATTCACCTGTTAGGCTGTTCCTGAGGTGCACTCATGTTTGGGATGGCATTTTATTCTTGGTCAAGAAGGCTCAGAGACTAGAGCTTCAGCTGGTTCAAATCAGCAATATCCCCATCTCCACCCAAAGCCAAGGGAGTTAAGGTATTTACACCTGTGGAGTCTTCCTCCAGAGATTTATGGAATGATCTTAGGGAGGGCAGAGAGCTGAGAAAGGGCTGTGCAAGAGGAAAGAGTTCTGACCTGCTGTCCTGACCCTGAAAGTTGTAGTTTGAGAAAAACATTATTAATTTTGTTTATCTCTGTCTTTTTTCCCTTCCTTTTTCCCAGCACCAAGAAACAAAGGTTTCACAACAGGCTTCTGAGCCTCATAAAACTTTCCAGGGGTGTCTGTATCTTCCCTCATCCAGTCTCACGAGCCTCAGACCCTTCCTGAGGGCAAGCCCACCTCCTGCATGCACTTCTTGCCAGCCCTCCAGCCACTGGGAAACAGGGTGTGCTCACTGCTGGCAGCAGGGAGCCTGGGCTGGAACCAGCATCCAGCAGCAAGGATGGGAGTGGGACAGCACAGCCAGCAGTTCACTTGGTGCCAGGGGTGAGGACAAAGGGCTCCTCAGAGCCCACCCACCCAGGGCTGTCTGCAAGAGGGAACTGCCCCTAGGCTGCATCCCACAGGTCCTGGCAGGCTGCTCATTTGTGTGTTTCTGTGTGTTAAGTAAGTTGAGGAGTTTGTCAGTAATTTCTACAGTGAAAGCAAGTCAGAAATTATGTGATGTAATGTTCAGATAAATTAAATTATGTAATATTATCCCAGAGAGATATTCTCTTCTGATTACCCCTGAACACTCTTGCTCTTATCCTGTCACAGCTCTTCACCCTCTCTCTGGATTCTTCTCTTGCCTCTAGGCCATATTTTCCCTTCAGTCCCTCACTCCCTCGTGTGTGCCCAGGTGTGCTGCCTGTGTCCTTCACCCTGACCTTGCTCTGTGCCATCTTCCACACCAGCCCTTCCCCAGGAGCATCATCTCCAAGATGTGCTGGTAGCTCTTCCATCAATCCATTAACCCAGACCCACGTGCCATTCCTCACTCCTGATGCTTTCTGCTGTGCTTCTCACATACTTTCCTTCCTTTGCCTCCTTCCTAGAGGTCTTTTCCAACTTAAAACAATTCTATGATTCCATGGTTCCTGTGCCTTTGGATGAGGTGAGTGCACAAGCCAACCTCTTTGAACTTTTCATCACAGTTAGGCAACAACAGAGCTCCAGGGAGAAGGAAGTTCTGGACCTCTTTGGTGAGATCCAAGGTGCCTGTGGGGAGGAGCACAGGAGAAGCTGAGGGAGCTGCAGAGCTGTTCCTGGTCAGAGTGGGGCTGTGAGTGGAGCAGCAGGGAGCCTTTCTGCATGGGGTCTTGACTGCAAAGTGTGCTTCACTCTTTCTCCCATCTCCAGCCACTTTGGCTATGAGGTAGTTGTGATAATTTCCTATTCTACTTTATTCATGTTGCTACACTTATAACTTACATATACTCCAGCTGGATCAGAGCCTGCTGTCTGCTGGACATGACCCACCCATGGCACATACCCAGAAATGCTAAAGGAAGGTAAAAACATCAAAAATGTCTTTTTCATCAGTGGATCTGGGAGTGCTCCATAAAAGATGCCAGGACAGTATTCTTTCCGTGAAGGGAGAGCTGAGACTGTTAAGGGTCTTGTCCAAAGTCACCCAGCAATCCAGGGATCTTACACGGCAGCGCACTCCTCTTTGTTGCAGGTCTTTAAACAAAATGGTATGGAACACCTTTTCCTCAATTCTCACCTCCCCAGAATAACAGAAGTCACTTTGAAGTCCCAGGCCACATTTCACACATTGCCTGCTGAGAGTCTGCAGCCACCCTCCCCTCTGGCCTGGGACCAGCAGGGTTGTTCCAAACTGCAGAGAGACTGCTGCACGGACAAAAGCCTGGCATGGACGCATGAGGGTTATTGCAGTTTCAAAAGCCCATATGTGAGTGCTGTTGGCACAATCTGGGCAGAAAATTTCACAAACATGCCAACTTTTCTTTGTAACTTCATCTCTTCTGACAGAGTATGCATGACTCATTCAGACATATCTTTACTCCATACTTCTCCCATTCCTTTTCCATTTATTTGAACTGTTTATTTTTTTTTATTTATTTGAATCCTACTTTCTTCCAGAGAATGCCCTGTCACCTCACCAGTACACAGGAAAAAATGTGATTTTTTTTTTTAAGAATAAAGGCAAAAATATAGTATTTCAGTCTCTTTTTTTTGGGGGGGTGAGTATTATGATGACAGAAATCATCAACGACGACCTTCAAGTCAGGGATCACAAACCAATTAGGTTGGAAAATATTGACGCAGTCAAGCTCTCTACCTCTTTTATATATAAATATATATATATATATATGTATACACACATATATATATATACACTCAGTTATTAATTACAATCCCTTCTTTTATATCTTCCTTTTCCTAATAAACACATCTCTTTTTCACACTTTTTGGATCACACTGTGGTTTAGGCACATATTTCTGTTTTCTCAGGGTCTGAAACTGTACAGACTAGTGCTGGCTGTGGAGTATGCTACAGCTAGGGAGTTATTAGCAGCAAATTAAGCAAGGATTAATTCCTCACCCACACGTTTCTTGCAGCAATGCAGATCTGCTTATCTCCTTGGTATGATGCCCTGGCAAAGCACGGGGTGAGCCCTGTCTGCAGGGCTGAGCAGCAGCTGCCACAGGTGGCCAGGAAGGGTCTCAGGATGCCAAAGATCACAAAAGGGACACTGGTTTGGACAAGGGAAGCCTCAAGAGGTCTCACCAGGGACAGTCACTTCAGAGGTGCTTTTCTAACAGCCAGAGAAGTGACTAAAGGTGCACAAGCCTGCCGTGACAGCGCCTTGTCTGACTGATTGCCAGAGACAGAAACTTTTGCCATAATAATAATTAGCATGTATTGCCCAATGTCATTGTTTTTGGAGGTGGATGTTGTCTAGGATTTTGCAGGGAAGAAGCAGGGTTTGGAAAAAGGAATTACAGCTCCTAAACACCCAGCTTAGCTCCTGCTGTCAGAAAGATACCAGAGCATCTGACCAAGCCTGGGCATGGAGCTGGGCCCAGACGACTGAGGTGCAGTACCTGGTGATAACTTTTTGCCTTCTTCTGGCCAAGACAGCTCCTGACTCAGTTTCCCCATTTGTAAAGCAGTGCTAATTATATGTTTACTCCCTTTGTGAAGTGCTTTGAAGCCTACTCATAGTATGTGTTACCTACAGGGCAGGTAATGGCTATTATAATGAAATTAAAATCAATNAAATTAATTATCATTAAAATTGGTATTAATTTTTTTTCATGACTTGAGACAACATACACAACAGTTCCCAGAAGCCAGAAGATTGCAAGTTCATCCAGCGTAGAGCAAAAATGCAATTAATTTCAAGACAGAGTTCCAGTGTAAGCAAACCAACAAAGAAAAGCCTAAATTAAAGAAAAAGTGTTAAGAGATTCCAGGGTTGTTAGTACTTTACTGAGCATTTAAGTTATTTAAACAGAGGTGCTTTTCAACACTGTATTGACAATTACATAATAGTAGAAGTAACAGAGTTCAGTTCTCTGCATTTAACCTGGAGATCCAGATCTGGTTCTGTCCATTTTTTTGTCTGGTTTTTTTCTACTTAAGCTCAGCATTACTAATTCAAAATTCAGACAGATATGTTGACATTTTGTGAAACTGGCAAAAGGTTTGATTCTTCCTAAATTTAAGTGGCTGTTGGCTGCCAGTCAGAGGGAACTTTACTCTTTCCCACTGGTTTGCTCTATAAGACTAGCTCAAGCTTTGCATTAATTTGAAAGCTCTTTCCTAAAACTCTAACTTCCAGTAGTTGTTCAATCTAATAAAAAAAAGCTGAACTGACAGGAAAGACAGGTTGATTTATTTGTGACTCAAACTGTCTGGGAACATGATCTCCAAAAGTGAAAAAGAAAAACATTAATATAATGAAGCAATGTCAGATGCAGGACACAGCTCTCTGGCTGAAGATGGAGTGAGTTGCATTTCCAATTTACAAACACATCAGTCACCTCTGTTTCAGAGGCACTGTGACATTGAATGAGTTTTTCTTCCTAACAGGGCACTGGAGGTATTACAAAAATCAGAGTTAGAACTAGAAATGCTTTTATCTGCTTGATGCCTAATTTGCATTCATTTCAGTCAAAATGCAGCTTTTGCTTAAAATGTTCAACTATTTTTTTTTATATATATATACATATAAATTGCTCTGTCAGATTCACCAAATCCCACCCACCAGTGGGCATCTTCCCTTCCAAGCCCTCCCCAGCAAGCCTGTGAAGGGCCACAGCCAGGACTAACAGACTGTGGGACTCCCACTTTGCAGTCACCACCTAAATGTCCCCTTAGCAGTGGGTTTTGTAAACCTAGACCACACCACAGTGCTCCTCCAGCTTTGCAAGCCTGGGATTTGTGCAGAAGCTGGGCACAGTGAACACAGGAGGATGACCATGCTGTGGTCTCACTGAAATTAAAGGTCTGCAGTTTGTACCACCCAGACTCCAGGGCTGAGCCCTTCCCACCTGCTGCATGTCACCTAAAGGATCTGGGCAGCAGCAGTGCACAAAAAGCCTTCTCCAAGAGCAGGCAGAGAGAGCTCAGCTGGGCTGGGCTCAGCTCTCACAAGTTATTTGGAAAGCACTTGCCACGTTTAGAAGGATGCCCTCAGCTCACCTGGCTTCAAATGCCTCTCATTTTGCATACAAGAGATGCCATGAAATCACATCAGGTCTGAACTCTCAATAAAGACAACACAATTCCCACAGTCACAGCCTGAAGGTTGCTGCTCCTTCAGGAGAAGCTCTGGACATGTTTGTCTCTTGGTGCTGAGACAGCAATCCTCATTGCTCTGGGCTACGTGATTAAATAAATTACTGTTCTGTGGAAACTGTGCCTGGTGCACACTTCCAGCTCAGTAGCTGGAGCAAAACTGGGGCTGATTTAGGTTATCTGCTGCAAGGAGATAAAGTAGTCCCTGCACTTCTCATGTACACATGCAAGCTTTGCCACCACCTGTAGTTTATTTCTACTGTGTTGTGGTTGAAGGTGTGTTAGAGCCCCAAATCAAAGCTGGAACTCCCAGCTGTGGATGCTGCAGAGAAGACAGTGTGTGCCACCCAGACCCAACGCATCTAAATAAGCAAGAAAGTCACCAGGAGAAAGGCAGGACTGCAGAGGCTGGCCTTGAGGCTGAGCTGCACTGCTGCAAGGTCCTTGGCAGATACCAGCCTAGTTCAGTGGGAATTAGCTACCTGCATACGCAAGAGGAAGTTTAGTCTGAGCAACTTGCTGAAGATCACACAGGAAACCTGGGATAAAGTTAGGAACTGATGGAAAATGCCAAATTATTGGTCAGTGCCTGGACCACGGGGCAATTATCTGACAATGTTCTTTATTGTGCTTTTAGAACAATTTCACAGTCACCCAAGAAAGAGGCAGAGGGCTTGGTCTGGCAACTTTGCTCTGTGAGAATTTGCCCTTTAGGACCTATAGCTCCTTCTTTCTCTTACCCCTGAGGGTATCTTGGCAGCCATTAAGCCTGAGTGAGTGCTTCCAAACTGTAATTTCTAGACATATAGGTAATTAATTTTGCCCTGAGTTGATTTTTTCCAGCAACAGGTACTGTTGGAGAGTTTTGCATTGGCTCAGGTGGGAGCAACTTCACTGGGGGAGAAGGCAAGGAGCCTCCTGGGGGATCTGAAGAGCCTCTGAGTTGAGAGAGGATTTTTTGAAGAAGCAGAGAAGATTTTCTCCATAGAGAAAGAGTGTGAGCAGGCAGGAGCCATACTGCAGCAAGAGACAATGGGTAATAACAACTGATAAAGGTGCTTTGTTCTGTTAAAACCGGCTTTGTTCTGCTGAAACTCATTCAGTAGGAAACATCACTTTGGAGTTTCCCTTTCTGATCTCCAAGTGAGCCCTTCACAGTGTCACTAGGCTACTCAAGATGAGTCCTTTCAGGGCTCATGGACACACCAGGTGCACCTTTAAGACGGAGAGAGGTTTTGCAAGAACTGGGAGAAATCAAGATTTAGCATGCAAGATAAAGGCGGAAGCTGCTTTAATTATAGATTCAGAGCACGTTGCATTAAGGATTACTCAATGATGAGATGACCACTCAGTCCCCATATAACCTCATTAAAGACTGATAGGCTTGTCTTTTAAATATGTGCTTTTCCCTGTGCCAGATCTTAAATGGTTCTCTCCCGTAATGCAGCTGCACCTTTAGCTTTTTTTAGGTTATTGAAGATGCATAAAAAAATGAATCTGCAATCCTTCAAATCTTGGATCTTAAATGCTGACTGCTTGGTCTCTCTGAGGACCTGGGGAGCAGCTGCTGAGCTTCTAAAGGTGAAGTTCTGCAACCAAATCCCAGGACGTTTTTAGCAGCCAAGCAGCTGGCTCAGTAACCAGCCTGGTGAGTGCCACACTGGCAGCCCTGTGTGGTCAAAAGTTTGGGTCATGCCTCATGTCTGCATTTCAGCTTGCACTAGCTTTCCCTGGATCTCTGAAGATCTACAGAGTCTTTTATGGTGGTTGTGAAAGGACCACAGGGGATGTGAGCCCACCAGGAAAAGTGAAAACTCCAGGGAGATGGAGGAGAAGTGATGGAGACTCACCACCAAACAGCACCTGGGTGTTTCTGGCTAACTCTCACTCATCTTGCAATGAGCTTAGGACGTTTCTTATCAGATGAAAACAGTCTTTTGCCTCGAGGACACTATCCAGAGTCAATGCCACCTTTTCCATACATTCCTCCTGTGACTTCAGATAAATAAGCTAGCTTTTCCCTGCCTTCTTCTCAGAAAAAAATGAGAATAACAAAATTTGCCTATGATTTGTCTCCCTCCAAAGCTGAGGTAAGTCAAGAGCATCCCAGCTGGGGTCAATGGATTTGCAAGGGTGTAAAAAAGGTGAAACAAACAGTGTTCAGTTACAAGTCTACTTAGATCTGAGGTGTCCCTGGCTGTTTTTACACCTCACTGTATGATGTGTATATAATACTTGGTACACTATGTCACAATCTCAGCTGGAGTCATTAGATTATTTTATCCTATAATTAATAAACACTGCTGTCTAAATATGACATGCAACATTTCTAACAGCAGAGTTATTTTTCACCTGAGAGTCTTAAAACACTCTCAGAACAAACACTGATTTCTACTTTAGAAATACATGCTTTTCACTGGTCTCATGGAAAGAAAACAGCCCTCCCCCTTGTCTCTCAATCTAGAGAACACAGGGTAAAAAAGCATTTCTATGTCTTTGCATTCCTGCCAAAGTGATTATCAGTGTCTTTAACAATTACAGTATTTTGAAGTGAATCATCAGCCTACATCTCATCTGAGCATCTATTTTTTCCCCATAATCTGCTTTTAGAGGGGCTTTTAACTGCATCAGATTTTTCTTTCCCATTAAAATGCTGTCTGGATGACTGGAAAATAGAATAGCCAGTCCTCACTGCTTAGTTTCCATAGTGAATGTCTGGAGCAAAGGGCTGTGGGATTATTCAATTACTGCAATAATGGCCTTTGACCTGCTAAAAACAATCCAGAAGACAGAATTCATATATTGGATTATTTTTAACATTAATCATATTCTATTTAGAAATCACAGTAGAGCAGCTAGGGTTGAAGACAGGCTGTAAACTATTTGTGTATACTTTATTGAAGTGGTGAAAATTTTTATGTTGCATAGCTGTACAAGCAATGCCTTCAGGGGTCTTCCTTCCCCTCCCCACATTTATGTACTTTGCTAAATGTGCTTCAGACTGCAGAGCCTCCTCCCTCAGCAGTGCATCACTAAACACAACGGCCAGTGTGATCCAAGCACTCCGTGTGGACATTAAATTGCAGATAAAGAAATGTTCTTGATCCTGAAACTGCAGAAGAGAGGGAAAGCAGCAACACCTCACACTTGAGCCCAAACTGCTCATTTCCATGAACTACAGGAAGAGGCAGCAGACTGGAACAACTGTCCCCCCCTTAACTTTGCCCCCTGTCCACATGTCATAACCTTCCCCACGACTCCCCTTTTTGCAAGACATTACTTTGGAAAAGAGTGAATCTCTGCCCTGGACAAACTCCAGGGAAAGATTCCTGGGATCACCAACACGTGCGTCATCTAGACGTGCTCCCCTGACGTCCTGAGCCACTGACTGATGCCACAGCCCATCCGTGCCACTACTCCCAAGGAAGGAGGAAACACACAGGGCTTGAAAAGGAGATCTGTGAGGCTATAAATCAGGATTAGGTTTTAAGTTCAAGTACCAGTTGAAAAACACTCATTACTCCTGCAATCTAATATAGGATCAGATGCCCTTGCTGAAATTTCGGGAGGTTTTTATTGGCACCGGAGCTACACCCATAGCAAGGACACATTGAGGACATTGGCAATACAAACAAACATCTGAAAAAGGAATTCACACAGCAGTAACGCTGGCTGCACGCAGCTTCCCACCCAGCTGTTGTAGAAACTACAAAATACATCTGCTTGGAAACCTGGTGACTGTGAAGAGGAATCACTCCTTATCAGGAGTGCCATGACTGCTTTAAACAGCTTCATCCTGCTGTGGGAAGAAGCAGATTTGTGTTTTGGCATGGAGGCAGTGGTACCATGGGCTCTCTCCACACAGGCCCTCGCATGGGAGCCACTCCCCGGCTGCTCTCAGCTCGCTTGCTGCACGCTGAGCAGCTCCCACTGGTGCTACAGCCACGTCCCAGCGTGTCTGTCACTGAGGAGAGAGTGCTCCTGCTGGGCTGACTGAGATGAAGGGATGGGAGCACCCTTCCCTCCAGTGAGATCTCCCTCCTGCCACATCTGCTCATGCGGCAACTCCCCACAGCACCAAAACCCTCTCTGTGCCTGCTGCCCCTGCAGCCTGTGACCACCAGGACCCTGCACGTGCAGATGTGGAGGCTGCTCTTCTCTTATACCAACAAACATTTCCAGTGAAACCTCCCCTTCAGGAGTATGTCTGGGGGAGGTACATTTACTTCAGAGACACAGTAAAATGGAAGCTTTAATGGGACAAAGGGAGGTCTGCCCTGGAGCTCCTGAACTACCAGGTGAGGCAAACCCTGCCAATTGCCACTGCAGAGCAGGGGTTACTCTGTGATGTTGTGACTGTGTGGCTGTGCCTTTACACTGGGACCAAGCAGAGTCCAAGGGGATTTAGATGCTCAGTCTGTCCTGGCTATGCCTGGGGCTGGATGACTTTCAGAAATCCCTTTCAGCCCTTATTTTTGATGGTGCTGTGATAAAATTTGAGAGGATGAAGAAAAATATAACTTTTTTCCCCCCTAAATGTAAACTAGTGATTTCCTAACACAGGCATAGCAAATAAATCAGGTGTGTGCTCACTCTGACAGCAGGATCTATGGCTGTGACAGTCAGTTATAAATGGCCCAGCAGAAACTCACACTGGGCAGAATCAGACATAATGGTCAGAGCAGGGGGCAAGAATGTGCTGAGGGGAAAATCAGATGTTACGAATAAACTGTTACCTGGAGGAAGAGGCTGAATGTAAAGGGGTTCTTGAAAGCTCAGTTCTTCTCTGAGAGCCCTCCAGGTCCCTTCCAGATCACTGGGAGCTTCACTGCTGCCTCCTGCTTGGCAGGAATGTGTGCACACACGTGTGTCTCTGTGTGTGTGGCCAAGATGCACGTAACACAGCCTTGAGTGGCACTGCCCGGGTTTATCAGGCAGCCTCTGCTGATAAGAGAGGCTGTGCTGAGAGCAAGGAGGTCTGTGTAGGGGTAAGATTCCCCTGATCTGAGGGGATGGATGCACAGAGCATGGTTTGGCAGAAGCTGTTTATGCTTTACCTCTCTCAAATGCAATGGGATGGTAAAAGCAAATCTGAAGCCCACCCCAGCACACTGCAGGGACAGATTCCAGGGCAGAAAGCATCAAAGTGAATCTGCAACTTCACATCCCTGCCTGAGGAACTGCCCCCAGTGTCAGTGGTGCAAGGAATGACAAAAGCAGTGGACACCCAGTGCCAGTGGCAGCTGGGACAAGGGAGTGCTGCCAGATCCCAGGCTGAGCCTCCCAGCATGAGCCCCCTGCTCGACTGGGGATGTCCTAAACACCTCCCTCTGCACACGGGTGTGGTGGTTGGTGCAAACCGGGGCTGTGCCCCAGCCCATGGGGAGCACACAACCCTCACAAATTGGAGCCTTCCAGCCTCCCCAAAACCTTGGGCCCCACAGCAGCAGCTACAAGCTGTCCCTCCACACATATGCTGCTTTCCAAACCCAGCCTGAAAATGAGACTTCTGCCTCCAGACTGCCACAAGCCAGGGCTGAGCTGCTGAGCACCATCAGGTTTCTATCAGGTTCAGGGCTCACTGGATGTTTCCATTTAAAGGGATGGCAAACCACTGTGAGTTGCCATCACTTGATGGCAAAAAACTCTGTATTTTGGGACTGGGGAGTTCCAGTGCCCTGCCTTGGAGCAGTGACCTTGCAGCACCTCTGCCCAGTTTCCCAGCACCACACCAGAGCTTTTGGCCGTCCAGCAGCTGGAAGTGGCATGCAGGTACCTGGAAAGAAAGCCATGGCTTCAAGATGGGAGAAGTACAGACAGGTTATAAAAAAGCCAAGCAAGCACACACTAGCACAGGTTTCTGTAAAAGCAGGGAGAGTTAATGCACTTCACCATGGAAGTGCTGCTTTTGATAGGGCTCTAATTGGGGATTTTTATTCAGTGTTGACTCTTTTTTATCAACTCCTTGTCTGCATGAGGTTCTTTTAGGCACGGTAAAATGAGATTCATATTACCACATTCCTGCTCCTCCAGGCATTTTACATCACTTTCCCCCTCTGCAGATGAAAAGCAGTGCAGTAATAAGTGGCATTTCTGTGGAATATGCTGCCTCCAGACACAAACTGCATGCACAATTACTTCTCCCTATGGGGAAAGTAAGGCGACTGAAGACGTAATGATAACACCACCTTGCCTTTGCTAGGCTGCTTTGATCCTGGAGGATCTCACAGATTTCCAGAAAATCTTATCCTGAAGCCATAAATCATGTGAACGAGGCAAAACATTTCCGAGATTATTTTTTAAAATACAAACACTGGTCATACATGGACAAAGCCCAAGGGGTTCTGTCAGATGTCTCCTGTGACAGCTTTGCATAAAAAGAGTGAGAGAGAATAAAAGCACATGGATAAGCACACACCCCAACATTCCATATTTTCCTTAAAAACTGAATCTCCTACCTGTGTTTCCTACATCATGACAATCTGCAGTTGAGGACGTGCACAGGTAGGGAGTATGGCCCCTCTACGTGGGGCTGGGCACAGCCCAGAGATTTGGAATAAAAACGTTTTATTTCTTCAGTGGCTGCAAGGGATTGGATTTACACCCATCTAGCTGTGGGAAGACCTGAGTGCTCACCTCAGCTCCTGGAAACCCCTTATCCCAAGTATCCTGTAGCCTGGAGGTCAGGGAAATACCCTGTTAGAGAGGTGTTTGCATTGTACCATGTCGAGAAGAGCTTAGGCCTGTGTCTTCTCTATCCATAATCTCAGATCTCTGAGATCAGCTGGAGCCACATCCCTCCAAGTTCATGTTTTCAGGGCACAGGCAGACCTGCACCAGCCCAGAAGGAGAAATTACAGAACGAGAAACACATGACAGCAGGGATCATATTAGGCAAGACTTGGATGCAAGTGGCACTGCACTTTTGAATGTCTCCATTTCCTTTCCTAACTTAGCTTAAAGACAGATGATGTCAGACGTGTGCTTTGCAGTCAAACAGCACATTTAGTGCCTGGGATATTCCATGGGAGTAGTTTTAGCTGCAGTAATTCAGGAAACATTGTAGCCTGACCAACCAAGTCACTGACCTGATGTAGCTTTTTTAGGGGCGAGCTGTAAAGCACGGTAGGGGGATTTAAGGAAACTTTTGGTGATCTGGGTCACTTTAAGTAATACAATAAATGCAGAGGGCCTGTGAGTGAATATATTTCACAGCCAACTGGAGTTTCTGACCCCCCACTGACTCATGAAAGGACACACTAACAGACATACAGAGACACCACGTGGAAACTCTGTCATCGACAGAGATGCAGGTCTGAGAGTTTCCTTTGGTCTTGCCCTGTGCTGGTGGAAAGCTTTACTTCCATCACCTAGCTCTCAGCCAGATTTCATTTGTACTTGGTTTTAAACAGACTCATTGGACCATTCCTGAGCTGGGCTTTGGTGAAACTTCGCTTCCTGAGACAAAGCGAATTGAGAAAGGAAAACTTAACAGGTAAGGCAAGATGATTTTGCTTATTTGCAGTAAGTAGATGGTTTTGCAGGCATGGCTAGGAAAGTCTTCCCAAAATCCACTTTCATAAGCTCTCCAATCTGCTCTCTGCTGGCTGGCTCACAGATCTTTGCTGGCTCGGTAATGAGCTGTTATAAGTGAGACTCCTGTAAATCAGATGACTCTGTAGTCATTTGATGCTTATATTTGGCCTGCTGAGTCACAAGGACAGGGGTTACATCATGTCAAGCTAATCATGCAAAACGAATTACAGACAGAGCAGAGCTCTGGGGTGTGCACGGGGTGGCCCTGAGGTGTGGGAGCTGGGCAGCCACCGTCCTGCCCTCACCCCATTGTCACCATCGGTGGGGCTCTGTCCCTCACTTCTCCTCCTGGCACAACTCTTCCTCCTCCTCTGGTAGGAAGATCTCCTTTGAACAGTATTTACAACAGACCTCTGGAAGGGCCCCACCAGATAACATCTGGTCACACACCCAGGTTCAGAGCAAGGTCGGGCAGGGTGTCCCAGCACAGGCTTACACAGAAGATGCTATTTTTCTTTAAAACAGAAAAGCCAAATAATTTTATTTTCCAACATACTGTTCCCTCTCACAGCCTGTCCCTGACCCCACCTGTTGGCTGTACACTTCCCTCCCAGAGCCATGGCTTCCTCCCTGTGGTTCCTCCTCTTCTGCACCTTCTTGCTCCCAGAGTGGTCCCCAGCCTTGCACACTCTCCTCATCTTCACACCCATGTGCTGGCACACTGATGAGTGCTGGGCAACCTTTAGACTTCCTAAAGAAAACAGCCTTCATTTAAGGGCTTAATGCAGTAGGGATAATTAGAGTTGCTGTTAAATGCTGCCCTGTGCTGCAGCTAGGGGTGCCCACCTCTGCCATCAAGCTGTGGGATCTCTTTGTACCTTTGACTGCTCAGAGTTCACACCAAACCCAGGGAGACAAGCAGAGTGCAAAACAAGCATATTAACACCTTTATTATTCATAGGGGTGCAGCAGTCTAGAAGAAAGAGCATTTCACTCCATTAGTCTTAGGGTAGTCTTGCATCATGAAATAATTCAAAAACCTGCAAGCTGAAGCCAGGACAAAAATCCCATAAGCTCACCAAAAAGCAGTGTTTGGATAATGGTATTCTGTTATTCCCTGGTGAAATGTTTTGCAAGTTACCTCTCACAGGAATCTTTTTCCTTCAGATTGTAGAAAGCAAAGACACCTCAGCACATGCAGCGAGGAAAAAATGACGACTTTGATGGTTTAGCAGTCAAGCCACTCACCTAGAAGAAAGGGCACTCTGCTCCAGAAAACCATTTCCTTTTTTATATGTGCTAAATATTTAATGCAAAATGTACAACAAGGTTTGGCAGCCACCTGCTTACCCTGACCACTAAATCACAGTTGTATTTGCAGTGGTGCCTCTCTATCTGATCAGAGCCTGAGTTTCTTGCTGCACAGCAGAGCCATTTTCAGGAAATGTGATGGGAATTCCCACAGCTCCCACTGGACTACCTGGTGAGCAAGCATGAATTTTAATTCCATTACTCAGCAAATCTAGCTCCCCCAATTCTTGGACCAAAGCTCCAGATTCTGTGTCATCGCTGAAAAGGAGGAATGGATTAATTCAGACAGAAAAGATTCAGCTCTGGTGAGGTCTGTGAAAGGTGGTGTGTCCACACCTGCCTTCAGGAAAAGGTCCTGGGTGGTGGATCCCAGGTGGCTGCAGGTGTCTCCTTGCAATCCTGGAAAGGACACTGGTCCCACTGAGGCACAAGTGTTCAGGTAATGCCCTGTGCTGGGTGGTGGCACTCCTGTGGCAATGCCAGCCACTGACAGTGTGAAGAAACCAGTGAACTTAAAGGGCCACTGCAGGTGGACACCAGGAGAAGGGCAGAGGGCAGGTGGCCAGCAGAGCCTCACTGGCTGCTGGAGAGGGCTCTGCTCCAGCACAGAGTCTCTGGCTGAACACTCACATTCTCTGCAAGGCACAGTGCTGTGCTGAGCTGCCCTCGGCTCCCACAGAGCAGCAGGGGGTTATTTCTTAGGGAGTGCATTATCTCTGATGGTCCTGCAGTTACCCTCCCTCTCACCAGCTCTTATCTCTCCTCCAGCCATACACGCTTCAGTTACGTGACCATTTTGTTTGGGATCACATTTTTGTTCACACACAGAGTACTTTCCTAGGGAGACCAGCTCAAGAGCATCATACATTTGATTTTTGTCCCTATTTTCTGGAAAACAGCGCAGCCTGCCTAGAAGTGTCAGGCTATCCAGGGAGAACAGCTCTCCCTGTGAGCCCTCACAGCTGGCTTGTTTTCAGAGGTGAAGCTGCACAGATCATGGCCTCTGTTAGCATGAGAATGATAACTGATCCCGAATTTTATGGCAGGTGAATAGCAGTGGCTGCAGCTGATGGTGTGTCTTTGTGTTCTGGTGGCATGGCTGTCCCATCCCTGTGCCTGGTGAAACTGTAAATCCCTGTGGCAGCAGCCGAGTCACTCTCATGCTTTCCTTTCACAGAGGTACCACACATATGAAATAAATATCAGCAGCCCTGCTGAAAGGCTCCTGCCTTGTTGAGGACTAGGCTGAAACCCCAGCAGGCAACTCAGAACTGTCTCCCTCCTCAGAACTTGCTCTCTCTGCTCTGCTCTGTGAGAAAAAAGGGCAAAAATCCTGCAGCCACAACCAGACCCCTTCCTGGTAGGAGAGGGGATGCCAGGGCTTGGAAGGGCACAGCTCTCACTGCCAGGGAGAGCAGAATGAGGTCTGCATGAAATCTCCTTCAGGGCTTCAGGCTTTGTCCTCTTTTGAGCAGGAAGAAAAACACTCTCCCTGCAACCCTTGACTGACCTGAGTTGGTCTACAGCACAAGCAAGCAGAAGGGTGAAGCCCCACGGAGAGCAGCCACAGCTCTTGCCTCCGTCCCTGTCTCCAGGAAATGGAGCCTTTGGCATGCTCAAATATCTGATCCTGCTGGAGTCACAGCCTCTCCACTGTGACAGAGCCTGGTGAGCTGACAGCAAACAGCTCAGTCAGATGTGAGGGAGGTTGCATCACCAGAATGGTCCTGCAGCCTTCTCTGTCCCAGTGTAACAGCAGCCCCAGGCACTGTCCCTCCCCTGTCCCCAAGCAGAGCTACCGTGGCAATGTCAAAGTGCTCTGGTCTTTGGAGAGATCACCATCTACCACTCCATCTCCCAAGGATAAGCAATTCTAGTGCTGTCTGCTGGTGCCTGTGGGGACCAGCAGTGCATGTCTTGGCAGCCCTCATGTGTTGTTCAAGGCAGATTTCCTGCACGGATCCAGGCACTGGATGACGGCCACAAGGAGGAAGGAGATGAACACGCCCTCTCAGGAAATGATAAAGGAACAGAGCAAATGCTTTTGTTTGTGAAACAGCATCATTTGGAGCACCACGAGAGCCTCCTTCCAGGGGCAAGGGCAAGGTGTGGAAATCACAATCAGTTCCTAACCCCATGCCAGGCACCAGGTGTCCCTGGGTGCGCTGTGCAAGTCAGCTAACACTAGAAAGGACCTGAATGCATTCTCACTTCTGAATGATGGTCCCTTTGGAAATCCCACTGACAAGGATGGTGATCCACTTGTTATGAACTCAACTCTGTAAAAGAGTTTTCTTTTTCAAATAACCAGCATTGAGGAACCAGGGGAATGAGCCTGGCATGGAAGAAGCTGAGAGAACAAGAGAGCAGATGCAACACAGGCTAATGGAGTGGGAGGCACTGCTCAGGTGACACATAAGTCTGCAGCAGATAGAGAAGACCTACAGCAAAGATGGACTGGGCAGATTTCAGCACTGGGACAACACATGAAACCCTGGAGTTAAAAGGTCTTTTTCATGTGGGAGATTATTTTGCAGGGATGAGTCATGAAAGGCTCACATCAGGCATCCTCCAAGGCAGCAAGCTCTGGAACACAGCCTCTGGCAACACAGAAAGAAGAGATGCCCACCAGCCAAAGCATTTTCCCAGACATGCCAGAGCCCAGTTCAAACACTTTTGCTGCTGGGTTGAGGGATGTTTTCATGCACAGTGCCTCTCTCCTACTCCATGGTGCAGCCTCTTTCCTACTCCATGGTGTAGCCAATGCTCTCAAAGCTCTCACACAGTGAGAGGTCACCTTCAGGCACCCTTCTCCAGGAAATGGAGGGAATTGCTCTTCAGCTTCTCACCTTCCAGAAGTGCCCTGCAGACACTGAGCCACCCCATGCAAAGGCAGGTGGGCCTCTCCCCAGCTGTGTTTTGTGACAAAAGGGTGGCTTGGACATGATCTCCAGGGAATGTCTAAGGTTACAGATTCCAGGGGAGAGCAGGTACTTCTGCAGCTCAGAGCTAAGTGTCTATATCTCTTTGCAGGTCCCTGCTACTCTCCTTGCCAGTTTCTTTGGGTTAACTTAGGGAATTGCTCCTTGTTGGCCTTGGTGAATCCTACTTTTACATGCTGAGTTGCCCCAGAATCTGCACAGGACTCCAATCAGAACTGGATAGAGAAATGTAAGAGGTAAAGTCCTGAAATACTCAGCCCTGCATCCTCTAAAATCCTTTCTATCTGGGCAATGCATGTCATCTGGGTAGCTTTTGCCTGGTTGATGGAGGAGTACTGATCTGACCATTGTGGAAGGAAAGGTCTTCGTGCAATGATATCTCCTCTCCAGGGAAGAGGAGACTGGGAAACAGAGCTATGGAAAAATAGAAGATTTTGGATAACCAATACCTCTTCATAGCCCAAGGAATGTAACATTGAAAAATGTGTCCTTGTAAAAGGGAAGAAATTTCTGTAATTGATTTTCTGGTACTCAAATGGCTCAAAGAGAAAGAGATAAATGAACTATCCTCATAACTGGACAAATCAGGGTATGCAGATAGTTTCTTGTAAAAATGAAAGCTTTTATATAGTTGAGGTTGATATATCTCACTCAGAAATTTTTAGATAAATTTGAATGAAACTTTCAAAGTTATTTTAATAAAACCCTAACTAAAAATCTTTTTGGATAAAACACTGAGACATTACACCTGATGTTCTCAAAAAGGAAGCCTGAAAGCAAGTGCATTTTACTAGGAACATCTGTACTGCACTTTAGCATTACTACAGTGTGATGAGAGTGCAGGAAACTTAACCTGGCCTAAGTTTTTCTCACTGCCCAAGCCTTGATCTCTGCCTAAAGACTTATCAGGAGGAGGCTAAAATCTGACAGCAGAGAGGGGCTTCTTCCAAATGGCACAAAGAGCAATAGTAGAAATTCTCCAGAAAAAGAAAAGGAATTTAAGCACACAGGGTCCAGTTATAACAGCAGCAAAAGCCAATGTCTTTACAAATAATAACCATGAATGGATCAGTCTCTACAGGTCCTTACCAGTCCTCAGTCAGCCTGAGACAGATGCTGAACTACATTGAGACATCCAGTGTCTAAATAGCTTTGAACAGCTGGTCAGCAGAGCTTGGCCAAAAGAACAGCTGAGTCAGGACATCAAAACATGACCCTACAGAAATTCACTGGGCACTGCATATTTTCTTCCTTCCCTGCCCTTTGGATGTACCAGTACATGCTCACTTACATGCACCAAACACACATTAAAAGAAGAGAACAAACCGCCACGACAAGATCCTTTACAGTCAGGGATCATATTCTGGAGTCTCCACTTAGTCCAGCAAAATGGTGTAGTCCCAAGTTACCAAAGGAAAAGATCTCAGGCTAGAAGGAAAACACCAGTGTGAAGAGCTGTGCCAAATTTTCTTAGAAAAGGTCCATTTTCTCATGCACCTGGACTCTGCACACTAAAGGCCAGTGCACATGGGCCCCTTCTGCATCAGTGATGCTGCAGCAGAAACTGAGGGAGCCTTGCATGTTTGTTTTGGATATTCCATGTGCACAGCTCCAACAGTGAAGCAAATCACAAACATATTTAAAAGAGAGGGATAGGGCTGGAATGCTAAAGTTGAGAAGGGTATATATTTTTTTTAATTTCAGGCAAAATATTTTAATATTTTGTATCTAATTTTTCCATGTACAATTATTAGCTCTGCTTGCCTGTAGGAACAGTTTCAGACAGCTTCTAAACTTGCTTCTAAGTTCTCTGTTCTGTTCTCGCTGTACTGCTTAGAAGAGCAAGACAAGGCAGGAATGAATGATGCCCATTTGGCACCAGGGAACTTTGTTGTCTGACTTTCCCATTTCATTTGTGCCAGAAAAGGTTTGTGCATCTGAGATGAGAGCAGCTCCCTAAGCAGATTTTTACCTTGGGGGAGTGATGAGCTAGATGTTACTGTTGGAGGAGATTGTGTAACTCAGCAGATACCAGATCACAAAAGTGAGGTGGGAAAAGTCACTGGAACTGGTCCATGTCACATAGACTAAATAATCTAAAATGTTATGTAAAACACTCTAGGAAAAAAAGCAGAGAGCCACATAAAGAAAACAAGACAATTGGTATTTCAGGAGATGTTGCAGGATCTTGCAGATCTCAAATAGCTGAACTGGCCAGAGTATAAATCCAAGCAGAAGACATCCAGCTAATAAGAATGGGCACACTTCAGGAGGCCATTGAAGGGGAGAGAGAAGGCTAAGGAGGGACTAGCTGAGCCTTCTGCTGGACATGGAAATGTGAACATGTTTCCCAGGGCAATGCATCTCCCCTCTGATCCCAACAGACCTCAGTGGAAAAATCTCCTGCCACCCATTTTCCATAATTGCCCATGCAGTGGCAGCACCATCTGACCAGTAACCAACCACTGAGAGTCAATGGCAAAGAACAGAAGGAGAGAGAGAGAGCAAGAAAAAAGGGAATGAAGAGAGAGGATATTGGATGCTAGAGCGCAAATGCTGGGATGCACACAGGAATCGAGGCTGGGAGATAGCTGTGCAACCTGAAAGTTACAGTGCAGAGTGGCAGTGACATCCATGCCTACGGGAACAAAGAAGCTGCCCCCAGTTCAGCCATGTGCTGCTGCAGAGCAGCTGAAGGGCTGGAGGAGACACTGCAGGGCTCACGCCGCCGGCCCCGCTGGGAACAGATGCCGCTGGCTGAGCAGCCTTCCTCCAGCTCTGAGCTTCAAAGGCACGAGCTTGTTCCCCATGTTTTGCCCAAGTATTTGAGGATCAGGGAGGCATTCAGCCTCATTAACCTTTCAGTGGTATGAAAACTGCAGAGCAAAAGGACAGCTGGAATTCTTCCTCCCGTACACACTGACCTAGGGCAAAGTCATCTGAACACCCTGGTGTGTGGAGACATGGTGAGTGCTGACATTTGGAGGATTTGCTCAGGATATAACGTGGACCTGCTGGAGCGGGTCCAGAGAAGGCCACAGAAAAAATCAGAGGAGCACCTGTCCTACAAACACAGGCTGAGAGAGCAGGAGTTGCTCAGCCTGGAGAGAGAAGGCTCCAGGGAGACCTTAGAGCCAAGAGAGCTAGAGAGGGACTTTAGACAGGGCATGGAGTGATGGGACAAAGGGGAAAGGTTTCAAATTAAAAGATTAGATATTAAGAAGGGTTTTTTGCAATGAAACTGATGAAATACAGGTTGCCCGGAGAGACAGCAGATGCCCCACCCCTGGAAGTGTTCAAGGTCAGGTTGGGTGGGGCTTTGAACAACCTGATCTATTTGAAGATGTCCCTGCTTACTGCAGGGGGTTGCCCTATATGACCTTTAAAGAACCCTTCCAACCCAAACTATTCTGTGATTCTGTGATACCTCTAGGAAGTATATTGCTAGTCCCCTGGTAGTATTTATATTTTTGGCTAGATTATGATGTTATTGTGAGACTCGAGCAGACGGGGGAGGAGATGGGGTCTGTGCCCTGACCTCACCCTGCCATTGTGCTCCTGCAAGGCTGCTCTCCTCCAACAACACAGAGGGAAGGAACGAGGTGTGCCAGGCAGAGCCATAAATCCCACTGGAGGAGTCTCACCTGTGAAATGAACTGGGTCACTCGTCCAGAGGAGGAAGTTTCTAACAAGAAGTCCAGTGAGGTATTGGTGTTCAGGAAGTCAACACAGGACAGAAACACAAGCTCATTTGAAGAGCCATCTGCTGCACTGTTTGGATGAGTGGANGGGATGAAGGGGAAAGGTTTCAAATTAAAAGATTAGATATTAAGAAGGGTTTTTTGAAATGAAACTGATGAAATACAGGTTGCCCAGAGAGACAGCAGATGCCCCACCCCTGGAAGTGTTCAAGGTCAGGTTGGGTGGGGCTTTGAACAACCTGATCTATTTGAAGATGTCCCTGCTTACTGCAGGGGGTTGCCCTATATGACCTTTAAAGAACCCTTCCAACCCAAACTATTCTGTGATTCTGTGATACCTCTAGGAAGTATATTGCTAGTCCCCTGGTAGTATTTATATTTTTGGCTAGATTATGATGTTATTGTGAGACTCGAGCAGACGGGGGAGGAGATGGGGTCTGTGCCCTGACCTCACCCTGCCATTGTGCTCCTGCAAGGCTGCTCTCCTCCAACAACACAGAGGGAAGGAACGAGGTGTGCCAGGCAGAGCCATAAATCCCACTGGAGGAGTCTCACCTGTGAAATGAACTGGGTCACTCGTCCAGAGGAGGAAGTTTCTAACAAGAAGCCCAGTGAGGTATTGGTGTCCAGGAAGTCAACACAAGACAGAAATATAAGCTCATTTGAAGAGCCATCTTCACTTGTGCTGCACTGTTTGGATGAGTGGAACTGCAAGGGAAAGAGTAACTCAAACAAAACAAGTAGGAACGAATGTAGAAAAACAAATATGTATCTCTGAACAATTTTGATCTACCCATTATTCGAACTGTCAAGATCCAGAACAGATGGGTTGACTCAGCTTTAACAATGTCAAAGTGCAGCCTCCCTGGCCAGGTTCAGCTGTCCAAATGTAGGCAAGTCATGCTCTCTGAGACAACCAGGATATGCTGCCTTGCCTCTGCTGGCCTCTCCGGAAGGGGACAGGCTTATCCTGGTCCTGTGTTAGATCTGCCAGCCCCATATAGATGTCAAGGTGCCCTAGGATGGGCATCAGGTACCTTTGTGTACAGAAGAAAATGGAGAAACTGGACTGAATCCATCCTGCAGGCTCCTTGAGCAGTGATGGAGAGGTGTGTGTGTCTGCAGCACCCATCTCTAGAGCAATCTCCCCTCAGAGGTACATTTCTCTTTCTAATGGATGATATTAAAAAATCCTTGAAAATGAATTTGCAATGTACATGTCCTGCTTGAAAAACTAAAGCCATCTCAGTTACTCTCTTCCTTAGTCATGCAAACATACTCCCCCTAGTATCTCACTTTTGGGGCTTTGTAGACTCAGTTGGAAGCAAAGAGCCCAGAAATACCACACCACCAAATCCTGTCAGCCAGTGACTGCCTTGCTCTGGGACATTGCTCCCTTGGTGGCCTGGTCCAGCTCAGCCTGGTCCAGGAGACATGACAAGCAGTGAAGGGACACAGAGCAGCAAGGCTGCACAGGACATGGAAAAAGGCTCCTGGACAGGCAGCACTCCCAAACCACACCCCACTTGCACCAGGGACTGCTCCTCCCTCACCACAAATTTTCTGGGGTATGAAATGTCACGAGAAAGGTCTGGTATTGTCTTTTTTTCTTATTTTTATTCACAGCCCCTGAGGGAGCGTTAGCACTTTGCAATTGCTTTTCCCTGTTCTTCTGTCATCTGTGAATATTTCCATGACACACTTGCCTTGAGGCCATCAGACTCAGCTGCCAGCCCTGAGGGCACCTCCACCTGGCTGAACATAATGAGCAATGGAGGGAGGACATTTTCAGAGGACAAGATGCTTGGATTTTACAGAGAAAGGGCATGATCTGCTACACGGCTGTAGCATTAGTCCTATTCACAGGTTGAAAATGCTTGCAGAGAGCAGCAGGAAGGCTGGGAAGAGCCTAGGGAGAACAGGCTGAGCTGTGGCCCTGCAGAGGGTGGCCAGCAGGTCTATGTGGTTGTGCAGTTCTACATCTTTGGTCCCTTCTATCAGCACCCGAGACCTTATTTCAGCAGAGACTGTGGTGACATCTGGTCCTTGGGCAAGCAGCTGCTGATTTATGGCCATTTCCTTCTGGAAGGGGCTGTCACTTCTCCTTCATCTGCATTTGTGCAGACTCTGATGGAATGCATTCAGCAAGCAAGAGACACAGAGCTTTCTTAATGGTGTTGAGAAAGGATGTTTTCCAGATCCAATGAAGCTCCATATTTATGTCTTTGGTTCTTCTGAGGTAAAGAAAATGTGAATCCTCACCCTTGCAGAGCAAGCTGAGAACTGAACCCAGACCACCTGCATGCCAGGAGAGTGCTCCATGGACTGGTGTATTATGACAAAAGTGGGCACCACCCTTAAGCCACTGCAGGTGGAGAAACCCCAACCTGCTATCATGGATAAATTAAGCTCCAAGGATACCGAGCAAAACATCTCTGGAGACCCAGCAGCTCAGCAGGCTCAGCAATTCAGAGGGACTGAACTTCTCCTGCAGAGCACCCCCCTCTGGGCCTGTGTGGGAGAGATCCAATCTCTTGGGCACAGGAACGAGTTCCCTCCAGAGGGAATTTGTGTTTAGCACAAGGCAGCAGCCCAAGCAGAGAGCTGGGGTGCCTGGCAGCAAAGTGCTGGACTCATTTCTGCACATGTCATGCTTCAAGCTCTGAAACCTCATTTAAATCTAGTCCCCAGTCATGGATCTCTTCCAGGTCCTGCCCTTCTGCTTCCTGTGCTGGATAGTGACATACTGGTGCATTCCTTATCCTGCACACTTTCTGCATTGTACAGGAATGCACTACTGATAGCAAAAGCAAAAATAAAGCTAACCAAAAATATCTGCCCCAAGAAGTATTTTGGCTTTCTGGGTGCAAACATATGGCTGAAATGAGTAAATAGGGAGATCTTCCAGCTGAGTTGTTCTCCTGTGTGTGCGTGCACATGTGCTTGTATCTGCATTTTTACTTGAACTGTTGTCATCTTCACTAAATATTTTACTATGTTCAAAAGCATGTCTTTAAAGGGCTTTCAACAGCAGGAAAGAACACATGGATTTTTATTCCTCTACTGCACTAATTCACTTGTCAGATACCACACTGCTCTCTTGATCAGCTGGTTCTGCAAATAGAGAGAAACCACATCCCATGCGCAGAGAGAATCCCTGAGTCACCACTCTATCTTCTGATCCATTTTCTCCATGTTTGAGCCAGGACAAGCTGGGGCCTTGGACTGGCTCTGCTGCTCAGGGATTTATGCCATCAGGCACAGTTAGCAGAACATAAAGGTTAGAGATACAATTAACAAAATGTGGTTGGATTACTACAGTCCTTTGACTACAATGGGACACAGCATGAAGCTTTTATTCTGTAGATATCTAAAGTTGAACCCTGGCCTCAGAAGTCCACAGACCTGACTTCTGGTGGGAGTCACCTCTCCTGTGATCTTTGAGGCACCAAGTCCCCACAGAGCTGGTGGGGCCAGGCTAACTGGTGTCATGAGGATTGTGCTCCTGAAGACAAACGAAGGACTAGGCATAATCTAAGGTGGATGGCAAGCAGTACAGCCACACTTCTTGTGTGGCCACATATGCCAGGGAGGCCAACACTAGTATGATGCCTTGAAGTCCCTTCCCAGCCTGTGCTCTTCACCAATGCCACTGGGATACTCACAGCCAGAAAACAGGGGTGATGGCATGGGCACATTCCCTGTCTTCAGCAGCACTGTCTCCTGGCTCACACTGGCTGCTCTCGTCCTCTCCTCAGCTTCCACTAGGATCAGGGAAACTTGTCCTGCTGATCTCAGTGGGCACTGGATCAGACCCAGTGCACATTCTTGCACAGCAGCTGGTTTTGGCCCCAGGCTGGTTACATGTGGAATGGGCAGCATGATTTTCCTGTTTTTTAAAGATTACTAATGAAATATCTGAGCATTATGATAAGTTCAACACAGAAAGTCTACATAAAATTTATATCTTGTTCTTTTCCATTCTCGGTGGTGGTAAGTAGCTGGCCATGAATACAAGTTCATTTCCAAGATGTGTCCCAAACCCGTTCTTCTGATGAGTGTCCAGGGTTTAAGAATGCAATGTTAAGCAGATGAGTGGGATTCCCTTCTGCTGATTTCAGGGGGATAGTTGGGGGGGGTGGGGGTTGCAGCAGATCTTGCTCACAGGGAAAGGAAAATCCCAGGGTCTGCTCACCCTTCCTGCATGCTTCCCTGCGTTTCCTCAGCGAGGCATGCAGAACATGCAGAACACCTCCCAGCCCCACTCCCGGCTCTCTCCATCACCAGGAGGCTGCTGTGCTCTCATGTCAGCGTGGCCTCTCCGCTGGAGCTCGGGGAGTGCAGCAGCCAATCGGGCAGCCCTCATCAATCTCCCTAAGTGTGCTCGGGCTCTGCGAGGAACATCCTCACCACTCCTCTTCCCTCTCTGCAATGACCTGAACTCCAGCTCCGCAAGCAGTGAGCAGTGAGGCATAATGCAATGCGGGGCAGCCCGGAATAATCTGGTTGGCATCCAAGGATGTATATTCACTGAGAGGCTGAGGAGTGTGTCAGCATTTAGTTTCAGTCTAGCTGCACTTTTCCTGCAGCACAGAATCACAAAGTCTGCGTCTCCTCCTCTGGATTGGGACTGATTCTGCACCGGGATCCTCTGAAAAGACAAAGTTTTCCTCTCTTGTTATTGCTGTACCGCCACAATCTACCAAGATGTGTGACTGCTTTCATCTAGTTCTTCCTAACTGGCAAGGATCTCCAGCCAGTGGTGGGCTTACGTTTTCTATACTTTTCTGTATTCTGCTTCTGCTTTCCTGTGCTCCGCTCGCTGCGACTCAGCCTCCCCGGCAAACCCTGCAGCTGCTGGGGTGTGGCTTTCTCTGATGCTGCATGAATCAGATAAAGAAAAATAGAGTTAAGAAAAGCCTGTCGTTACCTCCTCTAAACTTTCCTGCCTATGTCGAAGCTATGCTTAAAGAAGCCTTTGACTTTGTAAACAAATTAAATCCAAGCTGTGTCTAAACGACCTCTTTCGGGTTGCATGCCTTAATTCACGAGCTTGCCCTTCATTTCTCAGAGTAGCAGGATTCCTGCATGATCCAACCCACCCGGCATTTACAATGGCTAAAGCTGTGCTGTGCACTGTTTGTTTGCAAATTCAACGTGTCCTGTGCTCTGTATTCGCTCTGTTGGCTGGACAGCACTGCACTCTGGAAGCAGGGATTATTTTCCTGGGTTTCCCTGCAGAGCAGGAGGAAATTAGCAATTTTTTTTTTTTTTAAGGGGAAAAGATACACATTTTAATATAAATTATCACTGAAGCAGAACAGTGATGACTGGAGGAATGAGTCTAAAGAGTAATGAAAAACAGTGCTTAGCTGGCAGAAGAGTATCAATAAATTACAAATCTGCTCTTTAGTTTATGCAGAGATTGACCTGTTTTAAAACAAACAACTTGTAGTCTTAAAGTTGTATCTACAAAAATGGCAGGAATCTGAAATTTCTACAGTATCTTTTTCTCCCTAAAATATACAAAAAACTATGTTTATCTACATTCTGCAATAAATTTCCTCGCTATTTATTCTGGTAGAAGTTATAATCTACAAAACACAGTCTGTACGATTTTGATAGTCTAAAAGTGGAGCGCTTTTATTTTTTTTTTCTTTAAATGCCTGATTATTTCTGTTTTCTTTTGTAAATAGTTTAGGATTACATTTTCCATAACAATGGAAAGTCAGAAATTGCTTGTAGGACTCTGAGTCCTTTTATTGCCTAAGCTGACTTGTTGGAATCAAGGAGACAACTCAAGGAATAACTCACATCTCTCCACCCAACAAAAGACACAGTCTGACTCTCTGCTGGTTACCTGGTGATTAGATAAACCAATTGAATCTCTATAAGGTTATAGCAAATATTTTAGGACTACATTCTGACCGTATTTAAATATGATTTATTCAAAATATATTTGACATAGTTTTGGTGAAAATATTTCTTTCATAAATGTGACTTTTCCAGTAGTAGCATGTAATGCTAATGTTTGCCTGTCTGCACAGATTTACTTGTTTAGCAAACAAACTAGTTTTGTGGTTCTTACTACTTTTTCTATTTACCACAACAGAGACATTCTTGGGACTTGTAGGTGCTACCTAATAGAAACAAATACAGCCAGAACATTAACAGAGCACTCCACGAAACCAGGCTTTCCTCACCAATTAGCAAAATGTTTGGGTCGTGTTTTTTTCATGCTTTTTTTGGCTAAGGAAACAAAACTCCCCCATGCCATGAACCTGGGTTGTTACTTGGATGGTACCAGTTTTCTGATGGTGTGAAGGGAGGCTGTTGGTGTGTCACATGTAAGAGGAGCATCTCCTGCACGGGGTCATGCCATGGCACCACCCAGATCTCGGTGCCTGGGAGGTGCCAAGCAGGACCAGGGCCATGGCACCTACAGCAAGATCCATGCTGGGGAGGGATGCAGCAGGGAAAGATGGCTGCATGTGAAATTTGACAGGCATCTGCTTTCCAAACAGTTACTGCTGATGTTTCCCGACGATGGGTTATCATCCTCGGGGCTCAGGGTGTGACAGGGAGCAGCAGCTCTGTTTTTCTCAGACAGGTAGGCTGGCTGGCTGCCCAGGCATGTGATATGGGTTTGAGAAAGGAGTATCAGCGTGGTGATGAGGCAGGATCATCTGAGCGAGGGTGGGGAAAACCACACCATGAATCCCACATCAAGCAGAGCATATTAAATGCCTCGTTTCCTCCACAGCATGGAAGGAAGGCTGGCTAAAAATAGGCTAAAGGTTTTGTAAGCTCCTGTCTCTGCCGGCTATATCCACTGCTCCTGCTTTAGCTGACTGTCATGATGACACAGGTGAGAAATAGATAAACAAAAATTTGCTAGTTTTCTTTATTAGCAAGGCAAGAACAGGCATGCACTTGGATCTGACATCTGGAGGAGGCTGGGAGCATTTTGCAGTTGTTGATGAACATATTTCTCATGGATAATTTTTGAGTCAAAACAACAAATAAGTAGGAGGAGAGAATATCTACATCAGCAAACTGTGGCAATTGGCCAAATCCTAAAATATAGAGGTCTTTCTAGCACAAATGTTTTCTAAACCTTTTCTCCACCTTCTTTTGGGGCATGATCTAAATCCCCAGAAACTAATGTCTGTAAAAGACTCCATTCACTAAGACACTGCAGCAAGTGTGTATGGCCTCCTAATTGCCACCAGATTGGAGCAAGGGTCAAAATAAAACACGTACCTTAGTCCTTGGCTAAATGGACACCTGGAGCACAAGATTGCTGCCTCTCAGGTGCCATGTTGATCTTTGCACTGTGGGAATAACACACCTGAGATCCTGAGATCAGCTGAAGCTGTAGAAGTCCCTGGTCAGGGCTCCACTGCAAGCTGTGACATCCAGAAAAACACTACAAGTACAGTGACATCCCTTCTCCTCTGTCCTTGTCTGCCATGCCAAAGCTGCGTGTCCGTTCCACCGTACGAACTGCTGAATGTGGTCCACAAATTTTGAGGATCTAAACCAAAATGCCAGCTCAGTTCCACTTTTTCTTAGAAATATTTTCTCAAAATGTGTGACTATGAGTTGCAACAGCATCTATTCCAGCTCCATCAAGAGATAGAGATAAAAAAACCCTGTAGGTGCCAGACTCCCAGCTTGGGTGAGGAACACCCTCCCTGGCTCTCAGGAGAAACTCTGACCTGACACACCAGCATATTTAATTTTTCCTCCTTTTACTTCATTCAGTGAGTGTACTGTTAAAATGACAAGCTGTTTCAGTTTCAGCAGATACTCACTCTCTGCCCAGTAATGCTTCCCAATATCTACTCTTGTCCTACCCACTGTGACACCAAAATAACTGTGGTGCCAGCACAGACTGAAAGGGAATCTGATTCATCTGGCTCTGGCAGAGAGCTCCCTGCCAGCACCATGAATCAGGCTCAGTAAATTGCATCCCTCTGGCTTCTCTTGGTCTTCCCTCCCTCCTGACTCATCTTCCCTCCAGAGTTTATATTTTTAGTTATTAGTTTCACACTTCTATTTCCAATGGGTACGCACGGGCCTGTTGGTGACTTACGAGCACAAGTGGAAAAGAAACATCAGCATGACAGAGTCCCACAGGCAACAAGGCTTTCTTTGTCCATGGCCTGCCCAATGAAGGGCTTGCTGTTCTCCATCAAGCTGCAAGAAATGGGGATGGTATGTACCCGCCAGAGGCACAGCACATTGTGTTTGCCACAGCTTCTGATTCATGTGAGGAACGGACATACTCCAGCAGCAAACCAAAACCAGCTGAAAAATGTTGATTTTTCTTTACTGCTGCATTTCAAAACTCCAAGAAGCAAAATCAACAGACATCTCAAGTCCACTTTGGTAGTGTGCTCCTCCCTGGGCACCAAAGTGTGATGCATTTCACCCAGCAGTTTGTGCACCATCTGTTTCTGTCCAAGGCACTCTGGCTGCAGCAGCCTCTTTTCCTGGGCTCTTGTTACTGTGTGAGAGGTGGAATAAAGTGAAGCAGAGGCCAGGGAGAGCCCCCACAAGCCAGGGCCTCAGGGCTGCTGCTATTGCTCCTCGCTCTGGCGAGCGCTCTGGCGAGCGCTGCCACACCGGAGATAAATGACACCCTTGGTTCAGCGTGGGGACTCACTGCCAAGCCAAACACTCAAACAATCAGCCAGGCTGGGCTTGTCTGTACAGAGGAGTGGCTGCAAAATACTGCTGGATCCAAGCTTGCAGCACGCACAGTCACCCAGTGCCAGTGTCCTGTGCAGACGGACTGTGTGTTTTCCTCGTTTCCGTGTTTCCCATGGCATTGGGACAGGTCCCTGCGCCCTTGTCCCAGCCACAATCCCACCCCAGCACACCTGTCCTGTAGTGTCTGCCAGTGCAGCCACCACGGGTAACCTGGATGTGCGGGGTGCTCGGGGCTGCATTACTGAGCACTGGGACATGCCCATGGGGTTTGGTTGGCAGTGAGGTTGCAGGAGGGTTATTTTCTCCCTGGTCTAACTGAGAGTGCACCTTTGGGGATGATGTGGCAGTGCAGGGGGTGCAGAGAGGGGATTACAAGGAGCTCCTATAGCCAGTGTTGATGTGAAAGAAAAGGCACATGGAGCTGGAATTCTGCATGAGGGAGCTCCCTCCATCCTGGCCAGCCCATGTTAGAGCACATTCACTGCAGGAAATTCAGGGCCCCAAACTCTCAAACACCAAAGGAATAACTATCTCTCAAGGATACACCCCTGCCTTTATGGCAACACAGACAATTACATAACTGTGTTCAGTCATGAGACACTGATGAGTTTTTAAATGCCAATAAGGTCCTAATTTTTCTATCCTTAAGCCTTTTTACTTACTAGTAGTAGATATTACAACTAAATAGTAGTGTCTGTGTACCAAAACTTGCTGGCATAATATTTTGTGTTGAAATATCTTCAGGGCCATAAGAATTGCACAAGTGTAACCTTTCATTCCTGTTTCTGCATTAGTTTGTTCCCCCACTAACCCTGCCAGCCCACGTGCTTGCAGAGAGCCTCACCATGAGGATAGCAGCCAGGTCTGAGGTTGCAGTAATTAGTCCTGGCTGGGCTTCCAGTTTTCTTTAGTACATATTACCATTAGATTTCTATCAGTGTATCTTCCTCTGTCAGAACAGGCTGTTTAAAAAAAAATCTACCTAGTTTTTAGAATTACTGTGGAAGAAATATTTGTAAATTAATGCTAGCAAATTAATTGTAAATTACACAGGTGCATTACACTTACACTCTTCTACCTGCATTTAGAATACATAGAATACATAAGAGACAAGAAACAAAACTGTTTAATCTGTCTTTCACTGCCATAGGGTTCTCCATCCCACCTCAATACAAACTTTTTTTAATGAAACACACAGCTGGGATGGACCAGCAGACTAGTCCAGTGCGAGAACATGATGCACATGTATGGGCCAAGAAAATTAAAGGAAACAGCCCTACCACCTTCACCCTTTTCTTAGGGCACAAAAGGCAGATGCACAATCTGGGAAGTTTTCCAGGCTTCTAATTTTTTTTTAAGTTCATGACACACAGCATGAAGCAGAATCCTTTAAGCTACTGTGGCATCAGATGTGCTTCAGGAGAGGTGCTGGGAATGTGGATGAATGCAGAACAGATCAAGTTCTTCACACTTTTGTTTTCAAGGTCTGGCAGCACCAAAGCTGTGCTTAGCTTGGACTGATGACCAACATCAGTAAATCCCTTTGGGATTCAACAATAGCAGGAAAGGGGAAAATCCTGAGGGACCTGGAACCTTACTGCCATGGGCTAGAAGGGGAAATGTGATAGCCCCAGTGAAGCCAGTGCCATATGGAGTGGCTTGTCACAGACATTTTTATTTCCTCTGGCCCTATTCAACAAAACACCAACCCCAAATTTGACACAACTGTGGCATGGGAAAGACTCAGCACCCATTCTGTGGCACCCATTTTCCCAGTGGGATCAACATTCTGGTAAGACACAGACAAGAGACAGGTACTTTTTCTTTTTACTCCTATTGCTCATTTTGAGCCAATAAAATCAATGTGGGGTTTCACCACAGAGCCAGGGGGGACTTCTCATATGTGCCTTTCAGAACATTGCTGCCTTCTTAGTGCCTCACCCTGAAAATGATAACCCTTGTCTTTGTTGGGCTCCTGTACTTAATTAATGGCTGAAAAGCATCTGGAGAAGGTTGAAGTAGGTAAATGATGCAACTTAACTCCCAGTCTGACGATTGGTATCACTGTTCCCAGACTACAATCTGTCTCTGATATTGGAAACAACGGCGAGAAAGATGCTGATGACAGTGACATTGGTTTTGGCTCTGGCTCCTGGAAGGTACAGTCATCTCTTATCTCATGATCCCAATTACACCAGCAGATTTACTCTGGATTCACACTAGTGCAACTGGAAAAGGGAGCTGGACCACAAAAAGCTATAGTAAATGGGGATTACAGCTATTATTAGAAAAACAAAAAGCATTAAAAGAAGGTACGGAAAAAGATGGAAAAGGTGGGTCAGCATGGATCTGAAGCTGTTGTAAAGAACAGAGAAATTTGTGATCTGGCCCAACAGTCAGCATTTCTGAGCCTCCAACAGCTGTTCTCTGTATTGCACAGAAGGGCCAACAATATGATGAGAAGAGAGAAGCACATGAGGAAGAGCAGGAGAAAATATGAGATCCGGAAAGAGCCACACAAATCCCACCCATCATCAGAAAGGCAACAGTGGCATTAAAGGGAGGAGAAAGAAAACAGCCTAGGAAGGCTTTGCCATGAATGATCATGAAATGATGTCAAGCAACCTATAAACAGTCTCAGGAAAAAGCTAAATAGCAAAACCTTTTTTTGTCTCACTCCCTTCTCCTTCGCGTCCTCCCCTAATCCAGAGTGACCTTAGGAAAACAGCACAAGAATAGCTGGGCTCCACCTAATTTGGACTAAGGATAACTTACCTCTTCCCCACCCTATTTCTAGTCCTTTGCTTGACTTGTGTCATGTTTGTCTCTTGCACTCTGATCTCTGGTATGTGCCACAGCAGGAGAAGTAGGGAAAGGAAAGATGTTAACCTTTTCCTTGAGAAGCAAAACATGGCTGGTGTGAGGGTGAACACAGTGCCTTTTCTTGGCCACTGAATAAGGCAAGCAGAGAAAAAACTGCCCTTTGCATGTCTCTATCCTGATTTCCAAAGGGGAAAAATTCATAAAGGAGAATATGCTTCTCACCACCATCAATCCTGCAATTAAACTGAACTTTAGCAAAATATTTGCTGGGTTATGTAATAGGGGTGGATTACAACAGGCTGCCACATGGCTGGAAACTGCAGTTTTAACCCCTGGACAAACTGCCTAGTGGTAGGTAAAGATAAGTGACATCATGGAGCTGTAAGAACAGTCAAGCTCAGACAAACCTTTAAAATACAGTTTGATGGTCCATCTGATAGAACAACTCCAAATATCTAAGGCTGCTTTTCTTCCTGATTTTCTTGCCTCTACACAGCCTTTCTGTCTTTCTCCTACCTCTCCCTCTGAGCAGAGTCAGAGCAGTTCTGCCCATTCCCCAGGAAGCCTCTTTCTCAGGCTTCAGACTCTTCACGGCTGCTGAGGATGCCTTGGAGATGTTCCTTTGCACCCATGTGTTCATGGTGTCATCCTTCCTATGTTGCAGCCACCCCTCCTGGCACTGCAGGTGTTGAGGCTTCCCCTCTGTGACCTGAACCCAGCGATGTGTGCCAGGACCAGGAGCAGACACGTGGCAGTTTTGGCTGCAGGGCACTGCAGACACTGAGGTACAAACCCTGCTGTGATACTGACCCCAAGCCACGGTGTCTTTTCTGATGTTCTGTGCATTAGCAGGATGGACCTGCCACAGGCAGAGACCACCTTCCTTCCTCAGCACACCTTTCACGTCTCTCTAGGTCTGACCAGCTATTATTTGGGCAGCACTTCAAAACTGGAGAAGCAGAGCATTGTAGCCAATTAGCTGAGCCAGAAAGGCACATAGGATGTTTGAAACAGAAGAGAAAACAAACAAAGCCTTGGCGGGGACTCAAAGGCGAGGCAGGCTGGCTGCAATTTGCCGCTCACCACGCAGAGAGGCTCCTCCGGAGGGCTCACAGAGACATGGGAGAGGGGAGCGCCCTTTGGGAAGAGCTCGCCCTGAAGGGCTCACATGATGCAGGCGGGGCTTGGAGCCAAAGCCGCCCCCGCTGGCCCCACCCAGGGACCTGAATGACCCAAAGCACCTCATCCATCACAGCAGGGCCACTGTCAGCAGGACACCGGGACCGAAACCACCCACGGCCTCCAGGTAGGAGCTCGCTTCTTGCAGCACATCCCGTTGCTTTGCCTCCACTGCCTTGCTGCTGATGTGTGCGAGGAGAGGCACCTGGTGCCCTCAAGAAGATGTAGTTTCTGGCTTCTCTGAGCACACACCACATCAAGACTTTCTACCTTTCTTCTCTCTTTTCCGAGCTGCTGGGGTTTGAAAATCTTGTTGGATGTGTGCTAAGGTGATAAACTGGTTTTATTTCCTTTCTGCCTGGTATTGCTGTCATGACAAGCAGAGAAAAGTAGGATACCCCCTACCCTGACAGAGCGACCAACATGCTACTGGGGCATGTACATTTGCTTTGTTTACAAATGCCTGCAGAACAGAGAGTGGCAAGGAGCTTCTTGAAATGGTTCTGCATCACTGAACTTAACTGGCACTCACCCAGACCCCCAGATGGGAGAAGAGGAGCTTTTACTAAGCCCTTCCCACATTCTTGTGCAAATAGAAAGGATGAATGATCACCATCCCCAGTGCCAGACAGTTTTCTGGGCCAAAATCACACACAAGCGTAGGGAAGCCAAGGGGAACTGAAACTGGTGAAGCTCTCCCTTCCTTCCGCTTCTCGCGGTGCCTGTATTTCATGTGTTCAAATCCTTCTGGGATTGCTTAGACTGACTTTGCGTAATTATCTTCATCCTTGGATTAAACAGGCCAAATATGTAAGCTGGATCTCAACTTGCTGAGATCTTACTTTACACCATATTTTGTCCCTCTGGCATATATATTACACAGCAGCAGATTGCATTTAAGTAGTTTTTTGAGAATAAAAGTCTGTCTTTGCTTGAGGGTGTCAATTTTCTCGTAATTCTTGCTGTTCTGTCTTGTGTGGATACTTCAAAGGATCATGGAAAGATCCTAAAGCAGGCATCTACCCATACTGGCTTTCAGTACACTCAGTCTGACTGACACCTCTCCAGACTTGGAGCATGCAAAAATTTCTCAGCCTAGAAGTTAGGGGGAAGGTGTGACTTGATGCAAAAGCCTGTAACTACCCCCTCATTTCTACCAACTGTGCTTGTCCTTCACTGCTTGTGATCACTGATGAGGAGGGCAAACTCATGGATGTGCCCAAACCTGAGGGATATCCTTGTTTTCAGAATGAGTAGACAATGATGCTTTTTGAAATTAAAGACAAAAGGATGCAAGGGGCTATGGGACCCCCAAGGCAGAGGCAGTGGCTTTGCAATCAGCTTTTAATTGCCTTGTGAGATGCAGTAGGTGCAGGAGAAAGGGTGGCCATTCAGTGTGTCATGCTATGGGAAGTCCCGAGTGCATCCTGTCCAGATGGACAAAGTATTTATGTGTTATAAAACATTCAGTGTGTTCCATCTCTCACCAGGTCAGGGTCAGCAGGTACAGCCAAAATTAAAACCAGCATTTTTGATGTGCACCACCTTTCTTTCTGCTGGCAAGGTGCCACCTTAAAAAAAGCTTAAATCTTTCATGAGTGAAAATTACTTGCTCAGCAGCCAGGGATTTCCAGGGAAATAACAAGTTTTGAAATCATCAGCTATGGATGGTGATCAGTCTGTCCTAACTTTTTCTTTGAACATTTGGGGTCTAAAACGGGAATTGTAGTGTTTGGCCATCACTGGATACACCTTGGCTAAAAATCTTACCACCCAATTATTTCATCTGCTATTAAGAGATGCTCAAAATCTTCCTCTACGCTCTTCCCCATGAACTTGTGTGCTAGAGGATTTGTGAAATGCAGTTGTGGTGAGCAGAAAACCTAGCTACACTCCTGAGAGGACTGTTTCCCACTAGACCCATCTCTCCAGGACTCCCTTCCTCCTTGTCCCACACATTAAATTCCAGCTTCTTCTGTATTGCTGGCATCTGCCTCCAAGAGTTCTGGAGGTTTCCCCCATGCTTCTTGTTCAGTCCAGGTGAAGATGTGCTCTCCTTGGCTGTGCCTTGACTAGGTCCAGCTTGTACCTGAGCTTTATCCCTCCATCCTGCCACGGTTCTTGCCTGCTGTCTCCTCTCTCCACCTCTGACATCTGCAGGATTGATCCCAAGCAGAGGCTGATGAGCTGCCATCCTCTCCTGCCCCAAGGGATGGTAAGGACATGTTCTGTCCAGAAGCAATGAAGTTTTAAGGGGTGAGCAAGCAGGGCAACTAAGCTAAGCAAATACTGCCATGGGAAGGAAGGGCTGCTCAGGCTCCTGTCTGTCTCATGTTGGCTCGATCTGAAGCACATACCCAATGTTCTCTGCATCTTGGCCCTGCCACTGTTCTGCTCTGCTGAGCTCCTGGTTGGTTTGCTCTTCATAAAATGGTTGTTTCTTAATATTAATGGGTAGCCTTGCTGGAAGACTGTAGGTAACGTCTGGCAGAATGACTTTCCTTTCTGCAGCTCCCTGGATGGTGACTGTGGGCCTTGAGCTGCAGATTCCCAAACCTGTTCTGGTTCATAGGCACCCCAAGGGTGTTCTGCAGTGCTGCTCTGCTAGAACTTGTTCCCTACTAAAAAAGCCAAAATCTCCTTGGGATTAAAAAAGTGTGAACTAAGAAAATAGAAGATTAGTGCTGTACCTGAGATTAATCTCTTTCCCAAGATGTCTTTAAGGTCTCACCAAGGCTTGTTGTAAATTACTGAGAACCAATTCATCCATGCTCTCACTCCTCTGTCTCACAACCCTTGGTCCTCCTCTCTCTGAGTTTACTGGAGGGTTAAGTGGGTGCTGCAGACTACAGATAAATCTTTGAAGCTGTTGCTTGCATCTGCACTCTCCCTCCTGCCTCCATATCAGTGCAGAGAATTAGATTTGCAGCTTGGTTGAGATTTAGGCATTTCTGAGGCTGTAAATAAGACACTGTGTGCAATATCCAGGTCGACTGGATTTGCTGAATTTGCACTGGGCTCACGCTGCTTTTTAAAAGTGAGTTGGCTGCCCTACCTCATCTCTTCCTGAGTATCATGACTCACACTAGAAAACTCCTCTTGGGTTTCTAATGGCTTTGTTATGGGGTATGCACATGCAAAATCTTTTTGATGGTCTCAGAGTTCGTGAGATGTGGCCAGATTTTCATAGAGACCACACACAATATGATAATAAAACTGACTAATTGGGCTTTTGGGATGTTTCACTCCTTCATTCCTTTAGCAGTTTGAAAGTTTCAGTTTGTTGATTGGGGACTTCACGTTGCCTCCAAGGACTTCTGGTTTTCTATGGTGCATCATGAGTTTGAGATGGTTAATGGGTCCTTCATTTCTCACCAAAGGATCTATAAGAAAGGAATAAAGTTCAAAATCCAGGACAGGAAATTAATTATTTTCCCAAGAGAAAAAAAAAATCCATTTCTCTTTAAGTGAGAATTTTATATCTGAATATAAACTGTTTCATTGGCTTTTCCCTGTTGAAATTTCCCTGTTCAGCAAAATGATGAGAGAAACTTTTCAGCAAAGAGTGAGAGAATAATCAGAAAAGCAAATCTGCAGCTTTTCTGTTGTGATTCCTTGGCAAAATGGACTATAAAAATATTCTAATGCAGGGAAAGAATAGTCCTAGGCCACAGCGTTATGGATGTGGTTCCAGAATTAGTCTTGGAGCTGAAAATGATGGAAGCAAGTTGAGCAGAAAGGTGTCTCTGAGGGGGTTGTGTGGGACAAGCTGAGCACCCTTCTGCAATGTGCCCAGCCCTGCCCGCTCCTCCTGCAGCTCTGCAGGAAGCCAGGGAGCAGTGTTCATGTTTCTTACTGAAGTCCTCAATGAGAAGGGCTCAGAAAAGAGAGTGAATGAGAAACCCTCTGAGCCCAGCATAACTGAACGAGAGGGAATACAAACCAAATCAAATCTGGTTTAATTGCTGTTATGTTGGGTTTGCGTGCTGAGCAAAATCTGCTCTGCCCCCTAATCCCCCTGCTCCCAAGGGAAGAACAGAATTCCACCTCCCTCTGCCATCTGTGGGAGCTGAAAAGCACCTGGGCAAGCAGACGTGGGGAAGGCTTGCCCGTGGTGCACATGCTGTGCCGGGGCATCTCTCAGGACCAAGAGAAAGACAAATGTTGTTGTAAATGAGATAAATTATTAGCCCCTCTAGCTGTGCTTAATTCTACAAAACTACAGGCAGCGAGAGAGGCCCGTTTTCCACACAGCACGAATCCCTTGCTCGGTTTTTGTGCTCACCAGTTTCAGGTTTTAGTTTTCCATTCCTCTGGCTTTCCTCCCGCGGGTGAATGATGGATCATTTCCAGCACATCCACATATCAGAGCACACGGTCAGGGCTGTGGAATCCCCTCAGACAGTTCACAGAGCACCAAGGCCTGTGGTGTGCAGCCACGTGGCATTTCCACAAGGGAAACAGGAGGGGATGCCAGCCTGGCAGCTTCTCCTGTGCCACCCGAAATAGCGCTCGGAGCTGAGTCACCAGGGAGCCCGAGGGAGGAGCGGGTGATTCCTTCAGCAGGGACAACACTCAGCCGTGCTAGCGATTACAGATGGAAATGGGCTCCAGGCAGTAGTTTATCACAAGCCACTCTGAGCCCTGTCACTGCCCTAAGCAAAAGAAAAAGGCAGCCTGAGGACTGATCCTAGTGCTGTTTTCCCATGGCACTGCAGGACCTGTGCTCACACTCAGCATCCTTCTCATTCATGGATGCTGCTTAAAGGATAACTTGCTTCTCTTATTGCATCCAAAAAGCTTCATTAAGGACTAACAAATCACACTTGAGCAGGTGATGCTTGCAGTTCTGCTTTTCTGTTTCCCTGTCACACCTTTTCCTCTGTTATGTATTTGTTGAATATTTGGAAAAGGAATAGTTTCCTGAAACCAGGATTTTGAGTTTGGAAATATGTAGGGCCAGTGCTGTTTAACTGAACCACTCTCTACATAGGAAGCCACCAGCAGAAGAGGGTGATGAATCATGTGGCTGTGTAGTGGGAAATTGGAAGCCTTCACAAAGCTGCTTGTGAGGTGTTTGTTTCCTGAGTCACTTGTATTACTCAGAATCACGGGCTGGATGTGGCACATGGGTATGCCCGGGCAAGAGCCCAGTCCAGGCAGGATCCTGCAGCTGCCAGAGGGACTTGGAGGGAGCTCAGGATGGTGTGAGCAGGGAGGATCACCTGAGTGATGCCATGAGGAGCACTACAGCCTCCGTTTTAGTTCCTTGAGCAAGAACTGAACAGTGGCTAAAAAATAAATTTTAAAAATTCCCCACTAACTTCTGCCCTAGGCATTCATCCACAGGAATACCCATTTCAAATAAAGGAACTTCTAAGAACACTTTTTCCCATTTTTTTAAAAACAAAAAGGTGTTTAAACTAACATAATTAAGCTGACCAAGCATGAGGTAGAAAAGAGAAGAGCTACATCCTCTCTCCCTTCTTTTTTTTTTGCTGTTCTATTTTGTCACTGGTCAATCCAGGTGCTTCTTGGCATTATTTTAATTAATAACATAACTTCTTATTTGAAACAAGACAAAAAAAAAGCTAAACTATCAGCAATTATTTATTTAGCTTTTCAAATCCTTTCATGAACACTGTATAAAAATCTTCAAGATTCAGTTCTACTCCTACTCCCCAAATACATTCAATACCTTTTTTAAAGGAAAAATAAAACTAAAATACTTTTATTTATAAGCAAACAAAGACTGAAGACACAAGCACTTGTGTGAGATAACAGATTGTGGAAGAACAGGACTCACTGCTGGCAGTGTTCAGTTTGCTGTGATCTCAGAATAAATGCTCTTCTCTGCTCCTGACCCATTTTGGGCTCTTTCTTCTCAGCCTACATTTACAGGGTTTGTTTCAGCAACTGAGAGCACTTCTGCTGTCAAAACTCCACAAGGTATATAATGTCTCCCTTTAAAAAAATACAAACTGTTCTCTCTCACTTCATTGATTCCTATCTATTGGCAACTGCAGCCAGAACCAACATAGCACTGTGTGCTGTGCAAGACTGAGTGCTGACCTTGTTTACCATTAGCATCATTGAAAATTAGGAGGAATTAATTATTACATGCTGGGTTTCTTCATCCAACCAGGTGGCTGGCAGCTGAACTCAAAGGCACCAGTGCAGTGGTGGGGAAAGATCTCTCTCAGGGCTCCTTCCTCCACACTGAAATGCTGCCTCACAGCTGAGTGCTTCAGCAGAACCCAAGGGAATCCTATTCATACTTATCAAGCTGATTTTCTCTGCCAGAAGCATCAATCAATGATTAAATTCAACTTCTGGATGTGTGTTGAGGAGTCTGGCAGTTTCAGTATTCAGTAATATTTTACCTTTCTCTGGCACTGACTGGTGTAAAAGGTGACATGATGTATTTCTCACCCCTGAGAAATGAGGCTGGTTGCTCTTGTTTCCTCTGCTCTTCAGAGGGAGAAAGTCAGGAATGAAGCATTAAGGGGCTCAATATTGCTGCCATTGAAAATCACAGGCAATACTATAGCTGACTTCAGTGACAGTAAATGAACAATACCAAAATATACATGTGCTAAGGCACTTAAAGCCCAAAGATTTAATTCCAGCTATAGGAACTGCACAGGAGAAGCCAATGGCACCACAAATGCATTGTGGAGGGAGCACTCCTTCTCTTACTCCCTCTTGGCTGCTGTTTCCCAGAGTTTTCCTTTCTGGGGCACCAGCGAGCCAGTTCAGCTGAGTAAGCTGAAGTGCTGAAGTCAGATAACTGTGCTGAATATCTGATTTTACTTGCCCTGTGCTTCTGGCTTTCCCCTTTCCAAGGGAAGGCTTTTTTGTGATGGGATGTAGGGCTTTGAGGTGAATTTTGTGTTGTTGGAAAATCAGTCTTAGCTCTGTGAGGAAGCAGGAGACTTAGAAACCCCAGATGGAATTAACCTAATGTATTTCCATCTCTCACTGATGTTGTTTACACAGTGCAAGCCAGTCCAGAGTGGTGAATAGTATATTTAAAACGAAGTCCTCTAACATTCGGATCCACCCCATCACTCAACTTAACAGATACTTGATACCAATCGAGTGAGTCACTTCATTAAGAAATAAACCCTGCTGTGTTGCTGACATCCTACAGCAAACACTGAGGCCCATTGTCATCTGCTGAGTCCTTTCTCTGTCCCAGCCCACGCCCTGAAGATGCACACCGAGTCTCAGGCACAGCAGCAGCTCTGACCCTGTTTTTCCACGGTGGTGTGTGCCAGCCGCAGACACACAGCATCCCCTGTGTGCGTGAAATGCCCTCCCTTAATCCCCGGGCTGCCTCTGTGCCCCTGCAACGGAGGGGCAAAACAGGGTGGGCATTCATCATCTGGAGGAAAACAGTTTGTTTTATTAGCAAGACAGGAGCTGGTGCTTGCTTGGTCCCGGTTCGAGGGAGCTTCTCCTGTTCTTGTCACTCACCTGGGCTTCTTGCTGGTTGTCCAAGGCAGCGTCTGCCAGTTCGTGCCCACCAGGCAGGACACAGGAACAGGTGCAAGTAATCCAGAAACGGGTGGTATTCCAGATAAAACCCTGTTAAAAAAGAAGTATCTGTAGGAAATTTCCCCCCGAATGTGCCCAGAGCCACTGCCAGCAAACAGCCCTTTCCTGCCTGGGGCTGTCACAGGTCCCCAGGTGAGCATTTACACCCCTTCCATCGCCGAGAGCAGGTTTCATCGGGACCCCGAAGCCAGGAGAAAGGGAGTATTTCAGTGCAGTTCCCAGTTACTCCTTCCACAAACGTGCTGATCACTGGTAGCCACCGCTAAATGCCATGGAAACCCCAGGGCACACAGTGAGATCATCTGCCAGGACTCTCTTCTTTTAAGATCTTTGTTTAAGAACTGTTCTGAGGCTTTGGAGAGAAAAACAGCAAGGGAGGGTTCGCTGGAGCATTTCCACAGCTGGAATGCCCTAAGCCACACGAGCACCCACAAAATGCAAGAGTTTATGCCATTCCATACAGGGACTAGTAAAAAGGAAAAGGGAAAAAACCCCAACCTTTAGTGAAGCATCTGAAATGTGTTTTGCTAGAGCAGATGGAAACTTCTGCTTTTTTCAATGGCATCTGAGCCAATAATATAATAATTATTATTATAATAATTAATAATGTTACGTGTGCATATAGACAATAATTATATAAGTATAATTAATAATTATAGTTGGCTTTTATTGATGTCTGCTTTTAATATGAGATCTTTTAATATTATTTTATATTATAACATATCGGTGGCAACATCCTTCAACTCTCAATTTGATACGAAAAAAAAGTGTCTTGATCAAATACAACAAATGCCACACACATGCTTAAACGTACTTCAGAAATACCCAACTCAGTAAATGATTGAAAATGGAGAGTTTGTGAATGTTGTATCCATACTTTGACAGTCCTTAGGGTGTTTTCTTCCCCGGATTTCAAAACGAGAAAACGTACTGACTTTGATATCCAGAAGTACCATAACTGTGTAAATAAAAGTGCTTAAAGCAGCATAATGGCATTGCAGAAACAGAAAGTTTGTTTCAAGTAGGTTTTTTTTTCCGGGTGCTTGAGCATTACCACCTAGTACAAACAGGTTATTCACGGGCAATTAACACCTATCTTTCCAGCTTGAAGAGCTGCTTTTGTTTTCCTCCTGTCGGCTATTTGTCACTAATATTCACTTTTCAGGGAGGAGCCCAGATCTGCTTTTCATATGTCACAGGTTTTGAAATAGTAAAATAATAGAGGTCCACGGTCCGCCAGCTCTGAATTCCATTTGAGTGGGGAAGCAGCAGAGAGCGGGGAACGAGAAGGCTGTGGGGAGCATGGAGTAAATACTGACTTTAATTAAAGCCCTCCGCAGCACAGTCGGGAGGCGGATGTCCAGCAGCAGCAGCAGCAGCAGTGGCTCTCAGGCCAGGGCGTGTGACGAGTCCTGCGGGCGGTGGCTCCGTCCCCTCTGCTGAAGGACCGGACCGCAGCTGGCAGGGCAGGGGCAGCAGCCGAGCGGGCTCTGCACCAGCCCCGCTGATCGCAGCAGCTTCCCCCGCTCGCAGCCAGGGCCGCCTTGCCCCTTGCTCCGGCTGGCTCCTATTCCTCTCTTCCGTTCTCTCCAAGCTGTTTCGGCTGCGCAAGGTCAATGCCAGCACTCAGGGCCGGTGGAAATGCATTTGGGGACAGTGAGAGATGGAGCATATGCCCGAGGGCAAAATAAAAGAAACTGTGCGGGGTGAATTAGTTTCCTTTTTCTTCTCCTCCTGTTAGTGAAAGGATTGCTCTTGGAAATGTCTCATTTTGTTTCATTTCTAAATAATGCTTTCTCTGTTGTTGTTGTTGTTGGGGTTTTTTGTTTATGCTGGTTGTAGATCTGCATTTTTAGGCTCCTTCCTTTTTTTTTTTTTTCCCATCAGCAACAATATTAACCACTAAAGTGCAAAAAAAAAAAAAGTATTTAAGATCCTGGAGGAGAATATTTGAATTTCTGAAAATATACAGCTCTTCTCTAGTTTTGTTTGGGTTATTTTGCCATGAGTTTGGACTTTACTACTCCAGCCCTGGATACCTGGAGTTGACATTTGTTTATCTTCACAAAGGAGAAACCTCTTTCTGTACAAAATATTATCAGTTGCATCTTGGTGTCAGTGCAGGAAGCAGGTAGTGCTGGTAGAACCTGCCACAGGCAGGTAGACAGTGGAGCCTCTTTTGAGTAAATTCTCAGATGAAAACACCAATCTATTTGGAGGACAGACTTCAGTTAAGTTACAAGATACATGAATGACACTCATTCACTTTTTGGAGGGGAAACTCATCTGAATTGACTAACTTCAGAAAGAGGTCTTTGAGTCCAACCCTGAGGTTTCTTAAAAGAGGCAGTGATGGAACCTCATTTCCATAACTGACTCTCTGTTTGTGAGGTTGCATGTCTACCTGCAAATGGAAGAGTTTTATGCAAAAAAATGTTGAAGCAAATCAATCAAATTAATGGCTTATGTATTGCAAAAGAAGAAATTCAGAGGAAGTTTGTGTGGCTGGCTTAAATACCTTTTTAGTTCAGACTAACTGACTGTGAAATAGATAAATATATACATTCCTGTGTTGTAACAAAATGCAGTCATGGGAGACAAAGCATGGGAGATGTCTAAATTGGTGATTAATGTTACATTTATCTTCCTCTGGGCTAGAACTGAGAGTTAGTGGCCAGATGCTTCCACCCATTCATTCCTCTCATTGCCAGTCTGATGTTCAGTTCCATCCACTCTTCTACATCTCGAGTTCACATTGATCTTGTCTCTCCATTCCTTTTTCTTTTTCCTGTGGTTCATTCTCTTAGCAGCCTAATTCTCTTTCAGCTGGAGGTCCTCAATTTTTGAACTCCTTTCTGAATTGTGCAGACAAGTTTGCTTTCTCTAGCTGATCTCTGCAACCCAGTCTTACCTACTTGTGGAAATTTGTGGCTTCATATTTTCCCCCCAAATATCTGAAGATTCTTAACTGCTAAAAAGGGAAAAGTAATAGAAATTATCACCTTTGCATCCCCCACACTAAACTAGAAGGATTTGTGTTCCAGAGCATGCTTTACTAAAATCTCATGGAACGTGTTGCCTCTCTCTGTCTTTGGGTCAAAGAAAGCACAGGAACATTCTCATTGTTTTTAATCTCATTTCTCAATTACTATTAAAGCAGCACACCCTTATGCGTAAGTCTAACACGAGTCCATGCACACGCCAGGCTGTGAATAGCACAGAAATAATAAAAGAAAGCTTGTGTCATTCAGCTGTGTGTTTGCAGCCTTACCTGGGAACAGAGTAGAGAAAACAAGGTTGTAACACAGGGAAGCGGGGTTAGGTATGGGATAGAGAAATGTGAGATACAATGGTGCTCCCTGGCAGGGCAGTTTTGCAGAAAGGAATATTTTTTAATGTTGCTGCAGCATAACTCAAAGAGCTTTATCTCTTGATATTTAGATGTCTGTCAAGAAGAGTAAACACAAGGGCTGTTTGGAGTGTTCTAACTGAATAACTCGGGCTGGAATCACTTGGTGAATTGGGAAATTATCAGTCTGATAGCATTTTTTCAATAGCTCAGTGGACAAACAGTGGATTTGATAAATATTTAAAAATAAACCAAGTGAGCATTATGAATTCCTGTCAGTTAAATAACATTGAAATAATTTGACAGTCCCAGAACAGCACCATATTGGCTGAAAAGAGGGGAGATTCTAGGCTTGAAGTTGTGTGGGGATAAATCTCTGACACAGCAGTTGTCTTTACTGGAGTCACAGCTGCAGGGCAGTGCTCAGACATCCGGACTTACACCTTCAGTTCTGAGATGAAACTGGAAAAAAGCCACTGACAGTGAACGTAGATTTCCCAATACCATGAAAACCAACAGAGTCATTTCTTCCAGGTTTATGGAAAAACAGTTGGCTTCTCTCAACTTAGCCAGGAGTTTGTCTCATGTGGGCTTTAAAAATTCTTGAAAGATTGAAACAACACCCATCCATATATTCAGCAAAGACAGCTGAAATGCAGCACTGTCAGGGGATGGAGCATGCTGCAGTTGCTGCCACCCCACAGCCTGTTGTGCCCTGCTGCAGTGCTGCTGCTGGCACCACTGGCTCTGGAGGTAGGAGCCACATTTCTGCATCCAAATGAACTGTCCCCACAGCAATCCGTGATGTAGGCTGGGCTTCTTGTTTTGCATGTCTGTTTCTAAAAATGTATGTTGTTTGTCATACATTGATGTTGTGAGATGGCTCAGAAAGGCTGGACCTTAGTATAGTCCAAAAGTCAGTGCACAGAAATAGGGATGGCAGCAGAGCAAGCCTGAGCCAGCTCTTAGCAAGGTCTTGTTCCCATTCTCAGCCACCTCAGTTCACTCTGCTGCTGTTGGCTGCACCTCTGGAGGCCTTTATTGCTTCTGGCCACGTCCAGCCTTGAGGCAGCTGCAGGACGTCTTGCTCAAAACACAGAATCATGGAATGATTTGGGTTGGAAGGGACCTTAAACACCATCCAGTTCCAAGCCCCTGCCATACCTTGCACAGACCAAGCTGCTCCAAACCCCACCCAGCCTGGCCTTCAACACTTCAGGTGCCATTGTTTCACTTCCCCTGTGCTGACACTGTCCCACTGCCTCATCTTCTTCCTTAACAGCCTTACCTCCTTGCAGTGCCTACAGCCAACCTCTGCTTTTAACTCTTTATGTAGATGCCACACTCACAAGAAGACAGAGGTTGCGTGTGAACTGCATACTGCTTCACAACATATTTATATTAATTATATATGATTATAGATATAGTATATAATCACACATTACAGGTGATTATATAATATTTATTTTGTATAGATATACAACAGAATCACATAATAAATAGACAAAATTGCTGAAGTGCTATTCAGTTCATGTGCTGAAAAGCTGCATATATTAATTAGATAAAATTACATACAGTATTTCTAAATTAAGTTATAGGCAATCTGTAATTAGTATACAATGTATAATTAGATGCAATAATATACCTTAATTGCACAAGTTAAATAATTGGCTTCAATATAAATACTGTAGTTGTGTGACCCTGTTAAGCACTCACAGTGATTTATACATTCAGTTTTCCCCTCTCAGGTCTTCAAATATCCTCTGTAGAAACCCTGTGTGCCCATTCCAAACTTGGGTTCAGAAACCCAACATCTGCAGAATTTCAGGTATCAAAACCTATTCAGAGCCAACAGCATAAAAATCCCCAGCACAGCATCTGCCTCGACACAGGGGTTTTCCTTCTCCTTTGGCTGGAGTGTTTTTTACCTGCTCTGGGGTGTTGGCAAAGCAGCCAGAGCAATTGCAGGACACTCCCAGGGTTGCTTATGTGTTGTTTGCATTTGGCACCCTCTCTCACCTCACCCCTATTTGACAGAATGCAAACCAGCAGCCAGATGCTTCAGTGAAACACGGAAACCCGGATTGAAATCTGTCGCTGTGACTTTTTAAAGCTGCAGGGAGGGGTCAAAGGATCAGTGGAATTCCTGGGAGAGGGAGGAATCAGCTGTATTACAAATTCCTTTCCTTTACATGGGGTGAAATAGAAACAGGTGAGAAGAGGGGCTGGGAATTACCATAAATCCGTTTTTGCTGGCATTAAGCAGCTTCCCTCAAGTGCAGGACATCAGTGCTGGCACTCCCACCTTGCGAGCCACCATAGCTCTTCGCTTGGTGTAAGCACTGTCAGCTCAGCGCTCAGGGGGCTTTCGGAAGGAATCAAACAGCTGACTAAAAGTGACAAGGAAAAACGAACTTGGAAAGGACAGTGGGACAGCCTCGAAGCCCGGTTGAACCGCGCTGTTGTGACAGGCTGACAGACCGCATCCTGCGTGTGTGCATGCTTGCATGAGAATTTACTAATGCATACAACGTTAATTACCCAGTTATGTCCTGAAGCAAGGCTGGGAGTGAATTTCAGGAAAAGAGATGTTTGTTTTCCGCGGGCGCTCACATCCCATATACTTCCAGTCCCACGGAAACTGCCCCGCATCTCCACCCTGCGAGCGCCCGTGCCCGCAGCTGCAGGCAGCAAGCAGGGACAGGACACGGAGCTCACGGAAAGCCCTGTGCCCCCATTCCTCGCCGCCCCCCACCATGAAAAGCCTGACCAGCACCGAGCCCAGGGTCTGTCCCCTGCTCCCGCCTCAGCTGAAGCCGTACAGCTGTTGCCTGAGCAGAGAAAGGGATTGGATTTCACAGGCTGTGTAATCTGCGACAGTGCTCTTTGCCTTGGGGATAGCAACGAGCCTCACCCAGGCTCAGCCATCCCCTTTCTGCCCGTGAGGAACGCCCCGGTCGACATAGAAGGAAAATTGTTTGCTGAATTTCTGCACAGCCCTCCTTCCAATTGCTGGAGAGAGAGGGGGAGTGAGAAAGAGAGAGAGTTTAAGGCAGGCTCTGCACTGGTGTTCTGGGCTATTTCAACTTCAGGGCAACTTTAGAGAACTTCAGTTATTTTTGGTAAGTTTTTTTTCTTAAAACCCAAACGTCTCTCTCTCTTTCTTTCTTTCTATGAAATCTTTGATGCAGATTGCAAAAGTTTGCAGTAGATGATGGGCTTTTAAAAATGCAGAGAGATGTGGGTGTGAGCATTTTGTGTCCTTTGATACAGAACCCGGAGTTTACAATTGTAAAGACATAATGTTCCCAGCTGCAGTACTTGATAAGCGAAACCTGAAGATGTTGTGTATTAAATGACACTGCTGGGGAAAAGTATGCCCAGAGCTTCAACCAAGGTGCATCTCACCTGGTGTAAACCTTTGCCCCTTTCTTGTGTATGGGAAGAGGTGAGATCAGGGCTGAATGAATGTTTTCACCCTGATAAAAAGTTTGTGATCCACGTTTTCACGCAGGGGGTTTCAAGCCTCTAAGCCTCCCAAAGCTTTCAGAGGGATGTTGGTTCTTAGTGTACACACACCCCTCCATTCAGTAATCTCTATTCCAGATCATGCATGTTGTTTTTCTTACTTCTTCTGTCTGTATACTTAACCCATTGGGACGATCTCAAAGATTGTGAAACTCTTTAGGAGTGCAAAGAGCCAATCTCAATTGTTGCAATGAATTTCAGGGTGCAAAGAGCCATCTTCTTATAGTGAGATTGATTTCTGATAAATATGAGTTTTCTGTTATTTATTGTTATCCTAGATATGTTTGGATTTTATAGCATCTCTGCTCCTATAAGAGGAATACTATTTGTGTGGATATTATATCTCAATGGATACTATTTGCAATACATACATACATATTTATATACTGACTTGGCATTAGGATCTCTGAATGTTTGTGGAATTTGAGACTAAGATTAACCTTGAAGCATTCAAAAAGCAGATCCATAACCTTGTCAGTAGAAGCTGGATCCTGGAAGTGCTCACTGCAAGGCTGCTGAGGCTAGTTCATAAAGTGCTGGGAAATACACAGGGTAAAATTATTCTGTCGACCTGTCTAGGTTCATCCATGTACCCTGACACCTTTCTGAACATGTGAATACAGATGGTCAGAAATAGAACTTATAACTGTAACCACCTGTAGAGAAAATTAAAAGTCCGTTATCTCAAAGCTTCAATAGAAAAGAGAGAAAACATTACTCATATGACAGAAAAGACCAGAAGTCTACTTTTGTTTTGCTAAAACAAAAATAACCATCATTCTTTATAATTTATGACACAAAAAGCACAGAAGGTTGGAAGATGACTTGTAAGAGACACAGTACTTAGGATCACCTGTTGCATGCATGAGGGAAAAGGTCTTACTTAGACCTTAGTAGTTGCCTTACTCCTTTACTATAATAAAGAAAAATGACAAGCAATTTTGCAGATCTAAGCAAATCAGAAGTAAAGCAGCTTACAACAGACAATTTACTTCCAAAATCTACCCTAACATAGGTCAAAAATCCAGCATTAAAAAAAAATCAGATGTTTAACAGCACAGGAAAACCTATAACATCTCAGGATTTATTGGGTCTTATTAGCTATGTTTAAAAATGATAAGTGTGACTGGAACTTTTAATTGCAGAAAGTCTATAACAATGGAGTTAACAATAACTCTTCAGCAATAAACTGAGAACTATAAATCTGCGCCAGGCGCTCTGCGGTGCTGACATGCTCCATGATGGCTGTAGCTTTTCTGTGCAAGCATGTAGATTTGTTAGCTAAAACTGCATTTTACTATCTTTGGTGTGGCACTCTCGTAAAGTAAACTCTACTATTAGATTATGAGGCTTGTGTAAATCTCTGACTGAAGTCAGTTTGACTCTAGTCAGTGCTCATAAGCAATCCATTGGGGATGGCTGCCTTCCAAGCTCCTCTGCAGCGGGTGTAAATGTCTTTTCAGTCGGACAGGGCAGCAGGAACTTCTGGCAGTGGCTCGCCAGGGGTTTGGGGATGGCACGTATTCCCTGCTTTTAATTGTCTTGGACTCTCAGTCCGTATTCACGAAACTATGAGGTCAACGTGCCTCTATTCACTTTTGGCTGTACTTGAAGCTCATCACTGAAACAAAATCCAGCAGTCTGTAGTGCATGGTTATTGGGAATAGCTGCAATCTGAGTTAACCTCCTGTTGACTTGAGGGGGTTCAGTGCCCTGTGCTTGGACACACCTTTCTCTAGGAAGCCACATCTTGAACTTCACAGGCGTTTCACTTAACGTTGTCACTGTGAATGGAGGGAGACATTTTCTTACTGGGTCATCATCAGGGTCATCATCTCATCAGGGTCTACTGAGATGTCATGCCTTACATGAAGCCACAGGAATGTGTATTTGAAGGTTTGAATCTCCAAATATACTCAGAGCTTTGGGTTGTTTTTATTCCTCAAGTTTTCTACTTGGGCAAAGAAGTAAGTTCATCCTATACAAGTGTAAAACACTGAGGGATTAGAATAAGATTTTTTCCAGGATTCCTCACATTCAGAGGCCTAAATAATTATAATATAAGGCAGTGTATTTGAAAGGTGTGAAAGCTTATAATCTGAGTAAATATTTGAGTAAATAGAGTCAATCTATTTTTTTTTACATCTAGCTATTTTTGCATTCTATAATGTTGGTTACAGTTGGAAACAGCAAAATATGCCCTGAAAAAACACAGGGTTTCCTTCTCTGGAGAAACATCTCGCTGTGTTTGTGGGCTCTGTGCTGCAGGTACAATCTGAACCAGTAAGACTGAGAAAAGCCTCACCATTAACCTTTTTTGGCATAGTGAGGAGGGGACCTGGCCCTCTGCACCAGCACAGGCAGACCCAGCAAGGGCAAGCACTTGCTCTCAGGCAGCTTGCCACGTCCCTGACCCCCAGTGCACCAGCAAACTGTTTTCCTGGCAACACCAGCTAACAACTGCTGCCTTGTCTGCTTCCCTTAGGTGTAACTTCCAGTCTGCCCAGCAGGCTCTTCCCTCCACGGCCAAGTGGTGGAGCAGTGCTGAGCGATGTAGGGGACTCAGCTCCCGGTGGAGCTAAGATTAAACCCCACCAGAACTAGTTTGGTATCTCTCCACATGCTGCAGGAATCAAGGCAGCATCCCTGTGGCAAGGAAGGTCCTTTGGATGACCTGAAGCTGTGCCTAGCCCCAGTGTGGGAGGGTTATGCTTGCCCCAAGGAAAATTTGCTAAATCCACATGTTTGCTCATTTCACTCTGGATTTCAGAGTCAAGGCTGGAATTCATTATTTCATGTTGGGAAACAAAACCTCAGGCTAAGAGAGGACCATTCACGTACTAAATACTTCCTACCAACATGTTTACTTCCTGGAAGGGGACTATAGGTAGCCAAATCTCTGAAAGTAACTGCTGACGTATTGCAGAGAATAAATCTGCAGTTTTCTGTCAAAGAAGGAGATAACCAAGTGTGTAGTTCAGAGTGACAAGTGAAAATAGTGAGTCCAGAGTGAAACAAGTCAAAATATGCTAAGGGTATTATGGCATGTAAGTAATAAATAGGCCAAGATAATTGATAGAGAACCCATCAGTAAGGGAGGGCAGCTCTTCAAGGAGGAGAGTCCCAGGCCGTGGTAACAGCCCAAATCCCAGTAAAATTCCATGGAGCAGGAATGCAAGTGCCTGAAGAAGGGCAGGCACCAAGTCTACTTCATCTGCCTAATAAAGATAGCGGTGTCTTCAGGGGGCAGAATTATCTGTTTTTCAGAAACACAAACAAGGAGATAAGGTTTGTATGATTTCCAAGCTTGCTGATAAATGCTCGAGACTCCAAAGCCACAGGAACTGCTCTTCACTGCTGGGCGAATGTTGTTTCTTCTCTGTAGTTAAGAGAACAAACACTACTTGATTTTGATACAGACTTGAATGGTCTGTACCTGACTTTTGTGGAGTCAGAGGAGCAGCTCTTATCCATGCAGCTCTCTGAGTTTAAATACCTTTTACCTGCCCACTGACCTCCCAGTTTCCTCCCTTTGAACAGTGGTGTGTTTGCAGCTTCAGCCCAGCCAGTGCTGAAAAGCAAAAGTTTCAAGCTGCACGTACTTCTTCCCATTTCCACAACTCCTAGCTAAACAGTCTAATAAACTGTTATAGATATTAAATATTTCACCTTGAAGTGCATCCTGAAAGCTCACACATTTTAATAGTCCAGGCATCCCCACTTTTCCTAGAATTCCCATACTCCATACCAGCCCTAGGAAGAAAATGTCATCAGGTTTCCACAGGTCCTCTCTTCATTTCCTTGCTGTGTGGTTTACTCCAGCTTCTGGACCTTTGACTGTCAGCCAGGCACAGTGCTCTACTTTTCCCTCAAGTAAACACATGCAGGAACTTGTCTTTCCCTTTCCTCACATCACTTTTTTTTTAATCCAAAGAACTTGCCTTAGCACTATTACTTGGTGGAGTGAATTCCAAAATGGGAATTTTAGTCTGAGTAGAAGAAACTCAAAGGACATACATGCAGGAGCAAAAATTATTAATGTTAGCAAATGGGATAGTAACTTTTCCACACAGCAGGAATGGCTTTAACTGATGCTTGCATTGTATTCTGAAGGGGAAGAATGGCTCAGTGGGACTAGGCAATATTATCTTGAAAATCAGTTAGAGATCAGCTTTTGGTGAACCTCAAAGAAGTTAGCAGCTCTCCCTCAGATCAGAAGATCAGATAAGCATCCAAAAGATTGGGTTTGAATTTTTTTTATTTGCTTGAAAACTGAGCATGGTGGTATTAGGGCAAAGGCTGGGCTTTATGATCCTAGAGGTCTTTTCCACATTTAAAGATGCTGTGATTCTGTGTGTGTGAGTTTGTTGGAAAGTCTATAAGAGATGAAGATTTGTGAAACTACCAGGAGAAAGTTGGTGGTTTCAATTGCTGATGTTTCCTGATATGAGCTGAGCTTCCCCTATTCCTGCTTCTAAAATCAGCCGAAAGCAAATAATTTACAAGAACACAAAAATGTCATTAAACATTCCCCAAATATTTTCATATATGTCAGAGCTGATCTGATTTATGCTTCAGTGAAAGGTTGCATTGATTTTTATATGAACTGTGTCCTCACACTCCTTAAGGCTGACTTTTTCACATAATGGGCTTGATTATGAGAAAAAATTGTTTGCAGAATGAATAGCTCGGCCAACTCAGTGCCTGAAGAGCGAGTAAGAGCTCATTTTGGAGGCAAACTGGGCATTTTCACATGAGAATGATGACATGCAGCACTTGGGTTCATGGTGATGCCATCTTTCTGCTCAGGCTTCCCATGAGCAGTGGTGGGTAGTATGTTCTTAGGCTTTGCTAGCAGTGTCATTTTTGGGGGCACATCTCAGACTAGAAAATTATTGACTATGTAAGTGGTGTAAAACAGGCTCTTCACACACAGGTATTTTTGAGGGGACATTCCAGTGATCAACAGAGCTGGATGGAGGCAGGGCCCCCACAGGTCTCCTGTGAAAGGACTAAATTTAGTAATGGCACTGTGATCTTATATCTGTATTTGGATTATATGTTCACAGTGGATTTAACCACTGCTTCAGTCAGTCTGAAAGCAATCCGTGAATGAAAGGGTTTGAATACAGATAGCAGGAGAAAGCATGTTTTTCTTCTTAAAATTATCCTTCCTCAGAGATTAAAAAGAAGCTTTTGGATAACTCTACTGGGTTATGCCAGGAAAGCTCATCATAGAGATTAGTGCATTAACTACATAATTACAGTGTATACATTGCATGCTTCACCAACCAAATATATAAACCTTATTTAGTCTAAATAAACCTTAAAGCCCAGAGAATAAGCCTAGCACTTTCAGAGAAGCTCAAGCTTGAATGTAATCTCTCCTTAATATACCAGCTTTTTTTCTTAGAAAGAAAACAGTGTGCTCAGCACATGTGACAACAAATCATTCCTGGGTCTCATGGTGAGGAGATCAGAGCAGCCATCAGGAGTCCCCGAGGAGCCCAAGCAAACTGTCCACAGCAACATTTTCCTGGGAGCTCTGCCCAGTGCTTCCCCCTCCTTCTCTCCCTTTCTCACTTTGTCTGCTTTTCTGCCGTGGATAAACAGCCGCAGTCCTGTACAACTGCTCACATCCCAACCTCGTGGCCAGTCCCAGGCCATGGGACCCCTCCCAGAGACCTGGATCATCATTTCCCTTCTGCTGCTGCTGCTGAGCACGGCAGGACCGGGAGTGTGGAGGATGTGTGGGTGCCTGAGGTATTCCTGTTCAGAAGTCAGGCTGCTCAGAGGGTATTGGAAAATACAGCATCCCAGACTGGCAGCAGTACGTAGGGAGAATCTGGCAGCAGAAGTGTTATTTGGAGGGCAGCAGTGTTTTCTGGGGCCAGCATGAACAGGCACATGTGTCAGCAGCACTCACTGCACATCAGGAAGATGATGTTGTAGTCAACCTATGGGCTCCAGAGCACATTGTCACACAAGTTCAGAACTGCCTCTCTCTCTTGATTAGGAAAATGGTGCAGTCCCTCTCTGTCAGGATAGAAGTGTGGCTTTTCCGGGAGAGCAGTGCCTGGGGCAGTGGCAGGGAAGGCTGTGGCAGGCAGCTGGCAGAGCAGGTGGGTGGTGGCTCTGCAGGTTGGGTGTTTGCAGGCAGGCAGATGGTGCCCAGTGCAGTGCTAGCAGGGGCAATCGGGGCACTCAGCACTGCAGGTGCTCTGGAACAGAGAGGGTGAAGCACCTGAGTCAGATTAACTTGTTGGATGTGGACCATAGTTGGTCCATGACTTGGGAAGGAAAACCTGTGGAAAAAAAATCTGATTTCTTATTTTCCGTTTTTAGAGCTTTTTTCCCCTGAAGAAAAGTTTCAATTCATACAGCACCCATGGTCACCCAGATTGTGACAGGCCCACCATGAAGTCCTTTGCAGCTGGTACCTCTGGGATCAGTCTGCTTGGCAGAGGCAGTGTTGAGGGAAGATGCCTTGGCAAAAAGACAGGTATGGGAGCAGGGGAGCCCCCAGCACACCCCCTACCACAGGCTGCTGGCTCAGCAAGGCTGCCAAAGGTGCCTGCAGACCCTTGGGATGCAGTGATGGATCAAAGACAACCCTGGAGCAGGGACGGAAGCAAATGGCATGGGAAGAAAACCAGTGATTTTGGATTATTTTACAGGAGCACTGAGAAAGCAGCCAGCAGGGCCACACACAGACACAGGCCAGTGAAAACCAGTGTGGGTGAGACAACCTCATGTAGCAAAATCCCCTCCTTGCCCATGTGGGCAACCCCAGCATTTTCCAGCCCGGGAGAAACACCTTGTAGGAGTTGTATCAGACTCTGGTGCCACAGAGTTGTGTTGCACATCAGCAACAAGACACACTGCATGTGTTTGGGGTGTTTGCTGACCACTGCCCCCCTCATTCTCAGCTGTGCTTCATTAATTTATTTGCCTTCCTGTGTGTCTGGAGTTTATTGCTGGTTCACATTCAGTCCCTGCCCTGCTGAGAAAGATGGGGATTGGAGTCAGCAGATCTCCACCCAGGCATTTGATAGGGAAGTGGTGCTTTTGCAATGATCCTCCAAGTTGTGACATGCACTGAAAACTGGTCCTCAGCCAGCAGTGCTCTGTGCAGGCAGCTCAGGTGCTGCATGAACACCTCTGCACTATCACACTCTTATTTCATAGCCTGGGCCCCATGACAGCACACACAGATACAGCCCATGGGCCTGGGGCTTTCATTTGCACCAGAGCAAAGGGAGGGCAAAAGAGCTGTAAAAAACCATCAGGGATATTTCCCCTCCCCACAAATCCTCCTCTTCCAAATGCCCAGTAAGGGACGTAGAGGGAAAACCATCATCCTCTAATCCAAGACAGGAGCTGGCTGTCATACCAGCACAAACAGACCATGCCAACTCCTCCACTGACTCTGCTCTTATGGGGAGACAGAGATGGACTGCAATAAGGTTTTGGCTCTCAGACACACTTGGAACCATGGGGAAGGCCAGCCAGAGCCTGTGCATTCAGGGAAGGGAGCTGGGACTTGCTAAATCAGCACTGACAGATTGCAGCAAGGAGCAATGTCCTTGACCTGGCTGCAATAGCTCTGAGGAGCAGGAGTGAGAGCTTCCTGCTTCACAGAGACTTTGCAGACACCAGTGTCTCTGGCAGGAGCACAGGCTCAAATCTGTAAAACTGACTATTGCTGCACAAAAATGGCACAACCCAGCCATGTTTGTCAAGACCTATTCTTGTCATTTATTGCTGCTGCAGTCTGAGGGCAGGTTAAAGTCCCCACTGTGTTAAGTGATACCCACTCTCCTGCCCAGCTGTGCCTTGGAGGATTTAGAAAGTTTGTGTCACGCAAGTTGAGCAAAATGGAGGTGACAATAATGAGGAAATAGCAGAAATAGTTCTACAGAGAAAGAAGGAAGGCTTTTTTGGGCTGCATTTTTGTCTGCTTCATTGTCTAGAAGATCTCAGAAAATGTCAATTGTAGTAAAGCTCTGTTGGCTGGAGCAAAGCTGTGGCTGCAGTTATCCAGCACGTGGGCTCGTGCAGAGTGCTCGTGGTGGAGGCACCAATACAAGAGCATCTAAGAAGACCATGAGCTCTTTGACCTTGCCATGTGTGGGATCTCCAGCTGCTCTTCTGCAGAGGAGCAGGAGACTGCTGCTCTTGGACAGGAGACCTGAATGCAGAATCTGGAGGGCATTTGTTTCCCATGAGGGAGTTAAGTGTTTTAGGCAACCTGCAGCTGCTGAAGTTTTTGTTCCCACTGCCATGCCCCTTGAGTATTTGGGTCAGGGGAGGATATAACATGAAATGCTGCATTTCTTTTTAACTTCTGTCCAGCTCCCCTGAAGTACCTTCAGTAGACAGAGCAGCAAGTTGGAAGTGGAGTTACAGCAGCACAGCACCTACAATCCAAGTTGGATTTGTATGATGACAGGCAGGAAAAGTGGAATGGCATTCACCTTGAGGGTGAGAAAACAGGCAAGTAAGAGTGTGTTTAACTCCTCAGAGACATGGACTTACCTTGGGCTGACAGCAGTAAGGATATTTTGGTGACAATACATGACATATTTGATGGAATATGAGATTTACATTACTTTTGGAAAATATATGAACATTACCTACCACACAGACACCACAGATAGCTTAATGAGCAAATTTTAAATATTTGGACATTCTGTTCATAAAATAAATTGATGGGAAATTAACATTAATTAGCCATCAGTCTTTTGGCAGACCTGAGTGGGTTCAATGAAAGAAACATCCTGACAGACTTTCCTACCTTTCAATGAAATAAAAAGGTATAGAGGTTTGTCTTAAATTTATACTTACAAAAAGCATCCTGTAGCTTTTTTTAAAAAAAAATTATTATTTTTAATAGTAGTAGATCAGTTTATTCACTGCTTGGTTAAGTTGCTGTCATGGTTTAACCCTAGATGTCAGCTCAGCCCCACAGAGCCATTCACTCACTCACTCCCTCCCTCAGTGGGATGGGGTGAGAATAGGAAGAGTAAAAGTGAAAAAACTCGTGGGCTGAGATAAGAACAGTTTAATAGGTAAAACAAAATCCACACACAAAACCAAAGCAAAACAAGGAATTAATTCACTCCTTCCCATTGGCAGGCAGATGTTCAGCCATCCCCAGGAAATCAGGACCCCATCACAGGCACTGGGGAAGACAAATGCCATGACTCTGAATGTGTCCTCCCCCTCCTTCTTCTTCCCCCAGCTTTATATGCTGAGCAGATGCCATATGGTCTGGAATATCCTTTGGGTCAGTTGGGGTCAGCTGTCCCAGCTGTGTCCCCTCCCAGCTCCCTTTGCACCCCCACTCTGCTCAATGGTGGGGTTGCTGTGAGGAGCAGAAAAAGCCTTGACTCTGTAGAAGCCCTGCTCAGCAATAACAAAAACATCCCTGAATTATCAACACTGTTTCCAGCACAAATCCAAAACACAGCCCCATACCAGCTACTATGAAAAAAAATTAACTCTACCTCAGCCAAAACCATCACAGTTACGAAAGCTGTGGTTTTGTAATTAGTGGTTCTTTGCAAAATCATGAAATATATATATGTATGCACAATGCGTATCTATATAAAAGTAGTATGTGCTTAAATGAGTTTTGCACTGATAGGCTACTTGGCAAAGAAATCACTTTTAGTTGTCCATTAGGGCTGGATTCAATAGAAATTTTGGCTGACTTTACTGCAAGCCTTGGAAACCATTGGAGTATTCAAGACTTAGGCAGTCAGATGCCTGCTTTAATTTCTATTGACAAAGGAAAAGGAGGGATGAGTAAATGTAAAACATTTCCTTCCAGCTAAGAGAGGCAGCATGGTGCAGGGAGGAGGTGGAATCCAGGACATCTGGGTTGTATTTATTGCTGGCTCTGCTGCCAACTTGCTTTGTGACTTTGCGCAAGTAATTTTTTTTTTCGCTTTGCTATCTTATTTTCTGCAAGGTGAGGAGAGCTCACCTAGTTCCACGTTGTGCTTTGGGCAGGTGGAGGGACTTCCTTGGTGACCATGACCAAGATGCTGCAGTTGCCAAGCTGGCAGATTAGTATGTGCCAGGCAGTGCTGTCTGTGTGACAGAGGGTGCAAGGGGTAGCTGCACCTTTTGAGAGCCCAAAGAGAAAGATGTTCATGAAGTAGCACCATGCCTGCATAAACATGTGTCCATAAGTGCCAGTAACCAGTGCCTCCTACATCACAAAGTAATTTGGAGCTGAAGTTGGGCTGGCAACCTCTACCTATTATCTCCTATTTCACTTTCTACAGCATTCCCAGGGAAGAGCAATTGCTTTGGGGCTAAATCACAGAGAATGAGGTGGCTTTTTTAAAATGGTCTCTGTATTTGTGCTTCCTGGACCCGAAGCTGTTTTCAGGTTCTCAGTGTGGAGGAAAGAAGCCTGGCAGCTTCATTTCTTTTTCGTAAGATGCATTTTCTGCCAAATGTGAAGAACTGAAAAAGCACGTGAATGCCAAGAGAGAGTCATATATGGCCCTCTGCATGCCACCACGTCTGCAGTCCAGCAGTGATACTTGGGCTATTCCCGGAAAATTTCTGCCTATCTCTTATTTGCCTTTGTTTCTCCCTTTATACAGCACTGATGTCTTAGTGCTACTTGCTGTATCCACCAATGGAGCTCATGGCTAATCTACAAAATGCTTGCATTTTTTTCTCAATGCATTTACTCGTACAAGGTTGCAGGTGTGGTTGCTGTGAGCAGAGATGCGTGCTCTGCTGGGTTTTGCAAGATTAAATCAAAGCTGACCTCAGCCCATATCACAGTCTGAATTACAAGATGAATGCAGTATAAAGTGCCATGTATCAGTTTCAATGAGGCCAAGTGATGTCTTGCTTGAGTAGGCACAGAATGAAACATCAATACTTCAGGATTTGATCCTGTGGCATTAGATGATCAGCAGGTATCATGTAAGTCCTGCTGATTTTTGTAAGCTTCCATTTATGGCTGTGTCCTGATGATCCTACTGGTGGGTCAAGATGTCTTTCATGAAATGTTTTGGAAATACCTGGAACATGAGAGCTTAGGCAGACTTACCTCTCCAGGAAGTTGTACATGAACTGAAGACTCTGTTGAGTATTGTAGAGATGATGAAAGAACTTGTCAGGAATAGTGATAATCATGTGCCTTTATGCACTGTATAAATCTGAGAATAAAGATGCAATATTCAAGTCGAGAGACAGAGTGATTATTAAAATCAATAGAAAACATTGATGGAGACTGATCTGAGCTATACACTCTACTGCAATATTCCCCTCTATTTTTTTAACCTATGAAGGAGAAAGGTTATTAAGAATAACAGGGTAACACAAGTATAAATTTTGCCTGATGTACTGTAGCTTTGTTGTAAGCTGTCCTAGTTTAGGTGTTGCTTCAACTGCATTGATTTTCTCTCCTCTGCAGGGTACATAATGTGTTCTTCTTCTCACAGTAACATATTTGGCAACTAGAATCAGTCAACTGAACTGGGGTGAAAGACACCTGGGTTCAGCCTCTGACTGGGTGGGCAATGCAGTTGTATCACCCCTCTGTCTCTGCCTCCCCCTCTGTCCAGCCCCCTCCCCCTTTGGCTCTCTCTTTAGTTTAACAGAAAGCCCTTTGGGGTCAGCACTGTTCTCCATTGTGTATTTGTACAGCATAATGAGGTGTCAGTCTTGGGACAGGCTCTTGGAAACTACTAAAGCATAAATGGTAATAGAAATTAATTAAGTGAATACCCATGTCCTAGGTGTCAAGTGTAAAACTTATCTCCAGTAAAGTGGTCTGGGTGTTTTAAAGTGTGATACAAAGCTTCTCCAGATTTCAGAGGCTTAAATGCATCTCTTAGCATGCAGACAGGACTTCCTGCAAAGGTCTCCAGTCCTGCACAAACAACTTTGTGATGTGAAGTGAAAGCTCGATTTGAATTGCTGTGGGTTAAAGGTGGTTATTCCCATAGTTCCCATTTCCTAGTGTTTTCCACTTACTATGTTCTTCTCTTTTAATGTTCATAGTAACTTGTGCCAAAAAAGGTGTTTCCTATCGTGTTCTCCTCACATTGTGTGTTGTGGTTCAGGGATTTTTTTTATTCCATATTTTCAATCCCCAGAGAGCTAAGGTTAGTCATAAACATGCTTTTGGCTATCAGATTCATGTGTGGTTTGCTATAGCAACAAACAAAAGCATTAGTCAGAAACTGGCATGAAGCTATAAACACATAATTTTTTGTGATATTACCCAGAGTTAGCTGAATTTATCTGGTACACTGTTGCCACACAACTGCATTGTATTTAGACTATAATCCTAGTTGAATAGGAACATCGTAGAAAACCCAAATAATACATTATAGAGAAATAAGCAAGTGTTTTAACTGATGTTGTTGTCTGAAGATCATGGCCAGATTCTGCTATTGCACTGTTATAAATTCAGCTGAACACCTTCAGGACACAAATTTTGATCAGAGGCTAAAATCTGAATCTAGATCTATGGAATAAGAGGAAAATTATCATTAAAAAAATAAAAATACTGCTTTGCCTTTGCTGTTTTCACCTCCATAATTCTACTGCAGCAAAATGATTAGAGTTAGGTGTTACTAGATTGTGTAGATGGTGTAAGTTCACTGCCAGCACACTTGGAACACATTGTCTGCAGCATGGCAGGGAGGGTGAGCATTGGTAGGGACAGTCTCTGGCTGTGCCTGCACACCCTGGGAAGGTGCAGTTTGGTTTGTGCAGAGCTGGTGTCTGGCTGTGCCTGCACACCCTGGGAAGGTGCAGTTTGGTTTGTGCAGAGCTGGTGTCTGGCTGTGCCTGCACACCCTGGGAAGGTGCAGTTTGTGCAGAGCTGGTCGCTGGCTGTGCCTGCACACCCTGGGAAGGTGCAGTTTGTGCAGAGCTGGTCGCTGGCTGTGCCTGCACACCCTGGGAAGGTGCAGTTTGGTTTGTGCAGAGCTGGTGTCTGGCTGTGCCTGCACACCCTGGGAAGGTGCAGTTTGGTTTGTGCAGAGCTGGTGTCTGCCCAGCCGGTCTGGGCACAGGAGGAGTGCCTTGTGCAGCAAGTACTGGCTTCCCTGGGGAGTTGCTTGGGTTTGTAAGGCGTTCACTGAAATCCCACAGCTGCACAGCTACCAGTCCCTGAGCCAGCTAGTGTGAAGGTTGCCCTGAAGGCTCTACAGAAGTGGTGATTTTTGCCTAGGCAGAGTAGGCACATTCCTGCTTTACTCCAACCATTTGCCTTCTCATCCCTGCACCTTTTCAGGAACATGAGCCCTGCTCTGTTTTGACAGCTGCATTTAATAAAAAACATATGCATGAAAAATGTGTTTTCCAGTATCCCTGAGCTGGCACTGCTCTGTGAGGAGAACTTAAACTTCCCTAGAAATTGTTCAGATACGTTTTCAGATCCCTCTCTTTGAATGTGTATGTGTGAAGTGGTCATGACCTTTCCTGCTGCAGAGGTGTGCAGAGTAACACAGCTGTAATATCCACACCTGCCCAAGTAATAAGAGTAACAAATCCATCAAACCTCCTTGTACCAACCAGCCTAGAAGTTGTTCACAGGGCCAGTGGTTCCAGCTGCAGAGGATAAACCTGCAGCAATATGTACTTTGGACATGTGTGCTTGAGCCCTCTGAGAATTGGCTTTAGAAGTTCAGGGATCAGGAACAAGACCTAGCATTGCCTAAGTTGTGCTCCAAAAGCAAAGAGTTTTTTTCCTTAACCAAACCCTTAGCAGAAGGACAAGCCCCAGGAGAGCCTACATTTTAACCGTCACTCTGTGTGCTTTGCTTGGTGCGGTTGAATCTGGGTCCTACACACTTGAGACCCTGGCCCAGGTGTATTTTCAAAACCTTTTGAGATAATCTTCCCACAGTAGATTTCCCTGATGTAGAAGTGTAGGAGGACTTCAGTAGGTTTTGAGCAACCTGGTCCAGTGAAATGTGTCTCTGCCCATGTCAGGGGGGCTGGAATGAGATGATCTTCAAGGTCCTTTCTAAACCATTCAGTGATTCTATGATCCTGTGACTTACTCTGGGCTTGTGTGTGGGTTTGCCTTTGCCCTTTTCTCATGTGTCTCCTTTTGCATCAAGCCCTGCACTTGATTTCTCTGAAAAGAAGAAGAGCTCTGGGCATTTGTCTTCTAAGGTTAGCAGAGTGCTTTTCTTTTCTCTGTTTTGGTCAAATGGGGGCAGATCTTCTTCATAAGTGTTCAAAGTGGGATTAAGTAGTGTTTAAAGTATTTGCAATGAGGAAAGAAACAAATTCTGCTCTCAGTGTAGTTGCAGAATTCTGTCAACACTGCCCTAACACCACTATATAAAGCAGATATTTCAGTCTCTGCTAAAACCCTATTAACATGTCAGTCCATGGAGGACTTTGGGAGTGCAGTATTCGAAGATGTCACGGTAAGATGGTGCTGGAGCCTTTTGTTTTAGACAGGATAATTCCATGGTAGGAATCGTTCTCCTTTTCTGGTGTTATTGACTGTAAGCTGTGCATAGTGCAAGGAATGCAAATCCACCTTCCTTAGGAGAGAGTAGTGATCTCTGTGCTGCACACAGAGCTCACAGAGAGCTGAACCACTGCTCAGACACAGTCCTCACTGGGGCCATTGGATCAGGCTGGGTGCCAGAGAGCACAGGTAGTAAAACACCATTGGTTTAAAAATCCTCTTTGCAAAGATGTGCAGAAAACCCTACAGATGGACTGAAGGGCATCTCCAGGCACCTCCCATTCTTTCCTTTTGCTCAAACTCTTCATAGTTCCACAAATCAAGGTAGTCATTGCTGTTCTTCAGAGTAGAAGCCACTGGATTGTCCTCCTGTTGCACAGATTTAAATGACTCTAAAGAAGCCACCTTGCAGCAGATCCAAAAACTGTAACTGAAGCTGCAGGATCTTCCTTTTCCTTATACTTTGTATTGGTACAAAGCTGTTTTATTTCAGTAGAGCCCTTGATCTGGCTGAAAAGCAAAATGTAATTTACTCTCCCTTATGCATTAGTCTGAATCTAGCACAGCTGTTTATCAAGAAAAACCTCACCATGTGCCTTCAAAAAGAATGCATCCTGTTTTAACTGAGTTAGAAAATACTTAGCCTGAGTGTGAACAGACCATTATGATAAAGTTACTAATTTGCATTAGATATCATTATTTTCATATTACAGAGAAGCTCTGGATGTTTGGAAATGTTATGAATCAGCGTTAGGTTTGATAATCAAATCCAAGAAATAGTCCTCTTAGAGCTTTCAAACAACTCCACCCATCTCAATTCATTCACCAGTTACTACATGGATGAACCACAGTGTAGTTGCTTTCTTGCTATTTTAGTCTTTAACCAGAAAGAAATCCAGAACTGCAGTAATGAGTCTCTAAAGCCATGGTTTCTCCCTGTCATTTATACTAGTGGCTGTGAAACCTAAAACTGAAATCTGTTTCCTTAACTAAACTGGGTTTTTCTCTAATCTATTAAGCAAGCATTTTGATTTGTTATTTTTGGGTGCTAGGAGGTACAGAAATGGAAAACCAGTACTGAACCATTTAAAAACCACATGCAAAGATTCAATTTTATTTTTTCAAAAATATAATGCAACAAAAGTTAGTCAGTGTCAGTTTTTCCTTCTGTAAATTAATATGCACTTAAAATTCCAATGCTTTTCAGTCTTACATAATTATTTCTAATTTCAAACAATGAAGATTAAGTTAACAGATTTAATGTGTAAAAGAAGACATGTATCAAATGACATGTTTAGAAAATGCTGGGGCAAGGTATACATCTGTGAGGGAAAGGAGTTCAAAAAAGAGGTAAAAACCAATGGGCTGAAATCACAAGACAGCATTTTCAAAAAGAATTTGGTATGTGACCAGTTCAATTATTTTGAAATCTGACCTTTTTGTGACTGAAACCCAAGTTTATAGTCCATTTTTTCAGATTTGAATTACACTGATGTGGGCAGAACTAAGCTAATTTATTTATTTTTCTGACTCAATGGATTAGTTTGTCTGTAAATGAGATTTTAGGCTTTTGTAAACCCACAATCTGCATCCAAAAATTCTCTCTAATTTTAAAGAGAATCTCCTACCGCGCAAAAACAAGGAAAAGTGAGCTGTGCCAAATGCTATTTTGCTACTGTCAGTGTTTATTGACAGAAAAGATTTTTATCTTAACAAAGTGAGGGGACTGTTAACTTTATTTTTGATGTAAAATATTTTCCCATAATAATTTTCTGTCACCTTTATCCCGTATCTCTTGTATATACATATACATTAAGGAATTTAAAAGCTTAAAAAATATTTTCTTCTGTGGTGATTTACATCCAAACAAGTTGCCCAGGGAATTTTCTCTCAAGCTGAAAACCTGTTTCCAAAGGCAGATATTTATATAAAAGCCCCCATAAAAGGTTGTGGGAAAACTAGAAGGCTTTTTTCAGCATTCCTGTTTTGAGAGGGGCTGTGCCCAGCATACCAAAGGGACAGCCAAAGTAGCATCACTCCATTAATATTGCTGTATCTGGGCACTTAATTGTGCACTGAATTTTATCAGTTGGGTAAGGAGAAATAAAAGGCTTCTAGACCATAAGGATCTTAAGACCATAAGGATTACAGTACGAACTCTCTCTCTATACATGTATGTATGTGCATGTTTATATTTATCTCTGAATACAAACATTTTTACTGAGCGTTGATTCTGATGAGGATTTTTTTAAGCAAAGGGTTTGAAGAGCATTTTTAGCAGTTTGGGCTAAAATGTCTGTTTCTAATTTGGAGTGGTAAGTGCCATTTATACAAAGCCTGCATCAGTTTATTTGGGCTTTTTGCAAAATGTTAGCAGCTCCTCTATTCTCACAGAATATAGACCTGTTCTTATAGAACAAATGTGCTTTCTACCAAAACCACCGAGAATTAACATCTTTCTTCAGTGTGTCAGTACTGGGCTACCTTAAGAGACAGCTTGGGGTTACAACCATTTCTTCTTAAGAAATACTGACTCTGTGGCCAGAGAAATTGAGTCTCTGGGGCTGCCAATCAGGCCTACGCAGGCAGAGAGATCATTTTCCATAAATGCATTCATTTGATTAATTTATAAATCTGAGCAGGGCTGTGCTTTGGCAGTGGAACAGGCAATCTGCTCTGGTAGAAGCCTGAAGTCTTGGAAGGGTGAATCAGAGAGGAGAAGGAATGTGGCAAAGTTAATTTTTGTGATCTTTACAGGCCTTATCTGCAGTAGGCACCCCCCTGCCTGTGCTTTGAGTCATGGTAAGAGCTGAGTTCACAGCTGTCTAGCAGGGAAGACAGCAGGAATCAACTCCTTACTCTGAGAGGAAAGCAGATGTGCTGTGCATTTCCTTCCCAAGTCTATTTTGTTGTATAGGTGGAGGGGTTTCTTTCAGAGGGGAGAAAACTGCAAGATGCCTAATCAATATGTTGCATAACCAAATAGCTACAGAGTAGTTCCCACTAGGGCTTCTGAAGCTGGTAAGAAAGTGAGAGCTCTTCATTTGCAATATGTTCCTGAAACACTTCTTAAAACTCAGATCATCCAGATGGGCAGTGACACCTCAGGAAATTTTATTTGGGTATCCATACAACTATTTACAGCACAGTAGCAAATCAACTGTGAGTAAAACCAGTATATCCCAAGAGATAAAATTGTTGGGAGTGCCAGGAGATAAAACTGTTGAGGATCAGAGTGGATTAGACCAGTCTTTATTGCTTTATTTGGCTATGAATTGCTAACTCACTTTCTGTCCAAAAGAGTGGTAAGTGATTTTGGTTCACTCCAGGAGTTTGGGCACACATAGCAACAATTGCAAAAAAGTGAGTCCCTTCTCTTATCATCTTTGTGAGAACAGGCCTTGCAATCCTGGAAAAATCATAATTTATAATTACCAGAGAGGGTCCTGATTCACTACATTATCACAATATTATGCAAGAAAAGACTGTACAAATTCATGCAGGAAGTAAAGCATAGACTGGAAACCCATTCTGTCACATAAAACCTGAGAGAGAGGAAAATTCCTGCCTTAGGCACACCAGACAGAGACACAGGGTAGGAAGTTACACCTACCCTCCATGCAAACAGACTAAAACTAGAGATGAAACAAAACTTGTGCTTCTGAGAAAGAGCCATGGCCTAGGGCAAGCAGCACCAAACCTCTGGTTGTCTGCTGGGTACCATGAGCATTTCTCCAGGTACCATTTTCATTCAGACACTTGTAGCTGTGTTTTAGCTAGGAAGAGGAGGGATGGACCAGGAGAGCCAAATACAGCTATCAACCACTGCTGTCTGCTTTTGCTGTCTCTTTTGGGCATCACTGTATTCATGTTCTTACAATAAACTTTAAGGGTTTATTTTCAAACTCTCTGTTACTCGTAGGAAACATTATTCTGTTTCAGTAAGAGGTGAAATATCAGACTAATGAAATGCTTTAGTTAATATTTTATCCTCGTAGCAGAAGAGTTATGTGGATCTGGCCAAACATTTCCTATAGCCAAGTAACCAATAAATGATGATAGCTAGATGAAAGTCATTAACTTAGGATCTGGGAAATTTCAGTTTGACAATTGGAAAAAAAAAAAGTCCGCAGTGCTTTTCATGTTAAAATATGACTCAAGCTGAGAAGGTCTGTGCAGAGCCCCAGCAGAGTGATTTATTTTCATGTTCTGAGTTCTATGGTTTCTATTAAGTTTATCTTTACTATCAGAGAAAAGATGGACCACTGTAAGAATCAATAACTTCTTTCTTCAGCCTTCCTAAAGGTTTTGCTCCTGTTGTGAAGTGTGAGCAGGAATGCTTTTAATACTTCTAAATCTATGGGCAGAGCTTATCAATAAACACACACTCATGGGAAAGCCATTCACTCTTCTTTTCGTTTTGGGGGCTGTTAGTTTCTGGTTTTATGGTAGTGTTTATATCAGTTCTTAGTTGCCAGTGCTCTTACACATCTTTCCTGATATTAGTCAACCTGTAGAAAATGCTCTGTAAAATCCTACAGAGCTCAAGTATGGTCTGCAAAGAACCTTAATTCCCGAGACATTTCCCTGCTTGGATGTACTTTGCAGAGCAAAGTACTGTTCTTTTTGATAAAAATAAGTGTTAACTTCATGGACAGTCCTCTGGCTGGGCAAGGAGACTCATGATTGTAGCTCACATATATATAATGCCTTCAAAAGGTTTTGAGATGAAATGATTTGAAGGCTTTTAATGAAGTACTCTAACAGCCAACAAGGGCAGCTTAGCATACCAAGGCAATGAATCAAAACATCTTGTTCATGCCTTGAATGGAAGGAAACTATTCACACACGTTGGTTATTTGGGAGTAGCTGCTCCTTCAGCACGGCTGTGCTCCAGGCCCCTGCTTTCGGCTCCCAGGTCTGAGCTACATTCATCACAGCACAAGAATGCAGCCCAGGGACAGAGTGCAGCCAAGGGGCATTGCCAAACCAGTGCAAAACAAAGGCAGGAGTGTAGCTTGAACACCGGCCCAGCTGGTTCTGATAGCCTCCCGCTGATAATAAGGCCTGTTAAACTTCTTCAGCAGCAAAATCTTTTATCTTCACTCCACAGAGTAGTCCTTTGTCTTCGTCCCACAGAAATTTCAGGGCTTGGTGGGGAGGGTCCCACTCCCAGCACAGAGCAGAGGGGAAGCACTAAAGGGGCGGTGCTGATGCTCACTTTAACACCTTTTTGAGGCAGAACGGGAGCTTTTTCCACTGTGGCAGCAGTTCCGCCCAGAGCTGACAAGCCGGTTCTTCTCGGTGGAGCCGCTGCGTGCCCCCGGCGTCTCGCTGGCAGCGGTTCAAGGGGAGCGACACGGCCTTGCTGCGGCGGAGGGCTGGGACAGGCAGCCCTGTCCGTGACAGAGCGCCCACATCGCCCGCTGGCCCCGGGTCCTGCCCGGATAGAGTGACAGGAGTGACAGCCGGGCATTCCTGCTGCGCTCCGGCCCTGCCCCGCAGCCCTGCCCAGCAGTTGCTGTAACTCGGTCCGTGGGATCTCGCAGGACAATGGAATGAATCCAGGTCTTTGGAATGCACTAGGAAATCTCTGTAGAAGATGAACCTCTTGTTGTTTTTTTTTTTTGTTTTTTTTTTTTTTTTTTTTTTTTTTTTTTTTTTTTTTTTTTTTTTTGCTGGTGGTTTTCCCCAGTATCATTGGAGCTGTTTACTGGAAATGCCACAAACCTTCTCGAGGTCGTGGTCGAGCCTCCACAGACTGTGCTAGAGCCTGTGCTATAAACCGTGTTTAAACCTCATGGCAGCTTCCTTCAGGAGCACAGCACATGCATAATAAGCTTTATTTGCAGACGCTTTCACATTCTTGTCTTTGCAGCTGATGCTTGCAGGATCATTTCTCTCCAGCATTACTTGCTTGGAAGTCAGATGAACATACCTGTCTGCAAAAGTGCTCTTGAGAGGCCGAGGTGACTGGCACGTGCATAGTGTTCCTGTTATCAAGTGCTTTCCTGAACTGGGACCCGCGATTTAAAATATTCTAAGTATTCTAAGTACTCCCTATTTCAACTCTGAGAAGTGAATCAGAAGGAGGTGCGGGACTTCACGGCAGCACTGACCCGGCAGCTGTGAGAGCTCTGGGGGAGGAGAAGGAATCCTAGTAATTGCGATACCTGCAAGAGAGGGAGAGCAGGCTGTGGGGGGAAAGTCAGGCACACCATCCATCTGGAGAGAGGGATGTGCTTTCAAAAACAAAAGACATTCTGGAGAAATGCATTAGCAGTTACCAGCCATTCCCACATGAGGAATAACAGCCCCATGAGGCAGGGTGCCTGAAGGCAGAGGGACAGACAGACCTGCAGGTGCAGGGGCTGATGGCTGCAGGAAGGGAGCTCTGGTACAGGAGCCAGCTGAAGCTGGCCGTGGCAGCAGCCATGCACATCTTTGTTTACAACAAGATATAAGACCATGAGGGAACACCATGAAAACTGCTGACCTGCATGTATTAATTCTTTTAGTGGGCCAGACACAGTGCCAGCAGCAACAATGACATTACATTATTGCTGCTGTTGTTTATATTGCAATTATTCATTCCTCCTTCTCCTAATTAATAACACAAATGATGTTATGTGTCCAGAGTGTGCTTTGAAGTGTCAGAAAAGACCTGATCTAAAGGTGTCCCAGCCTTGCCCACGTCAAGGTACAAGTTTTCTAACTGGCTATGGACTCTACGGACTCAGAGTTATTTCCACGACACTGCACAAATAGCACTGTTAGTTTCTTGTCACAGCTTAGAAGTGGTAACTAGCAAAGGCCAAAATCCTCGTAGAGAAAAGGCACAGGTTGTGACCTTAAATAACAATAAGTGAGTGAGCAAAGCATAAAAGTTCTCACCTGTGGACAGATATTTGTCATGGATCAGGTTTCTGTCTGATTAAGAGAAACTGTTTGTTGAAGTAACATTGAAGTAGATGCAAGGAAAAGTAATATGCTTGAAGATAGGAGCAGATTACTTAAATACACTATTCATATGCAAATGTAACTTCAGTACAAAATCTTAAAAACCAAAAAGCCCAAATCTAAGAATTGCAGGAAAAGGGCTATAGTCCAAAAGCAGAGTAGCTAGGATGATCAGCAAAAGACATTATTGTTTCTTTTATTAACATCTCTGGTATTTTCATGTACTGTTTTATTTTATTTTGAAGTATACAGATCACAGGAATTTTATATGCCAGTGTTCCAATTAAAACTAGGTTTCTCTTTATAAAGTACATTAAAGCACATTTTATTTAAATTCAATGACACTGTCATACTTGGAATTCATTATATTATATCAAATGTGATTTTGAAGACTATTGGCCACTGAATGTGAATATCAAAAAAATAACCAGTTTTTATTTTTTCCTTCTGATTTTGCCCGAACAGTCCATCTGGGTTGCTAGGCTAAAGATAAAATAATTTTTAAATAATTGCGTTTCAAAAAGCAGATACACATTTCAGTCATATGATAGGAAAATGATCCAGCATATATAACTCCTACTGCTTACTTTCAAAAAATTCCCTTGTTCTGAAGTCAGTCCAGTGGCTATTAGAAGTAGTCACTGATGTAAATTCCATCTTGTTTATGAAAACATTTTGCACAAAGCATTGATTGTCCAGGGTCCATAAAAAAAAGCTAAAATCTATAAAATGTTGGCATCACTACTATTCAGGGCATGAGAATGACATGCAAATAAATCATAGTTTATTGGCACAGGCTTTTCTACTCAGAAAGAAGGCTTTGCTGAAAATGTACTGTAATGCCTCTCTCCTATAGATTTCTTTTGACAGTGTTCTGAATCAGGAAATAATCAGATGCAAATCTTAGTCTACAGTAGGAATCAAGGGCACAAGTATTTTATGACATGGATTAACTATCATAGAGGGGCAGCCTGGGCAGAGTTTGGGGAAATCAGGGTGGGTGGAAAAGCCTCAGTGTGAAGCTTTGAGAGGGAAGGTCCTCTGTGTGTCTGATGCCCCTCCATGCAGTCTCACCCACGTCTCTGTTAGCCCTGAGGACAGTAATGTGTTGGTTGATTTTTTTAGGAAAAGGCAGTACTATCACAGTAGGTAGGTGCCTACCTAGGTTTAGGAGAGGTACTGCACTTGCATTGCTCCAGTTCCAGACAATTAAAAGTGTCATTGAAATTACATCAGAGTAAAACAAGAAAAACTGCAGTGAACCAGCCTAAGTCTCAAGGATGATTAGTTCCTGTTTCTTTTCAAGTAGCAGAATTATTGGCAGCCACCAGGGATCAACGCTGTAGTTAACGTTGGAGTGCTGCACTGAAGAGCAAACACTCCTGCAATCCAAGCAATTTTCTGTTAAGTCATTCTACTGGACTGCAGGGCTTGTGGGTGGGATTCTCCCAAGTGAAAAGTATGGCAATGCCACAAGACATAGTCCTTACTAATTCTTGGAATTTTAGTAACAGCTATAAAATTTATTTGTTGGCACCTGAATCTTTAGAAGCACTAGGCAAATTAAACAATCAAGCATCAATCCTGCAGCTCTTCTCCTCATATGATGCTTATTTAAATACATTTGGTGAAGTGCTTCATGAATGGATTCCAGAATTTTCAAGCATAAATCAGATTCATAACTCCATGTCTAATTTTTTTATGAGGTTATGCTAATTTTTTGATTTTCTTGAGCTTCTGAAGACTGTAAATGCTAGAGCTTTTTAAAAAAAATCAAACTAAATTTTAAGTAGGTCTTTAATCTGAGTTAAAATGTGCATTAAGACCATAGGTGTCAGGACTAGTGCTGTGAAGGCTAAAGGAGGAATGGTCTGGCAGCCCTGATGTGTTCTGAGTTGATCCTGATTCCCTGGAGCTGGAATACTGCAGGAGAGCTGATTAAGATGCTGTACATACGGCTAATGTGGATTGCCTTCTATTTTACCAGCTTTGGAAGCTTTACCCACAGGCTGTTACGGGATATTCCCACTGGAAGCACACTACTTCCATTCCCCTTAACAAAGTGGTCCATCACTGATCACTGGGGCATAACTTATTCAAAACTTTGCCTGTACTATATAATTTCATCTTCAAAAAATCAAGGAAAAAGTAAATGTAGGAGATCAGAAAACGAGTCGCCAACAAAATCCCAGCTGCTTTAACAAGAGCTTGGCAACGTGTGTAAGGATTGCAGACATGACTAAGTCATGCCATCTTGTCTGCACACACAGCATGTGACCTCCAGAAATCTTGTGTTCCAGCCCAAGGACTCTCCATTTGAAACAGACAGTGAGTTGCACAGTTCTTCTTGTCCATTGTTTTCTCTAGTTTTTGAGCATATTTTTAAGCCAGAGGGTCTGTTTAGGAGAGCCAAAACTATGTATAGTAATGGCAGTTGCAGAACTGAGTGTTGGGGAGCTAGATGGCCTGATGGCTTGGGAAAAACAAGCATGGAGACAGGAAAGAGACATAGTTATTGGGACAAGGACTTGGGCATGTGTGTGAATAGCTGGTGCATTAGGGAATATGTAGTTCAGCCACACTGTCCTCTACTGGCTAAGCCTGAATCTCTGAAAACGTTCTAATTCATGCTGTTTTCATTCTTTGGTGCCCAATTTAAAGCATTTCGAGGGAATCATACTTTCAGACAGCCCATCTCCTTCACCTCATCTCTATCCACCCTCAGGACTTTTAAAAACTAAAAAAACAGTGTCTTTATGACTGTCAAGGTTCATGATGTTTGCTCTCCTGTTCTTAAGACCTTTGTTAGAAGCGAGGAAGAGTTTCAATATGGGGAATTCAAATCCATTTAATTAATTGTGAATTAGCAAACTGTTAATTACTGATTCTGTTATTTTAAAGAATAAAACAACTCAGGGAAAAACACTTCAGATTCCCTCTGTATACCTCTCCTTCCCTTTTTTTGGTCTCCAATCCCTCCAAGCCTTAATTGGGGGCTACATTCAGTCCCTTTGGAAAGGTGGGGGCTGGTGCAGGAGACAGGGGTCAGCAGAGGGTCGATACTTTCCTTTTTCCAAAGATATCAGAAATATTCATATCCAGAAATGTAAAGACTTTTGTGAAGGAGAAAAACCCCCAGCCTGGAGAAAATGTAGAGCTACAAGTAAGCCAGATTTTAACCCCTGCCCATGGCTGGTGGGGAGAACTAGATGATCTTTAGTCCCTTCTAACCCAGACCATTCTGTGATGCTAGGAATCTGAATTAAGGCAGGCCTTTCCAGTGGCCTTGCCGTGCTGCTCCAGAGGGTTTCAGCTTGCAAGCTGACTGCTCAGTGCTGTGCGTGGGTGGTGCAGGCGCCAACAACCTGTGTGCTGCTTTCAGGTTCTGGACGACAGCTGAGACCGGCTGAGCCCTCAGGAGATGCTGATGCTGATGCCGATGCAGATGCAGAGGAGGAAGATTCTGTGAGTTTTTTGGAGTTGAATTTTTCTGTGATGACAGTTTGGCAAAATGAGATCTTAAATATTTTGTTTATGGCTGGGTCTTGCTGGTGGTTTTCCTTCCCATTAAAAATGTTGTATTTTAGCTTGGGATTGTCCTGCCAGCTCGAAACCCAGGAAGATGTTTCAGTGTAAAGGCATCTGCTCTTTGCCATGGTTCATTGGCATAGGTTTACTACCGAGACTTAGCAAACTATTGCATGGCTGTTAACTACAGTAACTTTTCTGTAAGGATTTAGACAGTTTAGGTTCCCTATTGTCTGACTAGGGAAGGAAGAATGCCAAGTGCTTGTCAGCAGAAATTCCTGCTGGGACTTTTCCATGGTTTGCTTGCTTATAGAGAGCAATAAACTTTGAAGCCATTGGATGCAAAGTTTAGGTGTGCAAATAAAGCAGGGAAGGGATTTTTTTTTTTTAACGTTTTCAATTGTTACTAATTGATCTGTCTGTTTTCAGTCTGTTCAGTCTGTGGATACATACAATACATAAAGGAAATCAAAATAAGCTTACCACTGGTTTTTGTCTCTCAGAACTCTGTCCCTTGTGGTTTTGAGTGCTTTAACATGAGAACTGTATTTGTTCTTGACCTAAAAAAAGAGTTATTGGTTATTTCTTATCCACCATCGCTAATGAAAGATTTTTACTCAGGAGGGCGCTATGGCTAACTAGAGAAACACTCCTAAAAATGAGTCACTGTTGAATGGTGGATGTTCCTTTACCACTGCTCATGTCTTTTCCACAGGTTAATGAAGTGGCAGTAGAAGACATTCGTCCAAGGCCACAAGGATCCTCTCCAGTTTATGAGTATCCCATAGAAGAAGACTATATAAAGGCAAGATACTGAATTTTCATGCGGGCATGGCTTTATCAAGTTGACCCAAGAGGCTTTAGCTCCCACAAGTACAAGAGAGTCACATGTCATAGAATGGGACATTGTTGAAGCCATATTGTCTTTCTGTCCCCACCAAAACTGCATCTGTGTTCATTGATGGATTTATTTTGTGTTGGACTTGCTGACCATATTCTTGTTTCTTGGTATTTGACTTAATTCTGTAAAGGACACAAGGCAGAGAGCATAAAAAAATTATAGTGTTTTTCCTGTTAGAAGATATGGCTTGAATCTAACTAATAAGTATTTCAAAATTACCTGTACCTCTTGGTTATTCAAAGTTAGAGATTTAATTATGTCATGTAAAGCAGGCAACAGTTTAAAACTCATGCTGAAATTGAATAAGTAAAAAAGATTATGTTTACAAAATTGAAAGATGAACAATATACTACATTAGGACACAGAAAACTCCCAATATCTTAAGACATTTGGTCTCTGACCGAATGCGAATTTTGGTGCAATGGTCTCTGATTTAATGCAAATTTTGGTACAGTGAAGGGAGGCCTTGGCATCTAATTTACACTGGGATTAGTATAGTTAAATCATTCATGTTGTACATGGCACTTGATCCTGATTTTGCTCTGTTGCCATTAAAGTCACCCTCATTTCTTACTCTAAACCAGGAGTTTTCACTGACTTTTGTTGTACTTAAGAACATCATGGCTTCTGAACATGAAATAATTAAAAATTATTTTTCAGCTTCAAGAAGAAAACAAAAAACATTCTACAGACAAATCAAAGCAGGCTCATCCACAGGTCAGTCTAGAAGCACTCTGTAGTTTTGGGTACGAGCATTATAAATAGTAAAGTTTGTTAAAACACACAGACGTGAATGGGTGGACAGAAGGAAGGACAAATGGGCAAAGAATCACTTTGGACTTGTTTTGACCAGGCACTTCATGAATGGCTGAGTTGTGGCACAGGCATGAACATTTATTTGTCCTATTTGTGGTCCTTCCATAATTCTTTTCAGAATTCTTTCTTTAGCCTTTTCTGATTTGAGTGCATTAGCTCTTAGTCTGACTTTTCTGGCCCATTGACTTTAATTTGAGTGGTTAACATCTTCACAGAAAATACAATCTTTAAGTCCTGAAAGTTTCCATATGTTTCACAATTTAAAATTGTAACCTGTTTATTTTCCCTGTAACACTGATCCAACATAACCCTAACACACGTTTAATTGGAATTTAGAACAGAATCAAACCCACACCAAGTATATTCTCTTCTTTGGATAATCTTTCTTGAGCTATTGAAAATATACCTGAGGAGAATAATTTTTTTATTGTAGAACAACTTAGAATCCTTTAATAAAAATGAATAAAAATTATTAATTCACATATTTTTCTATCTCTAGGAGACAATGGAAGTGACCCTGAAAACAGAAGTGGAAGCTGGAGCTAGTGGTTTTAGTGTGAAAGGTGGAGGAAATGAAGGAATATTTATTAAAAAAGTACTTAAGGAATCTCCTGCTTCAAAAATATTTAGTCTTAGAGAAGGTACAGTCTGATTTTTTCTTTTGTTTTGATTTTATTCTGTATCTTTAAATAACAAAATTTGTAGTTCTGTGATCTGCCATCTCTTTAGGTATCAGAAATAGTAGATTTCAAACCAGCTGATTTTATCTGTGAACTTAACCTGTCCATATTAATAATTTCGATGACCACTTGCTTGAACAATAATGAAATGTGATGTTTTTTGTATACCATAAAAAGAATCCGTTTTCACTGGAATAGTGTAAAAGACACATAGAAAGTAATATATACATAACTAAAATAAAAAAAAGTTGAAAAAACTATAAGAAAACACAAAGTAATTAAAATTATGTATTATTCCACTTGCAGGTGATCAGCTTCTAAGTGCTACAATATTTTTCGATAATATCAAATACGAAGATGCACTCAAGATTCTCCAATATTCCGAGCCATACAGAGTCCAATTCAGCCTCAAAAGAAAAATTGCCGTGCAAGAAGATCTAGAATACTCTACAGGCCAGCACAAAAAGGAAAGGATAGGCCAGGTAGATACTTAATTAGTTTAAAAAGTTTGGGTAACATACTACAGTGATGTGCTGTGTGGAAATAGATCAGAAAACACACACATGTGTCTTCTTAAGACTTATGAATGTGTTTAAAGTTACTGGCGTGAATATTTGTGATTAAAAAAAACCCCACACAATATTTGCATCTTTTTAAATAATCTTGAATGAGACTATAGATTTTACATAAATCCACCATCTTGTTTTCGGGTGCAAAAATATTCTTCAGTGAGTCAGCATTTTTTAATTTTAATTGTTAGTTGTCCACTGATGAAACAGACTTGGGTAATCTCTGTAATACTTATAAAAAGTATGCTCAAAAATGAAAAATATTAGTAAAAATTTTTATCCAAAGCTCTTCTGTAAGCTTTTCTATTAAAAAAATATGTGGCTAACCACTGATACTTTGATAAACCTATGATCTCTTCATGGGTTACCATCTACTTAAAGATTATATTTTCTTCATATACATATATATAAATACTGTATATAATGTATATTTGTATGAACATATAGATAGATTGATAGATATAGAAACTTCTGTTTAATGTTTTGCAAGGAATGAAAATCTTCAGAAAACCATATATTACAGTCCATTTGTTTTATCTAATTTCTGCCTGACATTGCATATTTTTATAATCTTCAGGATTTTTTTTTTATGTAACAAGTAGATACTAGTAATAAAAAGAACATATTTCTACATGTTTTATAGTATTTTTTTATTTTCTGTTTCACCTATATAGTTACTTCTAATCTTCTGACTACTGTTTGTTATTTTAGGAAAAAGAACTCAGTGAGAGCATTCCTGAAGAAACACTGCATGTTTCAGGAAAAGCCATTTCAGAAGAAGACAGGGAAACATTAATTGTAAGCCAAAGAGTAGGAAGAAGTAAGAGACCTAAGAAAGATAGATTATCATGGCCAAAATTTCAATCAATCAAAAATAAAAAGATATTGAGGCACAGAAGATCTCACAGTACATCAGATGCGTATGAGCCTGCCATGCAGGATATTTCCCCTACAAGCACGGACACAGAGTCTCAATTTACACAAGAGGTCCATATCAAAGAGAAAAAAGGAAGCCAAAGGAAGCTGAAGTTCCCTAGCATTGGATTCAGAATGCACAGGTCCAAAGCAGAACCACAAGAGAAGCAAAAAAAGGACATAAAAACGACACTGATTTCTGAAAGAGAAAAAATACATAAAGATGATATAAGCCTGGAAAATCCCGAAATCTTAACTGTTGAATATACCACATCTCCTGCTTATGAAATGAAAACAGGAGAAGGACATGAAACTTTAACAAAAGACTTAAAAGAGATGAAAAATGGCATTCCATCTCATGTAAAACAACGCCCTGAAGTTGAAATAAGCTTCAAAAAAGAAAAAGACATGGAAGCAACATCAAAATTTATTGTACCTGAAGTACCAGACATAACAACAGAGATACCAAAGCCCAGTTTAGAAATAGCTGATCTGAAAGTAAGCCCAACTAAAAAATCACCACAAGCCTCATCAAAATCCCGAAAAAAGAAACAGAAAGGAACATCAGATAAAAAAGATGCAGAAAGTGGAATTAACATAGACTTGATGGGTCACAGTACTAAAGGATCTATACAGGTAAAAGGCCTAGAAATTGGCACTGCTAAAGCAGAATTACAGACATCTGATACACTGGAAATAGGAGAAAAACAAGCAGAAGAAGACACACAAATACTAAATATTCAGAAAATAAAATATGGAATTTCAATGCCCAAAATAAAAGAGACAGAGACTGACGCTCCCGAACAGGGCAGTGATGTTACACAGCCAGTACCAGAAAAAACAGCTGATATGACTTCAGAGGACAGCAGGAATTTGAGTGTGAAAACTCTTATGCCAGATGCAGAATCAGAAGTATCTACTTGGAAAATACAAATGCCATCATTCAAAGTGGCCAAAGCACCTAAAACTGAAATGAAAATAACAAGAGAAGAAAGCAGAGAGGACAGAGAAGATAGTGTGAAAAAGGAAAGGATAGAGGAAGATGGCATGCCCACGTATGACAAAGTCTTAAATATAGAAATGAAGAGAGGAGAAAAAGCTATCGAGGGGAAAGAAAGCAAATTCAGACTACCAAAGTTAAAATTCCCTACATTTACGTGGTCAACTACCAAAGAAGACATAGTCCAACATGAAGCGCAGATAAGTGAAAGGGAAGAAAAAGTGCAAACTCTAGAAAACACAGGAGAACATCAGGCAAGTGAACCGCAAGGAGACATTATGCCTCCAAGAGCTGAAATGGAGATAGGAGTATCTCTAGAAAAGATAGATGAGAACGACATAAAGCGACAACCAAAATGCCGTTTCCCAAGTCCGAAAAAAGCGCAAGTAAAACCTTCTCCAATGGAAATTCACACTGAAGACATGAAGGGAAAAATATGGATTTCAAAAACAGATACTGAAATAGAGAAGAAGGAAATAAGTAAAAAATCAAAACACGAAATTTCAGAACTAACACCAGCAAACACCCAGGCTCCCAAGGTGGACATCAGCCT
>VWZV01000851.1:12190-22248 GCA_013397155.1 Irena cyanogastra
TTTGTTTTTCATTGGGGTATTTCCTTTTTATTTCAAAGAACAAACCTGTATTTGAAACAAATCCTGCATTTGCAATTTCAGAGACAGGCACATTCTTGTGGAAAAGATTTTTTGTTTAGTTTTTTTTTAATTGTGTCTGCCTAGAACAGACGTGTTTGTCAAAAATTAGAATACTTATTCCTGCATCAGTTGCATCTGCATTTGCACAAGCTAAAATTTCTATTTTCAAACTATGATGTAACCAGACTCAAGAGTTTGTCTTAGTAGCATTTAATCGTAGCCAGAATACCTGCGCCTAAATTCTACCTATTGTAGCAATTTTGGCTTTGATTTACTGTGGTCTAAACCATGTTACCAGGAGGTTTACATTTTGAATATGCTTAAGGAATGATCAGGACATAATTTTTGATTTCTACATATAGCAAATAGCTTCTACTTTTAGAAGAAGCAATAACTGATTNCTCTCTCTCTGTGTATGTTGTGTGTTTGTGCACGTACCCATGTGCGGATTTAGACATGTAGATACAGATACAGATATGTACCTTCTATGCATATCTTTGCTTGATTCTTTCTTGGCAGCTCATTTAAAGCTTGTCTCAGATGGGAAACGTGAAGTCCTCACGGAAGAATGCAATAGGTCTTTGATTCTGGACACAAAGGACTTGCAGGATTGTGGTTTCTAGGAAGACCTGTCCTCCTCAGCTGAAGTGTCTGCAAATATTTTACTACACTGCAAACATTTAGAATGGTGCTGATTGTCATAATGCAAAGAGTGATTTAACCAGGGTTTGGAAATTATTGTCTGCAATTTTTTTCAAAATTATTATAAGTTTACAAGACTGGATGATGTCTGTAATGCTAATGAAATATCCCATCTAGATAAAGCTGTTAGAACATGGTCTTCAGAAAGTATCATCACATCCAGTTTGTGGTTACAGTTTATACCAAAATGTGATTTTCATATTAATTTTTATAAAGAATTTATTGGCAAAATGTTAGAATAAAAATCATGCATATTGGAAATTTGTCAGTTATTTCAACATGAACAAACATTGGAGTATTGGTAATCGTTAATTTTTCCATTTTAATTTATGTATATTTTTAGACTTCTCAAGATAGATATGATTTTAATAACTCAGTCAGCAGTATCTTTGAGATATTATCACAGAAAAGAATAGGCCAACTCCCTCGCCTATTTCCCAACAACTAAGTTTATCTTCTGAGTCCCTCAACATTTTCTTGTTTTACATCCCNCTATGAGATGAAGCAGTGAAGGGGCTAAGGAAGAAAGGAAAACCAAGCAAAGCCAGCATAAGTGAGCTCCAAATTGCCAATAAAACTTCTCAAACATCTGAGGGCAGAAGGGACTTGGAAAACTCCTGATCATAAGAAATAAGTTTTAGACAAAAAAGGAATAGTTGGTCATATGCTAAATCGAACAAGACCCGCTCCTGGAGCAAAATTACGTGAAGGAATGGTGCCCATATTTCCTGGAGCACTGAATCAGGCACAAAGGAGACAGCAGACAGGCCACACTATCATTCTCACAGATCTTTGGTGATGTGTAGCTTAATCTTGATTAGGACTTCTTTGCTCCCACATCAGACAATACATGTGACAAAGAACTCAAATTCTGTTTTGTCAGATCATATTAATTTCCCAAATAGTCTTGTTGACTATATACAGTTGCCAAAACGATCTGCTATTGCTGCTTATCAGCCATTTAAAACCTTGTTGTATGTTTGGGATATCTCTTCATCCCAGGAATATCAGACAATTCCTCTTTACACAACATATTATATAGCTTCAAAGGAATTTCCCTCCAATTTATGTTGTACACATTTTATGAACAGACCTTTCTACTTCATTTTGGGTTTAGAAAGTCCTAAAAACAATGATAAAATATTTTCTTTTCCTTCTCAATCTGTAAAAAGAATTTTACTAAGATAAAAGCATTTTAATTCCTATACCTAGTCTCTGTTTAATCACCACTGTCACTTCCTGCTTCATTCCCTGCTGCTTTTTACACACTAACACACAATTCCTTGTATTTTTCCTTCTTCAGGTCTTTTTGTTTCTCACTGTGATATTTTAAGCCACAATTGCTATTTAAAATACTAGTTGTCATGCACTAAATCCAGAAAATCATGTTTAAAAGTCAATAACTTCTTTAAAGGGGTTAATCTTCATCACAAAGGCATTGAAGTGAGTAGTACTGATAATAGAATCACATAGAAATTGTATTTTTTCCCAGGCCTGGGTGGGGCACTGGGTATTGACTTCACCTGCAAGAAAATGAGATGAAAAACAGAGACAGTTTGTGCTTTCTAGTGTAACCTGGAGCTTAAGTTCTGGTATTTTATGGTGGAGCAAAGTGAAATCACTTTATCTTGTCTAATGGGGCACAGCATAGGAATCAAATGTGTTGGTAGGAATGCTTGTTCACTAGCACAGTGGTTGCCAGCCAGCTAAATCTGGGGAAAATAAAAGAACAGAAACTGCCTACTTGCTGTGGAAAAAAAAACAATACTTCTCCATCTGTTCTCACTTTCCCACACCTTCTCCACTTAAGAGGGAGAGACCTGTGACGGTTGTCCTGCCTTGTGGAAAGAAAACTGTCATACAGTCACTCACGTGTTGGTGGAGCAGGGAACCCAACTTTGTATGCAAACAAGTCTTCCCTCTCTGCTGCACTAGGATTCAATAGATCCTTCCCCCAGAAGAAAAGCACATACCTTTGCCTAGGTTTGCTCCAAACACAAGGAAGAGGGAGTTGAACTTTGGGGCAGAGGCTGGAAAAAAAGTGATAGTTCCTGACACTGAGACACTGAGAAAAGGACATCCCAAATTCTCATTTCTCCAGTTCCTATCTAGCCTCCTTACCTAACTGGGAGAATGATATGCTTCAGTCATGTGGGATGTCCTCCTCACAGGATCATTAGAGCATCCTTGCAAGTCTGCTGATTTTAGGGTTTTCTTTTTTCCAGGAGTCAAGGAAGGGACTGCTGTCTGCTATTGAATGTATTTCTGTAGTTCTACTAAGAAGTTTTTTCTGTGATGGTTATTGACTCAATAACTCTAGAGAAACTAGAGCTGGAAATGCAAGCACTGGAATGCAAGATAAATATCCTTCTCCTTTGGCTGGTGAAGGAGAGTTGGGGACAGCTGACTAAGAAGGACTGGTTTATCAAAGAAAATCCAGGGTTCAATTAAAAGAGAGGGGAAAGAGAGAGGTAAAGGGACTGACAATTGTGGTTTTCTGGTTAGAAAGGGATACAGTAGAATGAACAGGAAAACAGGAAGAGAGGAGAGATTGTGAAAAAAACAACTGAAGGCAGCAGAAAAAGTGATAGGAAAGATATATTGTGTGTTAGGGATCGGTGTGGATTAGAAAAAGTCAAGAGCCAAGAGAACAACAAAGGTGATATCCAATTTTTAAGAAGGGAGAGGAATAGCATTAAAATAGTGGAATTTTAAAAGGGAAAATTTGTGATGGTGTTGGAAGTGGGAGTGGAGAGAAATATTAGAAAAGAAACATGAAAAGAGAAAGGAAGAAAACTCCATATTTTACTTTGTCTTTAATACTCAGTAATTACAATTGGGTGGTACCAATTTGGAGCCCTTTTTATTTAGAATGGAATATGTCAATGAAGGACAAATTAAACAGCTGATATCTGGAAATATTGCAAGTGGTGAATTAGAAAGTTAAAAACATCTTGTGCAACCTCCATGGGTTTTCAGTTGTAATACCACACCAATTACACAGATCTTTCTATTCATAAAACACACTTGTGTAAGCATTACCATCATAAATGACCCATTCTTGGAAGATGACAAAGAATACATTGTAAGGGAAATTGTAAAACAATTATAACAGGTGAAAAACTTCTGCATTCCTTTCTCGTTATGTCTTAGGCACTTCTGGGAACAAGAAAGGTACTGAGTTCCTTATATACTTAACCACTGCCATGCAATTTTGAGCCTGACAAGCTAGCTAGATCTCAGCTAAGCTAAGGAAAAATAAAGTCCTCATTGTTAAGCCAGAAGAAAAAATGTGCAGCTACTATATGTGTAGGTAAATACATGGAAAATGGAGATGATTATATGCACCATGAAAACCACTAGTTTATGCATCCTACCATTTCTAGGTCACATCAAGCTGCACAAGGTGTGAAGAAGTACAGATTTCAATTTAGGTAATGTATATGCAATTGGAGTAGAGCAGGGAACCACGACCATGACAATCTATCTCCTGCAGATTAACGTCTGGTGCAGGCAGGTATGTCATAAACTATAGCTTAATATGGAGAACCTCTCAGTTTTCCCCTCATTTTCACTAATGCATTGTGTGTGCTTCTAAGGGATTTGTGGCAGATGTAGGGCTATTGCTTTTAAATGTTGCCTCTGACCCAGATAATGTCAAAATGTCTGAATACACTATGCTCTTTCAAGAAAGAGCATCTCTAATGTAATGCAAATGCACATTGTGGGGAAATTCCAGCTGAGAAAATGAGGCCTTATATTTCTAAAACTATATACATGTCAATAGCCCATTATTCTCAAGTTTTAGACGTAATTGCAGCCCATCTTGGAACGAATTCCTGAAATAATAAAATACATTGAGTAGCAGTTACTGTGTCTTCCAGTTATTTTATGCTCCCCCCTGCCCTGCAAAATGGAAAAACGAAAAAAAAGAAAGAAAAGAGAGAAGTTAAGTGAAAAAAGTGGAGGAGAATGAAGTGAGGAAGGGAGACAGAAGATAAAAGTGAAAGTCATATCCTCTTCTGCAATGTGTTATTGGAATACTCTGTGCAAAAATATGCTGGGCTCCTAAAAGGCATTACAACATCAACGCATCTGAAGATTTTGTACGAATGTATCTCAGTCCAATTTTGTATGACAAATTATTTCCAGGCAATTAGGAATATTTATAATTGTTTTCTTTGGTTGGAACTTTCTTCTATTTCCAAATTTCTTTTAAGCTAATGTTTCTCATAAAGCCTGAACAGCCGTCATTTTGAAAGAATTCTCTCTTAGTCATGTGAACTGCTCCTTGCAACCATCTTTTTCTGATAAATTTAACATGTGCATAGTACAGCCTTTATCTTCAGTATTGGTAGATTTTAAGGTATCATTATTTCATTGTGGAGTTTCCCCCCTGCTCCCCTTTCCTGGAAGAACTCCAAGAAACAGTTTCTATGATTAAAAACAATATAGATTAATATTAAGGTTGTGCTGAGCTGCAGTATTTCTTTCCTTTCCTTTCTGTCTTTACTTCCCTCACACATTTCCCTTCTTAGGATGAAACCCTATACTTTTCAGTAAATGAAATATAAATGGTTCAATTGCCTAGTCACATTTCTAGGGTGGAGAACATACACATAGATTTCCTGAAAAAAACAGTATTTTAGCAACTGCTTAAGAAGCTAAAGGACTATCATGCAGTGAATCCATGACAAATAGTTCTATGGAATACTAAATTTGAGATACAAATTAGTGTTTTCTGTAAATGCCTTCTGAAGAGTTAAAAATGTGAATTTAGTTTGTCAGAGGAGGTGGTTTTGTGGAAATGAACACTCACACTAAGAACCAACTTTCCTTCTCAGTTTCACGTAAAGCAAGAGGTAGCTGCAGATAGTGCTCAGCATGCTTTATTCCCCTTTCTGTCCTCTCATTTTCCTTTACTTAAGGGAATCTGGGGTCTTTCTATCTGACTTATAGAGGTGCTGTTAATTATTTAAGCCTTTCATCTTTCTTTAATTTATGTCATAGTGTAAGCGTAATTTCTAATTTTTATCTGCTTCTCATCAAGCTGCATTTCTGTCATTGTTTGTAAGCCTGAGGATAGACGAAACTGTAAAATTAACTGTGTTTCAGTCTTTGAAAGAGAAAAAAAAGATAAAAACCAGGCTCCTCAGGACTTAGTGCCTCTGGTAGTTGATTAGTCCCTGCAGTAGGGAAAATTAAATTTTGTGGTTGAGACCCAGCATGCTTGGATGGTTTAATAATGCTGTGGCCATCATCCAATGGCTGACAACCAAGAACTGAGGTACTTTCTGTTCTTTACTCCCTCATGCAACACCTGAAAATCCCGGGGCAAATCAAGCAGCAAATTAAAGCTAAAAAAAAAACCCTCACCTGCAAAGCATGTATCAGGAACTCATTTTAATGCTTTCAAGCTGAAGTCATTGGGACAGGAGCCCAAAAACCAGTGACAAAGGTATCTTGGTAAGTTCTGAAAGCACCTTTTTCAATTTTCTGTAGCTCCAACTGGGCTTGCTGTTTTAATGTATTTCTGCTTCCAGTGCAGTTAAAGCGAAGTATCTACTACAAAAAATCAAGTCACACAAAGCATTTCAAAAAGCCAAATTAGTGATTATGACTGTAGATATAAATGAAGACTGTGGCTCCTCAAATATAGTTAGTGTAAGGCATTCCCTCCCAACACCCAGTCCTGGGTCTAGCACCTGGGTGTGCATTCAAGTGCTGCCTCTGGATTAACTGTCCAGGATGGGGCTTTGCATAACAAATATATCTCGTGTGCATTGGGGCAGTCCCTGAAGGTGACTGTGTTGTCACCACGTCTGCCAAGCAAAAATGGCTTTGTCACCTAGCAATGAAAAGCCAGCGCTAGTGATACAGGTTCTGTTATTCCACTGATAAAAAGCAGAAGCGTGACTTTGGATCTGGATCATTCTATGTACAAAGTATCCTCAAAAAAGAAATAATATGAAAATGTGTTTTTTTAGCCTCCAAGGTTTTTTCTACTTTGTATTTAGTGAAACAAAACAGAAAGCACAGGAAATTCGGATGGAAGGAAAACAGCCATTTTACGCTTCAGTGCTGAGAACATGGTGGATGTTTTTCTTCCTAAGTCAGATACCTTTACTCTCACAATTTTGGCAAGTTCAGTTGAAATTTTGCTACATTTCCACTTTAATGCTGACGAGAAAAGTGGCGTTTTCTTTTTGGATCAGATATATCGTTAGAATAATCTTGAAAAACCCAATCTCGAAGAAACAGCTGTAAGTTCTGTTTTCATTTATACAGAGGCTTCAGTCACAAAGACAGCAATTTCTTCTTTAATCATTCACTGCAGTAGTATCAGAAAGCTGTGTTACAAGTGCTGACTTCAGAACTATATCCTAGTACAGTTTCTCTAGCACTTTGCTAGAGCAGGATTGGGTGGAAGAGAGAAATGAGACCAGGAATTTTAGTGGTAATTCTTTTAGTCAGATCATAACTATGACAATTATGGGCATTGAAATTCTTTCCCTGCTTTTAAATTCTATTTATCAAAAGTGCTGGGGAAAAAATGCTTCACAATCACATTGTTCTATTTCTTGGTCTGTCTTAGCTGTTGAATCTACCAGTTTTGCAGCTAGTGGTCAACTTCAGAAAACTTCATGAAGACAGAAGATAATACATTTTTATCAGCGTTTCTCTATGGAGGATAAACAACTGCAACTCATTTCCCTTTCTATACTGACAGGTTGCCCCATCAAAAAGTTTGTCCAAACAAGTCAGAGGCCACCCTGAGTGCACTAACTATCTAACCAACCTATAACCAACTGCAAACACACACAGAGCAGAGCTGAGAAAACCATGCATGTGGAACATTAGATAAAGATACATAGAAATTTGTATTGATGAGTTTAAAACACAGACTTATAGAAGGGAGCTGGTGTTTTGGAATTTTGTTATTTGAATGCATTTCTATACCATAAAATTGGGCAGTCATGCATTAGAATGTAACGGAAACCTGAACTGAATACACAGGCTATTGCTCAACCTAGGTCCCTAGGTTTAAAAATCTTAAAAATCCCAGTTTGGAGATTAACTTTGTAGCTTAATACTATTTATTATTTGCTTAGGTAGGTGTTTATATTACTCTTTCCTTGTGGCAAACCCTTTGCTCCATCAAATATCCTCACATTTGTTGTTTTATACATGTAAGGCCTTCTTGTTCTGCAGATGGTGACTCAAGAATCGACACTGTAAGTGATCTTCTCAGGGTTGTAAAAGTTACACATGACACAGGTTTAAATGTGTGCCCTGAGTAAAAGTCAACAACTTAATCTCATGTGGTAGTCTTCTAGTCTGGTCAGATATCTTGTGTGATGACTTCTGCACCCAGGAGTCTGGTAGAGTGATTAGAAACAAAGGACTCCCAAAGCAGAAGATAACATTTCCCAGGGAATTCAGTGTGTAATGCTGTGTTTCTTCTGCATTACATCTGAAACAAAGTACACAATTTGAAAACTACACAGTTTCCCCCCACCCTCTTTTCTATCATGTTAAACTGTTGGGGGTTTTAGTTTAATTCCTTTGTTAGTTTCACTGCTAGTTTCTATAAGCAAGCAGTAAGATTTCAATATGCTGTTCTGACATGTTTTTCCCAGTTTAGACAACGTTCTTAAATCCTTACCCAGCCTTCTTTTCTTTGTTTAGTTTTTACCCTAATGGCTGTCCTAGTTTCTCTGCCAGTCAGAATGGTTGATGTTGTACATTCTCAAGGGCATTTCTCGAACTTTCAGACCTATTGGTAACACTGTTTTCACAGGGGTGATTTGCATTCAGTCTAGATCGAAGTCCAGCACGTGCCCACAACATAAAATGTGCTTGTTATGAATGAAGTGTATGCAGAGCCTCTTAAGAATTCACCCAACATAATTAGACACACCCTGGTTCATCTAAATGTTATCCAAAGGCTAAATATCTGAAGCTTTAATTGAAAAAGCTCATTAACTTTAAATACAACTAAAGTTGTTGAAAAAAATCTCAGTGGAAATAGTAGATTCTCCATGAAGACCAAAAATAAAAGCACATTTGAGTCTGAAGCTATTAATCATAAAGTTGACTTGCATATTTGTGCTACGTTTGAAGTAGGTCTAAGTGCTTAATTAAGAAAAGAAAAAAAGGAAACCTGTGTATGCATGCAAACTGAATTTTGCTATTTTGCTGTGTGTTTAGTGCATTTCAAGTACTTAAAGAGTGCAAAATAAAAAGAGCTACTTGATGTAGGACCACAGTAGACAGGTCCATAGCCAGCTTGAAACAAGCTGATGATTATGTGTGATACTTGCCCACAATTTGTCAAACTAATGACTGTGTCTGTGTAATGTCACATTAGCAAACAAGCCACCATCAGAAGAACATTCAACACGAGTGTATATGAAATTTGCTATTACACCCTATGGAATTTTGTGCCTAGAGATAAACAAGCCTTGTGTAGTCTAGTGTGCAATGCTGCAACCGGAGGAAGCTCCCATGACATAGATGGTATTGACAGTAAGCTTCCACTTGATGGGTCCTTTCCAACCCATGGGAGGGGAGAGTACCACTCAAAGGTGTAATACTAGTAGAGATGACAAATTTGCATAATATTTACATGTGCTACAGAATGAACAGGATTAGCTGACGCTATCATTAGAAATTCAGAAATATTGCTGGGTGGAAAACCAGTCTGATTACTTCAGAAGACTTTGGACACAAATTTGATGTTGATGCAACTGACATGGAACAGAGGGTGTTACTTGTGAAATTTGTGAAATACAGTTTTCAGATCTTCTTTGATATTCTTTTTTTCCTTCTCTTGGGAACTAAAGGAGAAAATCTTTTGCTGCTGTTACAGATGTGATTGTGAACATGGCATCAAGCCAGATTCAACACCACAGCTCTTTTTTTTTGCTATTCAGATGCACATTAATTAGTCTGAAGCACATACCAGAAGAATTGAATGTTAGCAATATTGGTAAAGTGTAACTCTACATTGAGCGTCTGACAAATCTGGATGGGAATTTCACTGGATTTGGAAAGACTTTCTTAATATCTGAGCAGTATTCTTCTACCAGCATTTATTTGCCAAACTCCTGTAATATGATATTCATCTGAGAATTCATCTGCTCTGTCTTAAACTAAATTATCAAGAGCCATTACTTTAAAAATTATTTCTGTGAGAAAACAGAAAATATACAATCAGCCTTCAAACAACAATTGTCCTTCCTAAAATAAATAGCCCTTGACATTAAAATAAAAATACTAAAATCTGAACCCAA
>VWZV01000851.1:22282-105495 GCA_013397155.1 Irena cyanogastra
TCCTTTCCCATAGAATTATCTATTAGAAACACATTTCAGAGAAATATAGATATAGTAGCTCATTGTAATGCATGGTTATATCACTAATTAATGAAAATGCAAGTTAAGAAAATTTTTTTCAGGATTTTCAGCTTTAAAACCATAAAGATGCATGAAATCATAAAAACTAAAAGTACTAGAATAGTGTCTTCCATTTGCTGATTTTTATATAGTATTAACACTACAGAACAAAAATGAATAGACATATTTTGACTATTACTAAACTTCATTTCAGGCTTCATAAATAGAAAGAGATACCATGACTTGAAAAAAGTCCTAATATAAAGTAATGAAATTAGACACATATGCAAAATTTCATTTAAACAAATACAAATATGGTATTTGTTCTTTAAGTAATTAAACCATTCTCACAATTTTTACAGGTATAGGAGCTTGATTTATTTGTTCTAAAGCTCACTATTCTGCTATTTCCTTTCATATCACTATTTTTCACACATTCAAATGCCCAAGAAAATATTGTACCTATGTAAGGATAGTTCTATACAATTAGTGGTTTCTAAACAGTAGGTTTTTTTCCACCGGATAGTCATGGTGTAAAGGTCAACATGTTTTAAGACTGCTAAAAAAATCTGCTAAGTAGATTCACTGGCTGTTGTTTAGTAGATATTTAGGAGATGTTTAGTAATTAGTATATATTTAGGAACATGTAGCTGATACTGTGTGTAAACTTGTCACAGAGAAACTGAGGTCCACATTTATGATTGTGAAAGCATACATTTAACCTCTAAGTATTGTTCTGAACATGTGGAGAAATAATGTATTTCTTCAACAATTTCTACTGAACATGCTTATAACATTTTGAATCAGGCTGTTGTTTTACTGCCCAAACAACTAAATTAGTGCCTAATTAGAAGTCTCTAAATTAAATGAAAAGCAAAGTGAGCTACTATTTTCTGTACTGCTGAGGGAAGAACATACAAATTTATAAATGGGATTGCTAAACCTAATCTATGATTCAGAGAGTTGTATTTTAGCTTCCTTCCAGCAGATTTTTGTTTAGGACTCATTAAACCAGTCCCATTCATGAAAATACATGAAGAAAAATCAAATGCAAGGTATTTTCTGTTGGTTTTAATGAAGTCCCTAGTTATAGCTAATGTTCATACACACTTTTACTTGGTTGGAATGTAACAAGAAAAGAGAATACAAAGTCTATTTGGCATTTTAAAAAATGTGGCTTATATCTTTCTCTTGTTAGGAAAGAAATCAAGTATTTTCCAGTCTGTTATTGTTGAATATAGGTAAGTCTAAAACTCTTCCTCTTAAAAATGCAGAAAAAAAAGTTGACATATTGCAAATTTTCTTTAATGGTTCTTTTCACTCTGAAGTGGGGTTTCATCTCTCTTGTCTTGGAAAAGGCTTTTCTTTAGCTAGTTGAGGGTTTTTTTCCTTTTTCCTCTCCACTGTTTCTGTTTGTGAAATGCAAGCTCATCAATTGGCAAACAGCACTACACCTACTAGCATTCAACCAAACTAAATACTGGATCCAAGATCAAATGCTTGCAGAGGTGCTGGCCTTAAACTGGTCCCATAGCATGGAAACTGGTTTATCAAGACCCTTTATGAATTACAAGTTACAAAAGTTACAATTAAGGAACACATTTCTACCATCATATTTAATTTGCAATCAAATGAGGAAACCCCCAAAATTTAATGACTACTTTGGTTCAAGAGTGGTTTTATCCACATATATTTAAAAGTGAGACAGTATTTGAATTAAGAATGGAAAGCTACATATACATAATGTTCCCTGAAGATATTACTTTCAAATAAACATCCAGCTCTCTTCCCACCTGAAGGATGGTTTATTTCTTTTTCAGTTAATGCTCAAATTGCAAAGGAAATAGCTGTGCTGTTTACATGCCTCAAGGCAAATGTATTAATACTTACCTAACCAGTTTTGTTGAAAGGTACAGTCTTACCTAATCAAACCAAAAATCACACTCCTTGCAATGTGTGCTGGAGGCTTTTAAGACACAGAAAATGTCCAAAAAACTCTCACTTTAGACAAGGAGAAATGAGTTTCCTAGACACTTCACAATTAGCATTAAAAAGTTCATGGGTTTTTTTACAGAAATGTTAGTATTACACATGCTTGCAGTATTGCATAAAAAGGATTTTTCTCTACAATCCTTCAGTTACCTTGAGTTTGATTTTATTGCTTGTTTGGGCTTTTGTGAGGTTTAATGCACACTCTTCAATCAACAAATACCCTCCTGAGCCCTGAAACTGCCCTTGGAAACAGAATTGGGATAATAGATATCAAACAGAAATAAATTTTTCCTAATTTTAAAGTGAGTTATGAGAAAATGCAAACCAACAGAGCAATAGATGCTGAAGGTCTAAAATATGTTTGATACTCCAAACTTTGTGCAAGCTTTAAACCAGCAAGACTGTCACTTGCCACAGTTAGCAGTGACAATAAGCTTAAGCTGTAGTCCTGGTTGATCTGCTATGCCTGTATTCCAAGGAACAAACCTTGCTAAAGGGAGTAATGATGGAAATAAAGTCAACTGGGAGAAAATAAATATGAAAGCAGGTTGACAAACTAATAAGTAATCAAGCAGTACTAGATTTTTTTTCATGTGAGCCCATTCTGTGAGCGTTGAACAGCAAGGAAATCTGTTTCAGAAGATGTCCTTCTCATCAGAAGATGTCCTTCTCAGTAAATCTGAAATCCCTCCCCTGCCAAAGAAATAGGATGTGAATTTTGCATTCTAAATTGTATGGTTACAACAGAGCCATTGATTTTCCATACCATGTTTTCTGGTTTAATGTTCCTGTCTGAAGACACTGATGGGTAACAAACATAAAATTAGTTTCTAGAACTGGATTAAATTAATAGACCAAGAACACTGTTGTTAGTCCAAGAGATCTAAAGAGTAATAAGAGCATCCTAAAAAGTTCTCATGAAATTATTGTAAAATACAGAGTTTTCTCTGAAAAGAGGTATCGTGAAAACTGACCTCCTCCAATTTATGAATTAGACCTATTCTCTTTCTTAGGCCTTCTTCTTCCACATTTTTATCTCTAACCACAAGGTAAGATTTTACTGTTTAATGTTAAAAGATTTTAAGATTTTACTGTTTAATTTTAAAATGTTTATGTGATTTGTAGCCAAACATAAAAGACACAACTAAAAAACAGTCTCTGGATATGAAACAGCAACGGAAATGTAAACTGGATGTTTTTTCTCATTTCATTCCTTTTTCTGTATTAAATAAAGATCTGCAACTGTAAACACTTAACAATTGTGTTGATAATGAATGAATCATGAAAGAAACAAGCTTATTGTCTTCTAGATGGATCAGTTTCTGTGAAATAAAGAGAATTAAAAAGTCTATTTATGTCCAAAACACAAAGCACATGTAACTCTATGCAAACATAGTGCATTTCTGTTGCATACACATAATTTCTACAGTTGTTCTTCTGACCATAAACAAAATTTAAGATGTATTTTGTGGGAAAAGTGGTAAATTCCACTGTTTAATTAATTAAACAAACAAACAAGAAAGACAAAACCTTGTTGTTAAATTCACTGAGTCAAATTCTCCTTAAGAGACATGAACAATGGGCAATGTTTCACCATCTGTGAAGACTGGACATGGTCTTCATATATAGCTGATGATAACTAAAACCAGGTGATGATTTCTACTTTGGTGATCACATCTTCTGAACAATATCCATTTTTCTGATTTTTATGATTCTTCTGAAGCAACAGGGACGCAGACACTAACAAATGTCAGAAGGAAAGAGCAGAATATAACATTGATACAGGGAGGAAGTGCTGTTAATCAGAGGCATCAAGCAGGTGGCCTTTGAATCAGACAGGAAACATGGAGGCTAACTAGCTACATTTTGCTTCATGTGTTTTTGGGAAAGGTAGATGAGAGTATTTGGTGTCAGGCTATGGCAGCTAATGCAATTTTGATCATTACTGCTCACTAGTGCTTCTTTACCTCAAGTGCATGTGGTGAAGAAAAAAAAATGGTTCATCATTCTTTTGGACATTGGAAATCCAACAGTCCAGTGAAATGAAGTTAACCGAGCAAACCGCCCAAGTAGATAAAGCAGCCCAAAACTATTTCTAAACTTCTACTTGCATAACCAGCTAACTTTCTTTAAATTCTCTGTCTATACCTAGTATTATTTTCATAGCTTTGACACTGATTCACTACAGAGCACATTTTAAGTCAGGGAAGTGGTCACAGCACTAGCTTGTCTGAGTTCAGGAAGCATTTGGACAACGCTCCCAGGCACATGGTAAGCTTGAGATTCTTGGGGCTGTCCTGAACAGGGCCAAGATTTGGACCCAATGATCCTTGTAGGTCCCTTTTGATTCAGCGTGTTCCATGATTCTATGACTCAAATACATTGTACTGCTTCTAATTTAATGTTGCCATCCTGAAGATTTATATGTGCTTCTGTGTACTTCCCACTGTATACATTTGCAAATTATACTCAAAAATGATACTCAAAAATGTTTGATTTTATCCAGTACATATGTAAGGACATGGTAGATGTAATAATACAAAGTAGCAACATTGCAAAGATTACAAGGACATTTAGATGGAACAGTTGTAATCCTTAGAGTAGGATCTTGCAGTTGCACCATCACAGAGAAATATTAAACCACTCAAATGAAGTCTGGGAATTACAGAGAGATGGGTTTTACTGATAACTGGGAATTACTGATAGCTGTTCAGAGATAGAATTCACAATCACCTTTATCCACCTCACAGTACTTGTGTGTTTTGCTGTTGATTCCTAGATGAGACTTCTGATTGTTCAAAGTAATGAAAGATGTACTCCAATTCAAAACATACATAGAACTTTCAGATTCTTACAATTTACTGGTATGACTGTATTTTAGTCATATTCAGTACACTTGTGTGTTTCTTGTCCAGTTGGGAAGAAAGATAAATGTTATTTCAGTGTGCATATTTAAATTGCAGAAATACATACTCTTTATTAAAAATATGTTTATAGTCACCAGATGTGATTCATGAAATTTTTAAGTAACTGCACTGGTGTAGAAAAGAAAGAGAAACTTAAAAAAAAATCTCATGTATAATGTCCCTAACTGCTTTGAAATAGTAGCATAAGTATACATTGGAAAAAGCTGCAAAATCATTCTGAGAGTCTGATTCAGATTTCATTACATTACAAATCAGAAAGTTACTCTGAGTATACTAATAATTGAATAGTTTTCAAAAAAGTGGTTTTTGCTGTTTTCTTTGCTTTAGTTTTTGATTAAATTGAACTTTGGGGAAAAAGATTCCCCCTTTTACTAATTTTTACTCTTTTATTTTAAATTTTACTTATATGTGAAGCAATTGGTTCTGTTGAAAAATGTTGATTTCTAATTGGAGATCAGTGGGGTTTATTAGATCTTTTTAGGACACAAGAAAATGAGCAGAAGGAGAGGGAAAGAGAGAGGCAACATGTTCAGACCAGCTCTAAGAGTGGACTTATGCCAATCAGAGAGTGAGGACTTGTTTTCTTTGAACCAGAAAGCCTGATCATACATAACATTGCTGTGCTGAGGACAGGTGTGGTATTTTAGAGAATGGCAACTGAAGAAACATCCTTCACCACCCTCAGTTCTAGAGGTTTAGATACTCACGTGTTAGTAGACATCTTATGAATGTGGAGTAAACAAACAAAACAGTTTTTTGCTGATGAATAATAGCTACTATATCTTTTCTGATTGCACTTGGGATGGTGCTGCTTCTATTACTTAACCTCTGATTACTCCAGGATTGGAAGCAATCAATCAGTATGAGTTTGGCAGCTGCAGGATCCAGATGTGCAGCCCTCAGAACGAGTCTGTCTGGCAGTGGCAGCTGGCTGCCACTTTCCCTTTTCTGTTTTTCTCAGCAGACATGATGTGATTGTGTTGTGCATCACACCAGCATTATTCATTTTCACACCGTCTTTTTTGTAATGATGGGGAACTGACTCACTGTTTTCAATGCTGAAGAGAAAAAAATTATATACAGAGGTCCTGTTTCTCTTGCCTGTGTTTCTTTACCTTCTTTGACCTGAGTGGATTTAGCCTTTTTTCAGAAAGAATGAGGAGAATAAGGCTTATAATACACAGTAATCCTTCACCAGCGCAGACAAAATTCAGCTCTCCACTGTCTTTTATCTAGTGCAAAAGGCTCCATTCAACTTTCAGGAAAACTAAACTGGACTGTAACTAGAACTGAGAATGAGATTCTTCTAACTGCTGAAACAGTCTGCCAGCAGACTTTAAACCAGAGTGAAAGTAATGAAAGTAACACTGGGAAGGAAACAGCAGATTCAGTCATCCTGGGGTGTATGGATGGTTATATAACAGAACAGCCTGTGTAAATATAAAGACATAGAAAATAGACAGCATTTTAAAATTTTTGTCCAGAAAAATGAATGAGTAACAAGTAACATAAAGAGCAGAGCAAGGTTACAAGAAAAACACTCAGGAGAATAGTGAAGCCTGCTTATTACTCATGTGGCACTAGGCACTGAACTGGCTAGTTCAGATGAGATAACCATGGATAATTCAAAGCTGACTGCACATATATTTATTGTGTAGTCCTTTGTTCAAGCTTATTCCCTTCTTGGATTTTGATCAGTTCAGCCACACACAAAACAGGAATGAGTTCTCTTGGGTTGCCTAATTACAATGAAGCCTTAACTGAAACTTATTAGGGAAAGATAAAATCTCACCAGTCATTTTCTTTTAATGGCAGGGGATGCTGTGAATTTCCTGGCTTTTCACTAACTGTTTCTATGACATATGCAATTAAATTAGCAGGATTGTTTTCTGCAGTTTGAGTGTGCATTGGTCATCTCTATCCCAACTGCTTAATCTAAAAAGTGGATGTAAAGGGGGAAAATAAATGCATGGGTTTTGTTTGTAAACACATTATCTTAGATATAATTGGAACAGTTGCCATCCATTTTTTTGGTGGCCAGTTTTGATTCATGTAGAAATAGTTTTTCCAGGCATCTTTTTGATTAGTCTAAGAAAGGAGTATTTTTTACCCTCTGTATCTGGAAAGAGCATCTCACGTTGGTGACTGACGGTGGTTCAAATCTGAAGACACAAATATACTGGGATATATGACCAGGGCCTGTCTGCCTGCATATAACTGACCCAAATTCATCCTTCCTTCCTGGCTAAGAAATCAGTCTTACATCCTGTAACATAGCATGTTGATAAAAGGAAAGAGCATACATCACTACCTTTGATCCAAAACACCACTCTTGTGTCTCTCAGGGTTTCTTGAGAAGTAGTTTTTACTCTGCATGGTATATGTAGCACTGGTGTCTTCATTTTCTGATTTCCTTTTATTTTACTCATCCTATGACTTTTTGCTGGAATCAAGTCTGTGGATTCCCAACTCTGCAAAGGGTTGGGTCCACATTTGATAAAGATTCTAAGAGCATCCAGCTGTCCCTACACTTTGCAAGTGAATCTGTTTGCAATGACTGTACACCAAAAGCTTGAGAAAAGTTGTTTATATAACATTTTAGCATATAGTTATCTTCAATACATGGAGTTACATCCCACCTGGAAAATTTGAGCCATAAAATCAAATGGACAGTCAAAAAATGTTTTTTTTTTCCCTCCAAATTCTAGTTGTAAATTTAGTTTGGGAGTTTTCTCATTTTGCAGTCCTAGAATAGTATGTAAGAAGTCAACTTCTGCTATTTAAATTTCTGGACAATGTGGTGGACTGTTGGATTTTCCCTTTTTATGAAAATGAGCTGCATTGAAAAAAATCTAACAAGGCTTTTCCACTGGAATTTCTTCCAAAATTACATAGGTAGAAGTTAAATGGTTCTGGCAACATTATACATTTTCAATGTACAGGGTGTCAAATGCAAAAAAAAAAAAAAAAGAAGATTCATTTTTATGCAACATAAATCCTTTCCTATACTTAGACAATTCAAAAGAGAGGAGAAGGAAGGAATGGAAGACTCATTTATTTTGCTCTCGTTCAAATCTTTATTGCTCCAATATAAATTACCAGTTGTCTTTGTTTTCTCTTGCATTTAATTTTGTGTTACTTGAAGCACCACAAAATCTTTTCACCAGTTTGGCAGACTTTAAAAGATGTAATATAAAAATCCATTAAGAAGTCTAATTTTGTCAGATTAATATTAAACATACATTATCTGAGCCAATGTAAGGCAGTGAATTCTGCTAAGGAAAGACAGCTCTCTTATAGAGAATATCTGTTCTCATCCATTCACCAGTTCCCAGCTCAGGTCTGATGCTCTAGAAGAATTGGAGCTGATTAGGAGAGGAGAGAACAGAATTACAGTTTGATTCCTTCATCTGCTTATTCTCAAAGGCCCACAAATAGCAAATTAGGCTTTTCTTTCTGTTCTGAGCTGTATGAGTTAATTTTTCTTGACTTTTATTACTTTTTTTTTTTATTTTGCCTACAAACCTATTTCATCTGGAGTAAAACAAAACATCCTAATTCCATTCTTTCACTCTGAACAGAATTCATATTCTAAACACATATGGAGAGAGACATGTTAGTCATAAGAGAGGGAAATGGGGTCACCTGAAGCTGTGAGAGACGGTCCAGAGGAGACTCAAACTGAGAACTGTAGTGGTGATTTTGGAGAAGACTGAGTGATGAGATGAGAGTTGTGCAATGGAGAATCTGATTTGGGCTTGAGTGAAAAATACCAAAATGCTTAGGTCAGAGCTGCAAGGTAACGGTGCTTCTAAACATATATATTAAGAGAAGGCTGCTGCTATGTCTTTTCTGCCTGATCAACATATTTTTGTGTAATATTGCATGAAAACACACAAAATTTCCTAAAGGCTACCTGTATTTTTCATATATTTCATTAGTTAATTCAGGAAAATGTATATTTTTAATGCATATGGTTGTAATTGTCTAGTGAAATGGTTTCAATCTAGAAACAATTGGCAGAGAATGCAGGAAAAAACTGGGAACAGAGAAAGCTCCAACAGAATTCCCAGAGGACAATCTATTCAATAATAGGAAGATTAGCATGGGAGAATTAAAGGCACAAACTACAGTCAGAGTCTGTTAAAATTTGTTATCAGTTTCTAGAATCTAAATTATTTTGGAAATTCGTTTTATTTATTTATAAGCATGAGAACAACTGACAGTTTTAAACGACTGGTAGGTGTATGTCAGATTCTTGGCAAAAAGTCAGAGCTTGAGCTCTTGGGTGGTGTCAGGGAGGGAGAGAGGAACAGAGTCCTGAAAAGACCTCAGCACCACAGAAGTTCCAATTGCAGCTCATTTTCCTTAGCACTTTTTTAATATCTCTATACTGTCTTTTTCTAAATACATAATTTTCCAAGGCTGCACACAGTGTTATATTTTCATAGGCTGGCTAGGTCAACGTGCTTTGCTCAGAAGAGTTTGTATGTTCTATTGTCTCTGTCACAAATTGTGGTAATTCTCTCTCTTCTGTTACAAGCCTTTTTCTTTATTTTTAATAGTAGAACAGCTCTCTTTTATTCTCTTTTTTTTGTGATTATGTTACAGGGAACCCAACTCCACAAATAAAAGTAGTCAAACAGAAACGACAGTGTGCCTATCCAATCACTTGTGTATTGGGCTGTCTCTCGTTATTGACAAAATTTTCATTGCAAGAGGACTCCAGTTATTGTAAGGACTCCATGTTTTATTGTAAGAGGCAGACTGGGAGAGGGCTGTAAGTGTTAGTCTCTGCTTGTTTTCCAAATGCAGTTCGTCTTAGGACATCACATGCACAGACAGTAGGCATCAAAACCAGACACACAGAAAGAGCCCAAAGAGCACAGATAAGTTTGAAATAATAATACAATAAAAAGAGCAAATAGCATTTTGCAGACATCTAACACAGATTAGTTTACCCTGGCATGAACGTCGGTCAAATGATGAAATTATATTTGGCACTGCACTCAGCAACAATGACTGTACTGTAGCCTGTGTGGTTTATACATTTGCCTAGTGCTTTACTTGGGACAAAGAATTCAGAAGCAGACAATGAAAAAAAAAAAAGTGGGTCTAAGTTTACTGTAATATAAGTAGAAATACACATTGCTGCAGATGTTATTCATTGGCAAGTGCTTCTGCCCAATTATGCTCTGAGCTTCATAATATTTTAATGAGCTTTTACCCTAAATAGCAATGAAATAGAACAATAAAAATCTCTCAAAAAATAAAACAGTTTGGGAAAAAGAGAAGGTTTGTAGATATTTTCTTTCAGGAAGGGCTATCTTTGTGAAAAAGCCCATAACATACAGTGGAAAATATCAGGATTGAAATAAGGTCTAAGTTTAATAAAGCCAAAACAACTCTAACACATCAGATGCCTGCAAAATTAAAGATTTTGGTTATTTACTTGTTTATTTATTTAACTTTTTTAAGTACATTTATGCTAAAGGAAAGTAGGGAAATGAAGAAAAAGTGCTTAGCATAATTCAAACTGGATTTTTTCTTTAATGGTGAACTCATAATTGGCACCTTGACAACAGTGTTGTTAATAATTTATGCCAATTAAAGTTTTTTTAAAAATAAATACTTTAATATTTATTGTAACTGCATGGTGATTTAGGCATTGTTGTACACTGATTAAAAATAGTTGGGGATGAATGGCGAGGCAGCCTGTTTGTTTTCTCCCAAAAAACCCACTGCAAAATACAAATCCAACTTGACTAGGAAAAGTTCCAGTAAAAACTGGTGAAATCTAACCACTGTATTAATGCAATTTTTTTTTAATTCTAAGGATCAGTAAAGAAAATCTACATTCTCCCCTGGATTTGGCATGCCACCACCTACCTTGGCAAATAAAAAATAAAATAATGTCCATTCCTCCTACCCAAAGGAATCTAAATCCACTTGGATTTTATTTCAACATACCCCCCACTATGAACTGTTTTCACAGACTCCTCTGTAACTCTGTACCCTGTAACTGTTAAGCACAGAATATCTGCTTTCTGTTTGAGCCTGCTCCCAGTGGACTCATGGGATTCTTGCTGTTGATTGCGCTGGAAACCCCTTAAGCCCTTTCTTCTGCCGGGGGGAGGGATGAGCAGGGTGGGCACAGTGTGTGTCTGCAGCTGGTGTTTGCCAGCGGGCCTCCCACCTCGGCTATCTGCTGGCTGCAGGGGAAGGGACCTGAGCAATCCTCCCTGGGTGTCTGTGGGAGGAAGGTCACGGGCCATGGCCTTTATTTGCTGCGGCTGCTGGAAGTGCTCGTGGTGGTTGAACACGGGAATGAAATCCAAGTGGATCATTGCAATGCAAGACCATGATCGAGACCATGAGGTGGTTGACTCCTCAGTTTACCTTGGGATAAATCACGTCTCTCCTCCCAGTTTTCTCTACTCTGACTCTGCACCCAGTCAGAGAATAACAGCACTGACCATACAGAGATCATCTGGCAATGCCCTCCCCATTTCTTATTTTATGAAGTTATGACTGGCTTGACTGAGCGGGATTGTACTAATTTTGATTTATATATTTCCAAATTTCCTAGTTTGAAATTGAAGTTCACGAACTGCACATATTAATAATAATAATAATATCTGCAGTTTCTTCCCTTCTATAGGGCACTTGCAAATTCACTCAGATGCATAACAAAAAGAGAATGCACTGGAAGCTCTCTGACACACCTCATGTGCTATCAAGGAATTCAGGTGTTCTAACACCTTTGGGTAATACTCATTCCAAAACTGGAGTATGGAATAATGGCCTGTCCTCTGCATCCTGCAGGGACGCACCTGAAAGGAAGATCTAGCCTGCCATCATGAAAGGCCACCAAGAGAGGGGCAGAAAAAGACCCTAGGATGTTTAACATTTCCACAGCCAGAATTTGTACATCTCAAACACAGAATTTGACAAACTAGTTCTGTTTATTCATAAATCTCAACCCATAGGCATAGAAGAATAAATATCCTGAACAACAAGGTCAGAATTTGATTAACATGGAAGCTAAGACTTGCCTGTACATTTAGTCTGATTTATCAATAGAGAAATAAGGAGTGGATAAAGTGGCTTGTAATAGAAGGCATAGCGAAAAAGGAGTAGAGATGTGGGAGAGAACAAAAATTACTGGATTAAGATAGTTTTCAAATGCTGTTTCTGTTCACTGCTATTTTTTTTATTCACTCATATCTTGAATAAATGCTTGGTTTTTTCCTGCTGAAATTCTGAGCTTGAAATTGTGAAATGCATTATGAGGTGGCAACCAAACTTAGATTAGATTCATCTAGCATAAATTTCTATAGATCAGCACAGAAAAGCACATGACTTTCAAAAGCTGGTAGAAATTAATCTTGGGATCCACCTCTTGGAACATTTTCATACTTCCCATTAAACTACTCAGTCATTTGAAAGTACAAGTGCATGAAATATTTTGTGAGGAAGCTGAATTGAATGCAGCCTTTCTACAATATTCTCTGATGCTGAATTTTGATCAAAGAATTCAAAGACATTCTGTCTAAGAAGAACAAATGTGGGCAACATAGATAGCTGTTCTTTTACTGTGTGATTACTTTCGGTGATATATTTGAGAAAATTCAATCTTACCATATTTCTACTCTGAAGGCCTTTACCACAAATACAGGGAATGACCTGCATGGACAAAAGTGTGTCAAAAGAGTAAGAGTCCAGAGGAAAGTATAAAAGCTAAAAAAGAGGGGAGGGGGATGACACGAAGATGCAAAGATGGCATCTTTGCTGGTCACTGTTAGCCCAACTCAGGGAACGGTGGATGTACGACAGGTATGAGTATAGCTCTTCACTAAGCAGTGGAAATAATGGGAAATGTTCTGTCATATTTGTGATGGTGCCATGTGTTTTTAGTATTTCAGACTCTGGTGTTCCTCTTTATCTTCTGTTTCTTGTTTTTACTGAGTGCAATGTAGTGAATTCCATTCATTACCTTCAGGAGATGTAGCTGCTGTATGTGCTGTCCGGATGTTTTTCATTTGGTTTTGGTTTAGTTTTTCCCGTTTTGATAAATTTTGAAACTGCCAACTTTGGAAAACTACAGAATGTTTATAGCAATAATGGAGATTGTCTCAAGATGATGGCAATGAAATCTGCACTCTGTCCTCCACACCTTTTTCAAGCTAGACAATTTGGAAACAAATGGAAAATGGGGAGTGGGTTGTCAGAAATTAAATGAAAAAAAAAAACTGAAATCAGCAAAACTGCTTAAATACCCACCCTTGGACTTTACTCAGTGACAATGACACTTGATAATTACTGCCTATCTTGAAATCTAGTATTTTTTTCAAGACATAATTTGTGAAGTTCTTCAGAAAGATGGAAGACTTATAAAGCTCCTTTAATGGAAACTTTCACAAAAACTGTTTTGAATCTTGTAAGCTGGCCTTAATAGAGGTGGCTTTAGATTTATCTACATCAGGACTGAATTTATAGTACTTATTTATAATTATCTCAAGGATCTTATACACTTTTTAGAATTAAACAAGTTTTAAAACTTTGGTAGAATACTGCATGGCCTTTCATTCTCTCTCTCTGTCTCAGAAAGTAGATGTGGTATAATTCATAGTAGAGGCACAAACTTGAGGAAGCGGCATTGCATGACAGAATCAATTATCCTAACACAGCTGCAAAAAGCACCTGGTTATTGAACTCACCTTCAGCTTGCCATAGTGTCCTAAGTCCAAACTCATGGATGGGCAGGGAAGAATTTTTGGCTTTTTTATAAGGCACAGGAGAATAGTTGGACTACTACTCAGATTATGATTTATCAGTAGATTTATTGCCATGTAAATTAATTTATGTTTCTCAGGTCCCTACAGAGGATAGAAAGCTCTGTTCAGAAATATATAGAAAATATGTGTTGCTCTTTTTTAAAATGTTTTCCTTTGAAGATTGTGAAGAAGCCCTTACTGAACATTAAGTTTGTTGCCATTGCAAATCACTACAAATGAATTTATGACATCATAAAAATTATCATGTGAGTGATGGACTCACGCTACACCTTACTGTTATTTTTCCTCTGAAATGCAAGCTGTCTACATTTATTGTTATTGTTATTATTTTTATTACATTTTTTATTGCTGAATTCATGAAATATGAAGAGGTATAACCAACTTAAATAAGCCAGTTTGTACTGCCCTGATGAACTCAGTGTACAATGGTACAATATCAACTTCTTTATCACACAGAGCATTACTGTAATAAATTAGCCGTGAGGGAATCCAAAACAAAACACCCCTTCCCAGATCTTGATTTGAATTTAGACATCACAGTCCACTGAGAAAAGTACAGTACTTTTCAATTTGGCCTCTTTAGAGCATATTGTGCTCTTAAAAACTGTGGCTCTACAGCAGAACCAAAGCATTTAGAGAAGTAAGCAATGCTTTTCAGAGTAGAGATCGTATTTTTTTATGTTTACAGTGAGTCCAGTATCTGTTACACCTTCTTAATAAGAGTGGAGTACACATATTGAGCAATCATAGAATAATAGAATGGCTTGGGTTGGAAGGGACCTTAAAGATCATCTAGTTCCACCCCACCCCTGACATGAATAGGGGTGCTGCCCACCAGATCTTGTTCCTGAGGGCTCCATCCAACCTGGCCTGGAGTACCTGCAGGCATGGACGTCCACTACTGCTCTAGATGCTGTTCCAGTGCCACACTATACTCTGAATAAAAAAAATCCTTCCTGATATCAAATCTAAAGTTCTCTTTAATTTCTCAAGGGTCACCATTCTCCATTGGGTAGCATTTCCTGATTCACTAGTAGTTATCTTCTTGAGACAGCATGGATTTAACAAATGCAACTAAAATATTCAATACCAGGAAAATAAGTTCTGTATTGTGGATTTCTCAGTGACAGAGAAACAGTTTATGAATGGAGAATTTTTCAAAAATCTTTTTTACACTTTTTAGACAGAGTACTATAAAACAAATTACACCGTTTTAATTCTTAGTGTGGTGGTTTTTTCAGCTTTACTATGTTTTATAAAGATTCATACTGTTCTCTAATATTTGTGTTTGTATTGTGGTAGGTATCTAAATGATGAAAGCTTCTTTTACATGAATGATATTTCTAAACCTCTCTTGAGATTTTACAAAAGGTTTTGGGTTTTTTGTGGGTGTGGGGGTTTTTTGTTTGGTTGGTTTTGTTTTGTTTTGTTTTTTCTGGCAGACTTCTCCACAAATACTATGGTTTTATTGTGCTCACAAACTGGCATAAATAAAATTGTGGCTTTTAGGGCAAATACTTAATTTCACACTTCCAAAGTGAAGGGTTTGTCAGAGGTATTAGCCCAGGAATTATTTGTCCTACTAATACATATGTGTCCATCTAAAACAGAATAAATTACATTTTTACTGTCTTGTAGGGCACATGCGTCTACTGCGGACAGAAAAACAAATCTGTATTAGCTGTATCAACCTCCATTTATAACTGCAAACAATGCACTATTAATTGAACTTTATTCAGCAAAAGAGTAATATTTGGTCTTCTATATACAAATTCAGTAGTTTAAGAAATCAGTCAGAAAGTTTTCCAATGTAAACAACATTAAATGCATCAATTATAAGACAAATATTGAAGTAATTTTCCCTTAATAGGGTGTGGGTGTGAAGAAGTAAACTCACTGTCTCGTGGCTGCTGCTAGACTTGCTTCCATGCCAGTAAAGGTTTGTTGATGCTTATTATTAAATGCTTTTAAAATGGCAGTTTTAAAATGGCCCACACAACTGAATGTGATTGTGTTGTACGAAGACAAAGTTTTTTCTTTATCACAGAAAAAAGTGGCATAATGGGAGCAAGAAGCGCGATCTGTCTTCTCAAGATCTCTATAGAAACACTCTATCCTTAAAATGAAGTAATTTCTTGGATGCGACAGTATGAATTGGGAGTGACTACAAAAGGAAAAGATAGCTGGAAATTAGGAGGACGTCCTCTGAAAAAAAGGTGTAAATGCTCCGTACAGAAGAAATCTAGAGGATAAACTGTATTATATATTTCTACTGCATATTCAGTACAGGATGTGTGCATCCACAGCCATTTGACCTATCATTGTTCAACCATGTCATTGAGCTGACACATCAGGCACTGCAAAAATATGATGTATTTGGTCATGACAAACACCATAGCAATACATTTTGAGTAGATAATCCAGGAGGCATAGCACCACAAATGCACCCGCATCTGTGGGCTACAACAAAATAACACATTTGCCCTTTTTCGGGAATCCTGTTTTTTAAGACTTCATGATAGCACATAAGTGCAGCCTCTTATTAGGAACTTTTCTCCTGCATAAATTCTGGGAAGTCTGAAATAGGAAGCTAAACTAAGTAAAGGCAGATTAGGTCATCCACACTTGGCAAGAGGAGCTGGAGCACAAACATGGCTCAGTTATGACAGCCTTTGGCTGAACATTTTCACTGCAGTTATTGTGAAGTGTTAATACATCTTGTAAGTTATAACATGGTCCTTCTGATTGTGACAGACTTGTGACAAAGATTCATGCTAGCATTTGGATAAACAAACATAAGCATTCTTGGAAGGAGAAAATTGGTAGCTGAACCTTATTCAATCCTCTCTTCTCTGGAGTGACATTTTCAAAAATGTTTCTTGCCTCTAGGAAATGGGGTTTGAGATTCATTTCAAAGTACTGGTGTCCAGGTATTACTTTACTAAAATTTACTGTTGCAGGTATCTAAATTATCTCCAATAACCAATATTTTACCTAACAGTCCATTATAATTTAGGATTAAGTTTGTTTTATGGTTACCATATGAAAATCTCTGGCAAATATTTTAAATTATTGCTACCTATAAATTAAAAATTGCACTTGACTTCAGCTTGGGGACAGGTCAAGGTGTCACTACCCAACTAGAGAAAAGAGGAGGAAGACAGATAGGAAAACATAAAAGGAGAGAATTTGAAATGAAAAAAAACCCAAAACCAAAAAACATTTCTTTTCTCTCTTCCCCCATCTCTCTGTCTCTCTGTGTTTGAGAATTCACAGGGTTCTAGATCTTCTTGTTCTTGTGTTCCATTGACAGAACTCAAAGAAATGGCATGAAGCTGTGTCAAGAGAGGTTTAAGCTGGGTATGAGGAAAAGGTTCTTCCTCCAGAGGGTGGTTGAGCACTGGAACGGCTCCCCGTTCACAGCAGTGAACACAGTGGTCACAGCACCAGCCTGACAGAGTTCAACAAGTGTTTGGACATGCTCTCTGGCACTTGTGACTTTTGGGCCTGTCCTATGTAAGGCCAGGCATTAGAGTTTGATGATCCTTGTGGATCCCATCCAACTCAGGACCTTCTATGACTCTGTGATTTTTTTCTGAATATCAAGAAGTATCTATAAATATGCTTCAACAGAACAGGGGAAGCCCTGGTCACAGATGCCATTTTTTAAGCCATTGCAGAGATTCATTCCCTTCTTTTATGGGGATCTTGGCAAAAATGGGACAGCTCCCTCTGAGTGTAGAGTATAAAGATGTAGTGCATTTTTCACTCCCAGTAGTGACTGCAGTGAGCAACAGCTCAGTCTCTGGAGAATTTAGAATAATCATATGTTAGCCAGAGATGTTGAAGAGATGTCCTTTGGCTCAATAGAGTATCAAGATCTATGTTCCTTTATGCAAAATGGGTCAATGGAACATTGAATAAGCAAGGAACTTAAAAATCACAATGCAGTACACTGCCAAGTATGGATTGTTTCCTTTAAGAGTATTTACCCTTCCTCTGGAATACTTCCAGCCACTTTGAAAACTCAAGGTGTGTTTCATTATTAAGGTTCACAGCTATATATTGACTCAGATGTCAGAATTTTCATTAAATGGTTCAGTGACTGATTGTCAGGGATAGGCATAGGAGCTCTTGTGTCTCCCCTCTTTATCCACTGGATGCCACTCCCATCCTTAACTTTAGGTGATTGTGGTTAACCTGCAAGTCAGACTGTGAAGAAAGCAATTATATAAGAACACGCTCCTTTGGCAAATTGCAAAGGAAGGTACATAACTACAAGGTGGTAAAGAGGCACTGTTTAAATCTTGGCAGAGCACAGAATGAATTGGAAATGGTTAACCACAAAGACTTCTTGCTTCAAAGTTTTTGCAGGAATAACACTTTCCCCTCCAGTGTTTGTATTATGGAAATAACTATGTGACGTTAAAGTAGTACTAGTAATTAAAAAAAAAACTTGGCTAGCCTGCCTCATACTACATTCAAAAAAAAATGAGCTGTGCACATTCACTATCAATTTCATCCCAGTGGCATTACTTAGCATAGTTAGTATTAAGATTTGAAGTTATTTTGCATAAACAGGATGACAGCTCAACACAGTTGGGGGTGTTTTTATTGCCAATTTAAATGGCATTAAATTAGTGAGTATTTAAGCTATACTAAAACAATTTAGGGTCCAATCCACAAAAGTCTTGGCTCCAGAATATTGCAATATGAATGAAAACCTCAGTTTTAGGCTTCTGTTCAACACATTGCTTTGCAAATGGCAATCACTTTCAGTTCATTATTGCCTTTCTTAGAACTCTCCCATCTCACAAGGAATGCAGTCGTGAGTATGCGGTCTCTTCAATGCAACTAGGGATGCACAGTCCACTTGAAAAGCTGAAAAGCTGTAAGATTATCAACAATAACTCACAATCATAGCAATAATAATTAATGAAAAGGATTCATTCAGGGCTTTCAGCACACGAAATATACCTAGTGAGGTTGTCAATGGTTAGTACATGGAAACAAAAGGCTTCAACTCTGAATTGGCTTCCCTCCTTAAAAAGAATTGCTGTGCACTTACCTACTAGCAAATGTATCATTTAGTTGGTGGTTTTTTTCCCCCAACATAAGGGAAGAATCATTTAGAATGAGGCCTGGTTTCATATACCTATTGTATCTGCTGTTGAATGCTGCAGCACCAGGAGAGCCTGCCACTTGTAGAGCTGTGTCTTGTCCCTTCCAGGGGCTCATGTGCTTTTGGGTTAGTCAAGCAAGTACAGGGAGTTAATGGTGCCATCAGCTGTGAAGGCACCTATTTTGCCCAGCTTCTATGGAAGAGGAAATGTGCTGCAGGACTTTTTCTTTCTTTCTTTTTTTCTTACAATAGATTGCGAGTGAGAAGGAGATTTGGAGGATAAAAGAGAGATGAAATTGTTACAGTTGGCACCACTGTTCTTTTCCTTTTTTTTTTTTTTTACCTTCCATGTTTGAAGATAAAGTGTAGCCACCAAATTGTTCACGAGTCATTTCATTCCGGTAACGTATATACTTGAAGACTTTATTGGTGGATTTTAGAAACTATTTATTCTTCAATTATTGCTTTATTTACATATCTAATGGATTGATTGATGTGCTAGCATCCCCCAGGAAGCATTTCTCTTCATTTCTCTTTTTTCAAAAGAAATTATTTGCTAACAGACAGGAGTTTCACAAACATACTAAGTCAGATATTCCTTATTGTTCTGTATTTTTAATAAGTTCCTGTTGGCACACATACAGTACCTGTGACTTCCTATCTGTTGAAACAGAGTCCCACACCAGGCAGTTGTGAATTATGGCAGTCCCCACATAAATAAAATACTGCAAAGCATGGTGGCATGCAAGCAATGTTTTTCACTGACCTAGATGCCCAGAGGGTGCTGGTCTTTCAGACAGAAATTTCCCAAAAGTAGCAGCACATTACTTAAGAATGGGAATTACTACAATCCCATTTGGTATTGCTTACTTAAAATGAGAAATGTGTAGGCACAGTGGACTAAAGTGTGACTCACTAAAATGGAGACTTCACATTGCCTGCTGCTTCTATCTATCTACCTATCTATCTTCCTCATTTTAATTTTGAGATGCATATTCCCTTCTAAAAGAGGCAGCAATAACTGAGAATAGGGAGTGTCATGCAGAGAGGAGCAGGTGCTTGCATCCATGATCACATGGTTTTTCTCCGCTCCTCCACCCTTCTCATACTCACCATTCACAACTATTACCTCTTTTTACCTTTGTTTTTAACATTACTTTATTTCTTCTCCTGTCACCTTACGGTGGATCAATATATTTCAAAGCAGAAAGGCTTTGTAGAACCTGTATGTGACTGTACGAGAGCAAATATTGAAGGTGAAGACTCAGCTGGCTCCATTTCTTCTTTTCTTTCCCAGGCAGGCTGTTCCAGCTGGCTGCACACCTCTGGAGGTTTGCTTCTGACAGCACGAAGAACTAAAGCCAAATAAAGGGTTGTGGTGGAAAATCAGAGCAAATCAGCTGGAGCATGGGGTTTGGATCAGAATCTTTCCCTTGGAGAAGCCTGGACTGTTTTGCTGTTGTTGCTGGGTTTTGATCTTCTAAGTGTTTTACAAATGTAACTAAGCAAGTCTCACAATCCACTGCAAAGCAGGCCGTAGGCCATTTCATAGAAGAGACATAACTGGGAAGTTACAGCAACAGAAAAGGATAACATGAGACAAGTGAGAGATCCCGTGTCTATATTGAGAATGTTTGACTGTGCTTCCCTTGATCTGGCATAATGGAAGAACAAATAGCAGCACAGCTGATGGTGTGCACCAAAGTGCACATTATTTGGTTCAGTTCAGATTCTAACCAGCTGGTCCCCTGCAAATCAGAGAGAGCATTTCAGTGCTCACAAATCAACAACTGCTGCTTCTCATCAAACTCTCTCTGTAGTTGGTTTGGCACCTTGCTGTACAGACAGGTATCATATTGTTATTATGGGACTGAATATACTAATGATGAGGTAATGTTCCTATGGAAGTATCTATGCTAACAGATGAGTTCATAGAAAGATCTGTAATATCATTATGCAGTTGCTCAAGTGGATGATTTTTTTTTAACTTTTGGAATAATTGTACTTGAGAATCTCAGTTTTCATCAGAAACATTAAATACTTGCCTTATGGCTGAAAGGATAATAATTGAAATGTGGGAGAGCAGGGGTCTGAGTCTGCAGTCAGCCTGACATATAAATCTAAGACTGAACTGCTTTAGTTGCTGTGACTATTGTTTTATTTCTGGTAGCTCTTTGTTGATATTATTCAGAGACTTACTGATAGCTTAATAGAGCTATAAAGTATGTAGTTAACAGTGCTACTAGGATTGAGAAGGAGATGCTTGCTGGCTGATGCAGAATTCAACTTTTTTCCTCTGACATGAAAATCACACAAAAAAAGATTATCAACACCTAGAAGTGAATCACTGATAATTAATTCTTTTGTTTATAACTAGAAATTGAACATGGCTCCAAGACCTTCCTGAAGACAAGGAGCCCTGTGGCTTCTTCTACCATACCAGCACATGTGATATTTAAAACCAACTGTACACCCCAAACTCACCAACAAATAGAAATGCATTAATAGAAATGAGCATTAAAAGTAATAATGTGATACAACAGCTATTTCAGTGACAGTATAGCACCTGCAAGAACAGCTCAGAGGACGAAACAGCAACAGAAGGGATATTCTCAGGCTATTACAGGGTTCTTGCCAAATAATTCACATTAATATACAAATACGTGGCAAAAGGCCTCTGAGCATGCCCATATTCATACAGAAGTGCTCTGAAGCCTTAACAACACACATCCAAAGAGTGACAGGTCAGTACTAGAGAGTTTTCCCTCCAAACTGCCTGCCTCACCAGCATTTAGCAAGCATGACACCTTCTCAGAAATTATATCAAAGCAAAGACCTAAGCATTATTCAATAAAAAACTTGGGAGGCAAAAGTTCGTACATCACAAATAACTATATTTGAAATTTGGATGTAAGGTTTACCTTTCGTCAGGGCAAATAAAAAAGCTAGAAGACTTCAAATATAGAATTTGAAGGTTTGAAGACTCATAAATTGCAACTTGATATTAGTTTTGTACCTGGGGTATTTAATAGAGTAATTTAATGGATTTTTGGAGGATTACATGGCAATTATATTGCAATGAATGGTAACTTAGTCTGGATTGCAAATGACACAGAACAAGAAAACTTACTTTATAAAGATAATGGAAATCTCTGAATTTTAAAAAGTCTAAAAATTGTTTTAGCAGCCATTACAACTATTAAGCAAACACTGAAAATAGACAACATAATTGCTAATTCAAATTAAATAAAGGCTCCATTCACAGTACAGAGTGCATCTACACCACTTTTGAGTTCAGATTAAGTTTTTTTTCACACACATTGAAAGTTAACAGGCCCTCAATGGGATCTGCTGGAAAACTACTTCACCTGTAGTTCAGCAGACATTTACAATAGCCATTTTAAAATTAGGACTTAACTAATCAGTTGCCCAGTCAATACGTCATCAGGAAAAAAAAGAAAAGGGTAAAGAACAGCTTTGGTTACCACAAATGAATTCTATTGCTTTTAGATCCACTGCAGAAACCCTGAAGTACTCCACCTTGCTACCCTGACTACTGCACCATCCCTCACCCACCTGCTCTATCCCAGGCTATCAGCCATATCAAGGGCTTCTTCTTCAGGAATTTCCCAAGGCGCTTACACTTTTCTTCTTGAGTGTTTATGACAGCTGTGTGAGGCAGTACACAATTAGGCCCCAGAAGAGCTTTTTCTGCAGCAGAAACAGCTGTATTTTCATGTGGATCAGCAAACATGGCAATAAAATCTGTGCTCAGACTGAAAGAAAGAAGGAGAAAAAAAAAGAGCCTACTTGTAACTTCATCAGCTTTTCCCTAAATACAATAGCATTACACATGAGTAATGTCATTATATAAACTATCGTTAATTCAAAAACTTAACTCCCCCACAAAAACATACAAAAATATATTCATGAAAATATATTCATGTACACATTGTGTTGAAACTACAGAAATATGTGGCTGAACTTACAGCTATACTTTCAGAAAGAACACCTTTTGAGTTCCTTCTTGACAAACAGCACACATGTGGTGGAATTCAAAATATTTGTAAATCCAGACCTGTTTCCAGTGTCCTGAGAGACTGGTTTCAGAGGAAGCACGACTTCAGCATCATCACTGTCACAAAGTCCAGCTAGTACCAGCTGAATTTAACAAATTGGATGAGCTGAGTCATGCTAGTCCTGTGTCATGACAGCCAGCCACACACAACAGGGACAGGCTGAAAAGACCATGAACTAACCAGCACTGTATTAGATGCTACATTCCCCTGTAACATCCTGCTTCAAAGATGAATATTGTCAGAGATGACTTTAAGTAACAGAAAGACATGTGTGCATGTCAAGCGACTGTTGGAATATACATCTGAATATCAGCTTACTGGTATGGGAATGTACATATTTCCATTGCTTTGGATGGGAAGTAAGGCCATGAATTTGCCAGTTGAGCCTCTAAATATGTCCAATATGGAACAGAAGTTTTCAGAAGCTAGAACAGACTCAGGTGTGCTGATTATTCATGCCGTTAATAAGAGTTGCTTCTTTTCTCCAGCACTTGAGTACATATTAAACATTTCAATCATGCTAAACCTGTTTATAGTTTTATCAAAGTTATGAAATTGTTAGAGAAAAGATTCAGGAGTAGAAAAAGGGCATTGTGGTGAATGACAAGTAGAGACTGTTCCAGTAGCTTTCAAATTTGGCAAAACAGTAGTCGGCCCTTCTCTCTTGAAGGTCAATTAAAAATTCTAGCGGTACAGTAAACATAATTTTCCATATAACAGTGCCACACAAAGTCCAAAGCAGTCCCTTAATATAAAATATCAATTTGATTTTTCTCAGGAGATTAGCTCTTCCTTTGCAATGCAAATATTTTCAAGTGTACTAAACACATTCTAGCACCTCAGTATAGGGACTAAACTATTTGCATGCAAAATTACCCAAAGTAGGCAGACTGGCACAAGCTTATGCTTCTGCCATATGTGCTGAAGAATTTGAGCCAGAAAACTAGTAGTATCTGGATACTATTTACAATTTAAATTTGACTTTATATTATTATTCAAAAGAGAAAAAAACAAAAAGCTAACATTAAAGTTAATGTTATATGTAGTGCTAAGTTTACCCCAATGTCTTGTAATTACAATTTTCCACTTAAAAACTTGATCCAGCAAATGCAGAGAGTTTTCTCATTATAACTCTGTCTTTTTTTCTCTCAGTGCTTCTACATTTTAGATACTTCTTTAAAAATCTGCAGGCTGTATCTCTCACATTTCTCTTAGACATTAGTTTATGTGTCACTTCACATTTTCTCCCACACACTTGTGTGTAGGAGGCTGCCACTGAACTTTGTAGTATGGCAGAGTAGAAATAATTTTTTTTTTTTTTTTTGCCTGGTAGACATTCAGGGCCTACTATAGCTTTTGCTTGCATCACAATCCATTTTGGAGAAGCTCTGTGGATTTTGGATGAGCTACTGTGGTTTTGCATTGACAAAATGGAAAAAAAAATTAGATCTACTGCAATTATCAGTGAAATACTGGAATGTGAAAAAAGCACAGCTCTTGTGCTTCAAAAGTTCATGCAAACACCATTTTCCAAAAGCAGCTACTAGCACAACATGGAACAGGGGATGGAGGGAGGGGATCTTGCCTGCCGTTCCAGCTATGCTTATACCTCTGCCAGTTCTTTGCCTGAAGCACTCACTGACACTCTGACTGGTGGCAACAGCTGCCCTCCATGGGTGAGCATCACCTGCCGAGGGAGCTGGGCATTGTGGCTGCACTATGCTGCCTCTCCTACCCAACTGAAGTGGCAGGCATAGCTTGAAAGAAGCCAGCTTTGTGCTTCACTGTAGGTGCCTAAATTGTAGGTCTTGGTTATAATTTATTTGGCTTGAAGTATCACCTCCCCAGGGAGCTGGGTGTTCGTCTTGCATCAGTGCACTCCTGTAAGTATCTTTAGTTAATTCCATCCTTTTCCTCTGGAAAAAATCGAGTAGGAAGAAATATCTAACCTTTGTCTTTCTTTTACACTTAAAGGAAATTTACCAAGAAGCTAAAATTGATCAGTAAGATCAACCCAAAAATTAAGGAATGTGCCTTCAAAATCAGTTTCAACTATACAAGCAAAACAATTTCCAGACAAAACTGTCAAATTTATTTCTTCCAAGTTTTTGTCCATGTTTTACAGTAATTGAATTGAACAGAGCGGTAAGCAAACCTGCAGAGTGGCTGGGAAAGCAGAGCTATCAACACAAGGCACTTCTCCTCCTTTGGAGTAGCAGAGAAGCACCTCACCCTTCTCACACTTACCTTCACTATCAACTCAATGGAGCACTCGCTGCTGGAAACTGTCTTCACCAAAACAGAATCAATTCTGTATTTCTGCTTCTACCTGGTGTCTGAAAACAAATCTAACACTCACTTGACTCTTGAAAGAATTACAGGAGTTAATGCTAGCTTTAGTTCCAACATCCCAAGTTAGCAGATAATCTTCCCAAACAGAAAGTGAGTGAGAATACTAGTGTGGGTTTTTTTTCCTCCAAATGAAATCTGGACATAAAGAGAAAATTCCTGTCTGGTACAAATTTGACATACCCTCTGTGGCCCCTTGGCTATGTTGAACTGAATAAAGATTATTTTTTTATTGTTGTTCTTATTATTGGTGCTTTCCAAGATAAAACTGATCTAGTTTTATTTCACCACAACCATGGCATGAAAGTACATTCATATTTTTATCCACTGTATACTAATATTACTCAAAAATGCTTATCCACATGCGTCTTCTCCTTTAAAATGGGTACAACGGGTCACATATCCAAACAAACAAATGTTTTAAGTTTGATTCTGCCTTCCTACAAATCACCACGTTTGATTTGTTTTCAGTCTCAGAAAAGCTGAACAAATGCTTCGGTGAACTCTTTTCTGAGAATCGTTTGCTGTAAGAGTATCTCTCTTGCACTGACTATCCAGAAACCTCCCATAAACGTACTCAAAATTTGTGGTTGTGTAGCAAGTTGAGTGGAAATTCTCCACATTGCATGTCTACCCTTGCATAATAATAGCAGCGCAGTTTGATTCCAAGCCCTGAATTAATGAAGTGCAAACCCCAGCCGAGACAGATCCCTATGGAAAGGCACGCCGACATCTCCCTCTGCTGCCGGCACGGCGCTGCAGCGCCTGGACGGGCTTGGAGAGAAAATTTGGCAGCTCGTCCCCTGAGCGCAGCCGGCACTTAAGTCTGTGTGCTCCCTTTGTGGGAGCAAACCCATTAAATGCGAGAGCTTCCCCTTGGCATCTTTCATATTAGCCATTTTGCTAGAACTGTGCCTTGCTAAACACCCGTAGTAATGAGCTCTTCGAAGTGTTTTTTCCTCTGCTAGAACAAAATCAACTTGCAGGCACTTCCTTACACAGTGCAGATCTGGAAGGTGTCTTGTACCACATTTCCTCTCCTCAGTTGCGCAGAAAATCAAATCTCCATTGAAGAGCCTCTGAGAAACTTGTAGAAGACTGTTTGACCACTATAAAATCAAGATATAGGAATATAAAGCCAACTTCTGCATGCATAATCAGAGGAAAAGTATTCTTGAAAATTAGAAACAGGGTCCAATTTGTGGCTGGCTTTTGAAAAAATGTGCAAGCAAGATGTGCAAAGTGTCTCTGCCACACAGACATTTTCTCATTGGGAGAATCTGTGACGGCGCTTAATGCACTGGGGAGGAGGTGGCTATGGGGCCACAGCTCCCCTTCCAGCCAAAAATAATGACTTGCAAAGCAAGTGATGCCAGCTTTCTCCTATAAAGTGTTCTGTCATTGCAGGACTGCAAGGGCACCTCCAGAAGGGCCCTCAGCTCTGACATTTAAACTCTTTTGAGTATGGGATGAGACTCAATTTAGTTTTCAAAGGATATGACTCTTCTATTGGAATCATTGCTTTTTGTTTCTGTCTCTGCGATTAAGTTTCCCTTCTTTATCTAAATCCATGCAAACCTGTCAACCCCATCACCCATCTCTGCTTAGAATTGCTATCCTTTGAGCACCTGAAATAACATATGACAGACCTATCCAGTCTCACTCATTTGAAGTGAGCTGTCTCCTTTTGCTTTTGGCTTCATTTTCATGCAGCTGTAAAGATTCACGGCATATATCAATGGAAAATGTAATATAACACTCAGAAGTTTTCAAATCTCACTCATTCAAATGAGTGTGACTTGACAAGTCTGATGTGATAAAATAATGCAAAGGGGTTTAAAGATTTCACTTAAATGCACAATAAAATGAAACCTTTTTTCCTTCTTTTTTCCCCCCATTTTTAAAAACTTTAGAAATGAATTCTAAAAGGCTGCATCAAGCTGATAGAAAAGAGGAGGACCCTTAATGTAAAGTCTGTCATTTTTTGCCTTCAAGCAAGGGTGTTTTGCACTCACTCTCACTTATACTGGCAAAGTTTTACAAGGGGAGATGGAGAATGGGATTGATGTAGGCAACTGCAGATATGAAAAACTAAGGAATTGTGTACAATGGAGTAGTGTATTTACCAGAATAGACTTGCAAAGAAAGAATTATAAATTAGCTAAGAATTTTGCTATACCTCACCTTAGCTTTCACACTGTAATCACAGGGAAGAAGAGAAAGGAGACAACAAAACCAGAGTGAAAGCTGGTAAAAATAGATCACCCATCTACATCTGGATGAGTGGTCCAGTGGGTATTCAACAGCTGGCTGATTAGATGTTAGGGTAGGAAAAAAAATGGAAAAACACTATTAAAATATTAAAAAAACCAGAGGGTTTACAGGTACTGGTGAGTACGAGTCAATGCAGGTATCAAAGACTTAAAAAATAATATCTAATTTGGGTAGCTGAATATAGAGCTCTCTATTTCTTTTTAATACATAAATAGTTGTGGATGAGTCTTTAGAAGAGCTGGAATCACACACATTCTGCTGAGGCTGGCAGGACCAGAAAGCTCACATCTTATTTGAAAGTTTTCTTATTTCTTTAGACATGTGAATCCAGCTTCTTAATTTTATGGACACTGTTTTAACGACCAGCATGAAATGTCCTACATGTAGTGAGATCTACAGTGAAGGGCACTGCACTTATGACCTTGTTCTGAGTTGTAAGACATAGTTTGAGGATATTCCATTTCCCATCTCTTAGAGGTGGGGCAGTTAACCTAACTGGGCCAGAGAACACAGCATTGAATAGATATATCATATCCCTTATCATTCACCAGCTACCAGGAAAGTTAAACAGTACAACAGACTGTTTAAGACTACTGTGAACGCCTTTAGCAGGAAAATCTTAAGAAATTAAAAAATAAACTTAACAAAAACCACCTGAATAGCCAACATCAAATAGTCCATCAACTGAGCTTGTCCAGTCTGAACCCTTGCACACAGCAGATAAAGTCCTTGTAGTACACATGAAGAGTATTTTAAGAAAGACTGTTTAAATTAGTTCTACCTCAGGTGAAGACAAACCTATCTGTAGGATTGTTTTTGCTCAATGACCTGGTTACACTCAGTATGTAATAGAGAAAGATAGAAAAGCCCATTGTGTACCACAGGGAAACCTAGTCTTAAGTAAAAACTGTGTGTAAGATTTCATTGTATAGAGTGTATTGGTTTGAGTATAATGCAAATGGTAATAGAATAAAGAGTAGATAATGTCCTAGGTTGTAAGATATAGTTTGCAGGTATTCTATTTCCCCTTTGTTAAAAGTAGGTCAGTTAACATCTGTTAATTAGGCAGTTTACTTTATCTCTTCCAAACCAATTCTCCCTCTGGGGAGATATCTTCTGTTAATGGGCCATTGAGTCCCACTACATAATTAATGAAAGTACATCATCCCATTGTGAGATGCTCCATCCAGGTGGAGGAGACAAGCATTCCTACCTAGATATAATCTGAGATTTAGAACATCAAAAACAGCCTTTCACCACTAGATTCCAAGAAGAGCAACTTCTCCACTAGATTCCCAGGAGAAAACCAGGCCTACCTACACCACCACTAAACCTCCAAAAGAAAACTCTGCCCTTCTTCAAGATCACTGCTTCAACAAAACCACACCTGTCGCCCCAGGAGGATTACAAACATCATTTAATCAGACTGCTACCAACACCCTGATTCACAGGGTGTCAGGTCATATTCTGACTCTGTCAGTAGTTTTTTGGGGTTTTTTGTTTTTACTATTGCATTTGTATTTTTAATTTTCCTAGTAAAGAACTGTTATTCCTATTCCTATGCCTTTGCCTGAGAGCCTCTTAATTTCAAAAATTTTAATTATTCAGAGGGACGGGGTTTACATTTTGCATTTCAAGAAAGGCTCCTGCCTTCCTTACCATACACCTCTCTTTACAAACCAAGAGACCTATAACTCAATGGTGAAGCAAGACTTGATTGCAAAAACATATATGTACACATCCTGTTTACTTTAGTGGGAGCTCCACCTACAGCAGATGGAAAAAATCTCTCCTAGATTACCCTTTTTTCAGCTTCCTCTAAAGCATATATTACTTCCTGCTCTCAAAAGGAAGAAATTAGTCTATACAGGCTAATGTTTTAATCCATCACGTGTCAATCTTTGCCTTCCTACAATTCATCTCAGTGATGGAATTGAAGTGCTTGTCTTATTGCTGAGCTACTTATGCATCAAGAACATCAAATTCATGGTCATTTAAAGCCATTCAAAGTCTCTCAATGTCAAAAATCATGCAGGTCATTGCACTGTGAACATTGAACTGCTCAATATCATGTACTTGCTATTTCATATCTATAAAACATAACTGATGTATGATACGTTGGATCTCTATTTTAGACCAATAAAACATTGGGAGCAGGTGGAAGGATGCCCAACAAGGTGATAGACAAAGCAAAGGAGTCAAAGACAAGAATTGTGGGACTGCTGGGCACAAGCTCTTCCACCAGATAGTGTAACTAGACATGTATTTCGTTCCTACTTCAGAAGCCAGTAGGGCCAGTCTTCATCTCCCAGTCTAAGTTTCACCAGGCTCCCACAGTACTTCCAATTGGAAGGGACCTTGAGAGTCTCTGATCCAAATTTCTGCCCCAAGAAAGAGATCAACAGTGAAGTCAGGTCAGGTTGCTTAGGACATTGTCCAGTTGGGTGTCTCCAGTGGTTGAGATGGCACAACCTCTCTAGGCAATCTTTTCTATTCCTTAATTAGCCTTACAGTGAAATTTTGTTTCCCAATACCCAGCGAGAATTGACAATGTTTACGAACCTTGTGTCTCATCAACCATCTGAATGCCTTAGAAAATAATACAATTGCAACTCCTCAGTCCACTCCCCTTGGTTCCTGGACTGCTGTTGGCTGCTTCTGAAGCCATCCCTTCTACCAGATGAATCAGCCTCAGCCCTACAGGCTCTCCTTGCAGAGCAAGGACTCCAGCCCCATCATCTTGACTGGCATCTCTGACCTTGCCTGAAGTTCTTTGGATCTAGTTTCTTGTCCATTTTGAGGATGACTTCAAGATTTTACTTTTTCCTGTCATCAGGAGATTTTTACAAAAACTTTCAAAGATGAGGCATCATTAAATACTTCCTACCAGGTCCTGGGGACTTGCAGGGCTCAAGATTACTCAAGAATCGTGGAGCTATTTATGTTGGGAAACACTCTTAGAAGTATTGTGTCCAACTATAAACCTAGCACTGCCAAGCCTACCACTGAACCAGGTCAATTAACACATCTACATAGTTTTTGAACACTTTCGGGGATAGTGATTCAAACACTTCCCTTGGCAGCCTGTTCCAGCACCTGGCCATCCTTTTCATGACAAAATTTTTCCTAATTTCCAGTGTAAACATCTCCTGGTGCATCTTGAGGTCCTCTTTTGCTTGCTGCATGAGGGAAGTGATCAACCCCCACCTGGCTACAGTCTGCTTTCAGGTAGTTGCAGAGAGAAATGAGGTTCTCCTTGAACTGCCTCCTCTACATGCTAAACAGCCCCAACTCCCTCAGCTGCTCCCTACTTTTGCTCCAGACCCTTCACCACCTTCATTTCCCCTTGCCAGACTCACTCCGCACTTTTAGTTTCTTTCTTGTCATGAAGTCTCCAAAACTGAAAATAGGATTGAGCTTCACCAGTGCTGAATACAGAAAATGTTTGCTTCCCTGGTCTTGCTGGTACAGGCCCGGATGCATTGGCCTTCTTGGCTAGCTGGGCACAGCTGGCTTGTGTTCAGCCACTGTCACCAGCACCCTCAGGTCCTTTTCCACCAGGGAACTTTCCAGTCACTTTTCCCCCAGCCTGTGATGTTGCCCAGGGTTGTTGTGACCCAATGATAGGACCTGGTTCTTGGCCTTGTTGAACCTCACGCCATTGGCCTCAGCCCCCTGATCCAGCCGGTTCAGATCCCCCTGCAGAGCTTTCCTAACCTGCAGCACATCAACGCTCCAACATGGTGCTGTCTGTGAACTGACTGAGGGTGCACTCGTTTCCCTGTCCAATCATTGATAAAGATGTCAAACAGAACTGGCCCCGATACTGAGCCCTGAGGGACACCACTGGTGACCACTTGTCTTCTGCTGGATGCAACTCCATTCACCACCACACTTTGGGCCCAGCCATGCAGATTTCTTTTACCAGCACAAAGTACACGTGTCTAAGCCATCAGCAGCCCTGTAAGACTGCTGGAACACAGTGTCAAACTTTTTACTAAAATCCAGGTAGACAACAACTACAGTGCTTCTCTCATCTAACAAGCAGATCACTCGGTCATAGAAGGAGATTGGCTTGGTCAAGCAGGACCTGCTTTTCACAAAGTCATGATGGCTGGACCTGATTGCCTGGTTGTTCTACATCTACCACTTGATGGCACTCCAGATAATCAGTTCTATGACCTTCTGCAGCACTGAGAACAGGCCTGCAGCTCTCTGGATCCTCTTTGTGGTCCTTCTCATGGATGGCCATCACATTGGCTAATCTCCAATAAACTGGGGCCTTCCCAGTTAGTCAGGGACACTGAGAAATGACTGAATGTGGCTCAGTAAGCATTTCTGGCAGCAGCCTCAGTACCCTTGGGTGTATCCCATCCAGCTCCATAGACTTGTATGTGTAACAGGACACCTCAGGTCCATCTCTCCTGGGGTTATGGAGGCTTTATTCTGCTCCCCATCTCCGTCTTCCAGCTCTGTGAGCTGGGTACATTGAGAACAGTTGCTCTTACCACAAAAGACTGAGGAAAAGAAGGCATTCAGTACCTCAGCCTTTTCCTAATCCCTTGTCACTGCTTCCTAACACCACCAAATAAGAGATGGAGATTCTCCTTTTACTGTGAATTTATGTAAAGAAACATTTTTTATTGTGTTTTACCAAAATATCTGTAAGGGTCAGCCTGAAGTTTCCCTCATTTTTGCCTCACGATCGTCGCAAGGACCCTCAAAACCCTGAAACTCTCTAAAGGACTTAGCACAGAAGTTCGGGCCTGTTTGAGGTGGACACTTGCCTGATTGTCTGCAGCTGTGTTGCTGTGCTGCCATGGTACACTGCCTCATCAGCTGAGCTGCCTCGACGCTGCCTTGTGGCAAGGCCTGGCAAGGGTCAGCTCGACCCCACCTCTTGGCCAAAGGAACTTTCTGGGGTAACTTCGGTGGTNACCCAAACTAAGTTCAGAATTAATGTTCATCCACTGCCGGTAGCAGACCTCTTCCTGGGGGCTCTGGCAGGGTAGACGTGGGATGTTGTTTACATGAAGGCCAAGGAAATGAAAACAGAGTATCTTAGCCTTTGACATGTTCACTGTCAAAAATTCAAGCACTTCATTTAGCTTCATGATTACATGATTGTTTTTTATTCTTTATATACACTTGTACAGATAAAGGTTTGTCTTTTTGCCTTTGGTGTCCTTTGGCAATTTCAGTCTTAGTTGAACTTTGCTTTCCCAACAATATTCTGCATGCCTAGAAAATGTTTCTACGGCCAACCCTTACTGCCTGTCCTTGTTTCCACCTACTGTGGGCAAAGAACATTTGCACTGGGACTCAGCCATGTGCTCCCATTTATTCAAGATGGTCTTGTGATAGGCTGAATATCTTCCTAAAATCTGAATGACTTGGAGTTTAGAGCAGATTGCCTCTAGAGACTTCCCAGTTTTCTTTATTTCAGTTGCAGTAGCTCCCCAATGGTTTCATCATTCAGACAAAGTCTTGCCTTGAATCAGCAGCAATTGTCACAGTCATCTGGCATTTGAGTTGTTCTTCATATGCTGCTGTTATTTATTGCTGCACAACAAATGCATAATACTTGCAATATTAAAATATATCAGATGTTCCTTTCCATGTGACTAGCCCTTGAGTTGCCTATCGTTCTTTGCATGTCCTTCAAGATCTGGTTGCTCTGATTATTTCTCGAGCGATCAGGGCTGTGTTCCAGTTTTAAAGCCATGCTCCTCAAGGGAGATCCCTGAGCAGTGATATTTCTCCCTCGGTAATGGTGTATTTCTAGTAGATATAAAACATACCTACATGTCTTCAATCTGCTGTATATGGGAATTACTGTTAACATGGAAGACTTATCTGAAAGGAATTATTGAAGACTTTCAGAAATGGGAACTTGTGGACTTGCCACAGTTGCAATAGATAAGAGGAGGAGGACTTTCCCCTGTGTGATAATCATAAACACTGATGAGAGAATAAAACCTCTCACAAACTAGCTCCAAGCCCATCACACCACACTTATGTGAGTAAAGGTACATCTAGAAGGAGAGAAGGTAAAAAGCCCCATGTGAGTAATTTACACAGTGTTGTACTTTTTAATCCTTGGAAAATACACAAAATACACAAAACACAGCCTTAAGTTTCACAGAAAATGAAATTGTTAATCTAATTCTAAACCAACCTCCATGTGAAGAATAGCCAACACACCAGCTATCATACTTGATCAGCAATCTGTACTGGAACACCCCAGGAGACAGCAACACAGTTTGAAGATTGAATTGATGTACTCAGCGAAGGATGAATTTTCATGTGTGTGTATTTGTAGGGGTGTTTCAAGGAATTTGTACTCATAAGCTACTTTTTGCAATATTAGGTTTCATTCTTTAAGACTTTTATTTTACTTTAATTCAAACTAAAAATTGCAGAGAACAGGTATGATTTCTTTTGTTTTGTTCCAGTCCTGCAGTTTGTATAATTGCCACACTTTCATTTTCTGATACGTCTTCTGATGTTGTTTGTGAATTGAAAGAGGGCACACTTCTATGACTGCTAGATATTTTTCTTGTTTAATATAACATATAATTTCATGGCATATGCTCTTGATTTCCTTTTTTCCTTTAGCACCATTAACTGACATTTTTTTACCATGAGGAATAAACTGCCTAACAGCTCCTGTTCCTCACCTATCTACACCAAGTGAATTTTTATTGCTGCTTTGTATTGACTGCATTGCTGCCGCTTTCCATTAAGCTGAAATTTTTGCCATATTTCTACAAGTTCTTTCCTCGAGGTTATTGCTACAAAATCTCTAATTCCTCCTAGCTCTCCTTTTTCTAAGCTCTTTTCAGATGTACGTCTTTCTGAAGATCTATGAGCAGCTCACAAGAACAAGTACAGGGTACCTTTGATATGAAAGCCAATTCCTCTCACAAACTCTTCTACAGACCCTACAAAATAATCTTTTCTGACTTTCTTTCCAGAATCTTTATTGCTCCCAAGCATAGCTCTTTCTTCACTGGTAACCCCTTTCTTCTGGTACTTTAAAAGTCTTTGCATGTTGTGCATAACCTATCCTTTAGGTAGACTATATTCCTGATTTTTAAGGCAATGGAGAATGAATGCTATTTTTTCTGGTTTGGTACAGTTCCTCAAGCGCCATTCATCTTTGATTCTTACAGTATATTCAGCTGTAGTGGGTAAAAACCATGTGCACTTAGGTTTGCAGTTTGCCTGCAAGCTGGGATGAACTAATGTTATTGCACCAATGAGGGAAGGACACACAGAGTCATGGAGAGATGCTGAAACTGAGTGTTGCTGTGTATGGAATAAAACTCAATATAATATGAGGCAAAGAACAGCGATCATAATTATTAATTGCATAATAATAATTGGTTTAGTTGGTGTAAGTGTATTTCCAGCCACTGAAATCATAAGATGTGGGTCTTGATTTTTGCTGCAGCACAAAGAATGCACTCTATCAATATATGGCTCTGACTGGAAATCCATTGTTGTTTAAATAAAATCAGAACATCCTAATGGCTACAGGTGTATAAACAACAAGCACGCCTTTGCAAAGACAGACTTAGGCTTAACTAAGTAGCCTTCTGCAGTTCTGTGAGCACAAGTTGTACGACTTTCTGCTGAGCAGAATGACGATCTGAGACTATCCATTTAAGCCCAATGACACTAAATCAGCTTTGTATCAATTCCCACTAAGCTTTACTTGTTCTGTTCTTCATGCTTGCCCTGCAGAGGTGCATCTCAAAAGCTAAGCAGCAATATTTTAAGTGTCAAGTAACCTGGCAAAGCTTCCCAAAGTTGCTTTTTCTTTGACCTTTCCTATTAATTCCAACTCTTGACTGCATCATTGCCTGTGTTTCACTGATTCTTTGCTCTTTTTATTCTGGATTGAACATTTAAATTTTAATATTACAAGCAAAATATTGTATCTGTCCTCTCAGCTTAGAAAATGTGATTTAAATACAATTAAAGCTTTGTCAAAGTCAGGTGAAAGGGTAGTTATGTGGAATGTCTCTTGGTTTTAAGGCTTAAGGTTTTTAGGCATTCAGTCAGATGCAGTAGGTTATGCCTTGTGGAATCTGAAGGAAGAAAAACTGTTACAGCCTGGTTTTCCAAAAAAAGTAGAGACAGAATTCATTGTTAGAGTAAATTAATACCAGTAATCATATGAATAAAGGAAAACAAATACTAATAAACTAAGAAAGGAGATGGAATGAAGAATCTTCTTGGTCTTGGAAAGCTTGAAAAGGCTTGGACCATATTTAATTGAGTTATGAGCTCTCTTTTGAACCATGTGTAGGAAAGAAGGCATCAGACTATTTGTGATGAAAAGCTTTTTCTGCTGGAATTTTTCTTCTTTGTTTTGGGATTGATATATAAAATTACCAGGGAAACAATCAGATTGCAGTCCCTTTTTCAATTGTTCCACAGACTGAATTTACCTACTCAGAAGCAGGAGCCTACATCTTTTCTCTTAATCCCTTCCCAAAGGGGTTAAGAGAAGGAAAGTATCAGGAAAGGTATAAGGCTGGGTTAGGCAAGAGTTGCACTCCCCTGCTTCAAACTATTTATAGCAGGGTGGAATTCAGCTCTGCTCATAGAGCTCATTCCAGGCTCCTGTCTTGCTGGAATTGCAATGAATTCTGGATTCTCAGAAATTCATCTCACAGCTACCAGCAGTGGCTCTGCTCAGCTACTCACCTCCTGCGAGACTTGTCTAGTGGGCAGAGCACCCAGAGCATCTCCTGCAGTCAGTACTAGCAATTAGGAGAGCCAGAGATAGGTCCTAGCCTCTGGGAAAGTTTGAATGTTGGGATGGTTTTGTGGCATCATGGTGTGGAGCCCCTTCCCATGTTTGCACAAACGTGAGACAAAAAGTCAGAGATGCGATGTGGCTTCACTGGAGTCTGCATTGTAATGGTGCCTGAGGTTAGGATATGGCTTCTATATGAAAACAAACTAATTAAATTCTGCTGTTCTGTTGCTCTACAGAACTGGTACCTAGCATAACATAGGTGGCAAGCATATTTCTCTAGAATTATGAAGTTAATTTTTGGCTTGGAGATACAGTGTGAAGAAACTGATTCTTCCACTGTATTCTGTGGATATAGGGGGAGGCAGCTATCCTTTATCCCTTCTCCAGGCTCAGGCACTTTAAAAACAGCACAGGTTTTAGGAAGCTTGTTTGTTGTTTGGTTGGTGATGCCAACACTATTGCTCTTGCTGTATGAAGAATCTCACTTGCCAGTGCAAATCTGGTCACTTTGTTCCTCTCAGAGTCCCCCTTTCTCTGTCTTCACCCATCCCATCTTCTCCTCCATGTCTTTATCAATTTTTTTTTTTTTTTTTGGTGATGACACTGGCCTGGACGGGCCAATCAGTCCTTGTCACCTCTACAGAAACCTTCCTCAAAATGATCCAGTAGAATTTTGTAAGGTTATACTAAATGTGAACTATTAACACTTTAATTTTTTTCTTTTTTTTTCCCACATTTCGTTCTTCAAGCTGAAGATTTTTAACATCCGGAAAAAATTCCTTTTTGTCCCCCAGCAACAGGAAAGAGGTCACTTCCAGGTTGTGTCCCAAGGTCTCTCACTGCTGTCTTCCTTTAGCCTGCAATTACAATTCTCCTCTTTCTATTGGAACATATATTAACTACAGTATTCAGGAGAAACCATTTCTGCAATCATTCTGTGATTAACACACAGAATTATTTTGGAAAGGACATAATTATCCATCAGATTGAAAAGATTGAGTTAGAAGCAGCCACCCAAAGCTCACACATTCATTTGGCAGGACTTCTTCCCAAGAAGATTCTATATGCTTGCAGGGTGCTCCAATACTCACAGTGCTTGTTCAGTCTAGGCATTTATACCTCAAGCTAAAATAGATTGAAGAAAGCTTTTAAAATCAGTGTACAATTCATAAAATATAGCGCTTGCTTCTCATGCCATGGCAACTCTATTGGTTGTACCTATGATTTATTTCAGTGGCTGAACTCAGGAATAGCTCTGCTTACATAGTTTAGGAGCAACACATAGGTTGTAAACTGCCCTGGGAGGTAGTGTGCTGCTAAACATCTATTATTTGCTCTTATCTTTTTCCTTTTACTGGTTTTTTTTTCCTTACTCTTTCTTTCCTGGCTCCTTCACTAAGATGCAATCCTCAGAGTCTGACAATCTGTTGAAAATTTCCTGAAGTATTTATAGTGAGGGTGGGAGTAGAAAACTTGTTCAAGTTCATGACCATTTTTTCTTGGCATTGATTGTCTGGATTCTTCCCATCCACTCAAAGCAATTTTAAAACTTGTTAGCTAAAACACTGTGTTCAACACCATGGCTAAAATAATTCTTCCAGTAAATATCTTGACAAAATGTACACCCCATGTTCTGTAGATGCTTTGTTTAACACAGTTTACTTTGCATTAGAATTCCTGTCTCATACTACCCTTACTTTTTACCTTACAGGTTCGCATGTGTACATGTTCTCTCTGTGATGTAGGTGAAAGTCTTCTTTAAAGATCAGGCTCTTTCCTTTTCTTTTCCTATTCTTATCAACAAACTCTGAAATTCCAAATTTTATGTCCAACTTTGAAACTGATGATGTCAGGCCAAGTTCAGACTGAGCAATGTGTGTGACCACGAGATATTTTTAAGGATGATTTGCCAAGTCGTGACCATCAAATCATTACGTTCAGAGACTTAACATTGAAATCTTGCCAAGGAAAACAACTTCATGAGCTTTTATTACTATTGCTGCTAAAGAAGGAATGATGATTCCATGGATCTTACTTCTAAGCTCTTCTAATCATCTTTACTTTGCTCATTGCTGCCACAGGCCTTACACTGTGAAAACAGATGAAGCAGAGGGGACATCTGCTTTTCAGATATAGAGCAGATCAGACTAATCAATTCTCTTTCAAAGAAGGATTCTCTCTATAATGCAGAAGTCTGGTACATGGAACAGCTCTGGTGATTCATTAGGTACTTCTTTTTTTACACTACACTACAATACGCAATATCTTTTCTGAACAGCATGTAGAAAACAGGAATATTCCTGTCCCACTCTTGGATAGCAACAGAATTCTGCATTATGTATGAGCCTCATTCTCAACCTGCCTACATTACTCTTATACATTTCAAAATTCACAGAACTATAAAGAATTCAGTTATTTAAACATGTGGTGGTTGCATGAAAATGAACAAAATCTGATCACAGCAAGAGAAGACACAAATTTATACATCCTCTTCCAGCAGTATCTGAACAGATCTCAACATAATAAATGCATTTTTAGTGAAAATGAGCGTCTGTCAAAACATCTGAAATGCAAGGAGCTTCTAAGAAAAGGCAATGAGGCGGAGTCTGGGCACTTAGTCCTGTGGCAGTCTTGTTGCAAGGCAGAAGCCTGGACACTGGGACTCCCTTAGAGCCTACCTGTTGTGAAGCTAGGACCTCCATTCAGTCACTGAGGGTCTCCTTGGTGCCTCTGAGGGGTCCTGGGTATATAGTTCTTCTCTCAGAGTGAAAGAGTAGAGGATGCCAAGGCTGAATCAAAGACCTTATAGCTCAGTCTGACATCACTGCTTCCTTCCAGAAGAGAATTCACATTTTTTTTTCAGAATTACTGTTCTGTCTAGATGTTTTTCTTCACAGAACATTTCAAATTTTCTACTCTCCATTTTATATGCTCCAAAGCATAGTGCTTTTCCAGGGTGTTGAAGTTTTAGAATGGAAAATAAGATTTTGGAATAGTGATGCATTAACTATTGCCTTTGTAATGGTTTTGGCAGGAAAGACAGGGAGTGAGGATACCTAGATCAAATCTAGGGGGCAAACAAAAAGCAAGGAAGATAAAAAATTAGCGGTATTGGTGTTGTGCAAACGCATGAATACGTACAGTGTTTATTCTTTTGGTCTATCAAATCAACACCATCCTTGTATATTCAGTTCAACTCAACTTCATGTCTACCCTTCTTCTTCAGATAACATGTAGGAACTGTGTAAGATGTTAAAACTCAGTGCTAATCAGAGAATAAGACAGTTCAAAGCCAACAACATGGGGATGACAAATACACAAGGAATTACAGCTACGTTCCGTGGTGTAGTTTTCAGGTAGGTGTGTGGTCACTCTGCCCAGTTTGAGTGGCCTAGGCTCAAGCTGCCTCCCATCTGGGAGACACATTGCTGAATCCTGACACAAACCTCATCCCTCACCCCTCCTCTCTGATTTTACAAGACTGACACTGGTCCCCAGATTTCCAGTCACATAGTACAGCCGCCTCACTTGTCTTCACATCCTCCCCTTTCTCATGAGTATATTCTGCAAAAGAACCTGCCATTCTTCCTGATGAAGAGATAGTCATTGCTCTGTGCAATTTTTCTCCTTCTAGAAATCTCCATTATCTGCAATGCAGTCCATTCTGCTGGAACCAGCTGCTCCTTGCAAATGGATGAAGCAAGATTTATTATCATCAGAACACATGGAAATTAGAAAATGGACTAATGGAAACCATTAATGTCCTCCTCTCAACAATCAGATGAATGGTAGATCAATGCAGTACATTAATATATTGGAAATGATTTAAGATGATAAAAACATTAAGTCTCAGATATTAGATGGGAAGAAAGCAAGCAAGACAAGGACAACACTCTTACACTCTGCTGCACCTATGAAAAAAAACCCACCGTATTTTAAGACATATTTCCTGTCCAGGATGTTGATATCTTTAAAGAGATAATATTGAAAAACTGCTCTGCATCCTTCCATAATATCATCTAACTTTGATATGAAACAGTCTGTCTCCTTAAAAAGCAGACCGTATTGCCTTTAACATAATACATTAATAAATTCATTGTTTTCTACAGGTAAAATAATAATACTCAGAATTTGCAGACAATAATTGTTACTTTTTTAATATCAATGGCTCTTTTGTTTGCAGCTTGTGTATAACATTTTAAAAAGAAATTACTAAATATGATTGATATAATAGTTGTGGTACCCACACACATTCTACATAAACCTCAAAGGAAATCCTCAAAGAAGAGAAGAAGAAAACTATAAAGGAAAATAACTGCATGAGTACTTTATATTAACCTGGCATGACACATAAAAATAATACAATGTCTGTAAGTGAATGACTCTTAAGCTTTAGGGAATAACTGAATTTTTTATGTGGTCACATTTCTCGGAAAATATTAGAAGCCTTAGGATTCAAGAAATTTTCCTCCTCAGCTAGAATTTTGCAAAGGTCAATCCATTCCCATTTTCAGGACTTAATCAAAATTCCTCAATAAATTCCTGTTGAATTGCTTTGTGTGGTTACTTGTGAGAGCATTTAAGAAGGCCTGATGATTATTTGAACTACCACAAATCCCATAAATGTGAGGTCAGAAAGGTTACACCATAGCACTTCAGTGAAGAAATGAAAACAAGCCATAAATTATCTCTACCAGAAGGACAGCATGTTCAGCCAGATGTCACAGGCTTTGTCTTTCAATTGCTCACTTCTCCAACACTCACGTTGCTTGGTTTTAATCATGTGGAACAGGTCACTGTGATCAGGAGAATTCAGGACTCACACGTACATACTTAACATGCCAAGCTATATCTAGGTAACTGGGGGAATTCTAATAGGGTGGATACAGCCAAACACGTTGCTGAGTTGATTTTTTTCAAGTTGCAACTAGTAAAGAAAAATGTAGAAAAAGTATCTATGGTTCACTTAATTTGGAATGAGGTTGTTGACAAAGAGTGGCCGAAATAATCTAGTCTGCTAGTGTTCTTAGTGCATTGAGAAAAAAAAAAAAAACCAAACCAACAAACTAGCAAATTTTAGAAGATGTGACTTATTATTTCTGGAGTTTATTAAAAAACCACAATGGGGAGGACCCTGTCTAAGGGAGTAAATGTCACACCATTATGATGTGTACTAATTTATTTCATAATAAGGTTGGATGCTGTATGTGCCTTCATTGCTGTTAAATCATACTTCGGTATAGCTAAGACTGCCATTAAAATCATATATTACTGACAGAGGCGATATTTATTTAATTTAATATTATGGCAAATATTTCAAGCAGGTCAAGAAGAAATACAGTCTGACTATCTGAATGGCCAGGAAGCTTATTAGCATTGTCAAAGAGAGTCAGAATCAATCTGTACCCATTAACACCAAACCCACTAGTATTATGGGATGTTTTATACAAAGAGAGGGTAAAGAAAGCCCAGAAAAGACATGGAACTCTTCTGGTCTGTGGAAAGCTTAGTGATACCAAGAAGAGAGAGGACTCAAAAGGTGCAGTAGAGATTCTGGAATATGTGGGTCATTCTCTGTTGAGGAGCCTAATTCTGATTCAAGGAGGATGAATAAAAGCTTGGAAGAAAAAAGAAAGAACCCCAAAGACTTAAGAAAATATATAGTGAGAAAGAGGGGTGATAAGGTGTACTGAATGTCTCAAGAGGTTAAAATACCACCTTTCATCTCCAGGTCTTTGGTTCAAACCCAAACTAAGGCAGTTGTGACAAAAAAAAATATATTGCCATCAGACGCTGGCTTCTATAAATCAGGAATTTGGCCCATGTTAAGATGCTGTCAGAGAGATATTGCTGCAGCCACCATGAATTAACCAGTCCATGCTTGCATGCTGCCTTACAAAGGAGTGCAAGACCCCAACGATTTGAGCAAAGAAAGAGCTTTCAGAGCTGAGACTGGCTTCTCTTGTGGACTTGGGGTATCCTATTGGAATTGGACTGGGAAAATTTTCAGTGCTGCCTACACTTGTTACTCTCTGAACAGATGATTTTCAAGGCTGTCAAAATGCCAGCTTCTGCAATGGTTAAAAAAAAGGCAAATCAAAGTGAATCACTGAATATAAAAACAGAGGAATGGCAAGATGAAGTTACATTGGAAATGAAATGAGCACAGCAAGACCAAACTAGGTAATCGCCTATGTGTTGCTCTGACAGCAAGGAAGAAAAGGCACTGGACTGCTCATACATGCTAGAGAGCATACAGAATGTGAAGCTAAGGCTGTAAGATGGATCTGTTACAATTACAGGTGATCATATGGCAGCACTGACTTCTTGACTGTCAGATTCAGATGTCTGAGTGTTTTATGTATATTTGCTCCCCTTTTAAAAAATGTCACTATTGGTTAATTTCAAAAAATAAAGCAAGATTATCCACTCCTGACCTGAATATTGTAGGCAAAAATAAGAGACCAAGGATTATTACTGGGGGGAAGCAGATCCAGAAAGAAAAACTATGGATCAGTGCCAGTAACTCTCACAGAAGAACCAATATAAAAATCTGGAGGTTAAAGAGGAGCAGACTACTAGCAACTCGGTCGGGATTTAAGTTACAGTTATGCAAGTTCTGGGCTTTAACTGTCAAAAAAAGACTTGTTGATACAGGTTAGAGGAAATGAACTAAGAGTGTTGATTTTGTTTCACATCTTTACTTAGACATGTGAGGACAGATTTGTAAAGGTATGTAGGTATCTGAGGAATCTGATAAGGGCCTCTTCTCTGAAAACACACAAGGGCAAAACCCACAGAAATTAATTAGATGTTGACACTCAAGATTTTTTAATTTTACTAGAGATAGGCAAATACTAAATATTTCCAAGGGTATGGAGCTATATGTCTATCAGCATCTGTGGCCACCTAAACATCTTGCAAAACCTGGCCTCCACTGGACAATTTCTGCTTGCACATACCCATTAGCAGACTCAGTTCTTGCTCAAATCTCTGGAATTTGCTTTCTGGGAGCCAAGAGCTCCACATCGGTGTTTTCTCCATTTGCATAGGACTGCAGCTTATTTCCCTCTCTAAATTACTCCTCTATCTGCTTTCCCTCTTCTCTCTGTACACCTCTGTACAGTCCATGGGGATGTGAGAGGAGCAGGGTACGGTGCTAGTAGCTGGCAGTGCCTTGCCCACAAGAGAGGACACAGCCTGTTCCTATATCCCAAGCTGCATCATGTTCTCAGGAGCAGCAGGGTGGACTGAAGAAAAACATCTTGGGAGAAGTGGCAGGCAGGGTCTTCAGCAGAGCTTGCCTCTTGCCTGGGCAGGGTACCAGAAACTTTTTGGTAGAGGGAGACAGAAGAGGTAAATTTCTGCTCACTTCTTCAGGTGCTTCCTTGGTAAAGGAGAACCTACACCCTAGCATTAAATACATCAGCAACTTTTCCCTAAAACTGTGAATTAGAGATCACAAAACAAGACAAAGCGATGTGGGACACTTAATCCAAATGAAGCACAGCCTCACCAGTTACAGCATCAGATGACTTTGCACAAAAAAGGAGGTTTTTATGTTGATAGAATAAAGGATCCTTTCAGTCATATTTCTGTGATTTACACTATCAAAATACTAACAAAATCCTTTCTCTTGTTCCTGTGATGACTCTGATACTGTGTTTCTGAGGTTAACCATGCCCATTAAAAATAAGAAAAAAGACAGCCAAATTAAACTCATTATTAGCTCCACATTTTTTCTTATAGATGTTTGTCTGTGTGTTTAGGCATATAAAATTTCATGCTTATACCATGTGTATATGTCTGTGGCTTTTACATACTAGCAGAAAAAACTGTAATTCACTAAGTGCTACTGAGGTGTGTAAGTTATTTGCCTTCTAGAAATGACCAGCTGGGTAAAAACCTGTCAAGGGTTACTAAATATGAAGTCAGGCCTTCTGAAAATGCTGTAGATGGAAAACCACAAAGTCTTCATGCCTATGCTCAGTCTTTGCATCAAGAGCTGACATCAACTCCCTGTGGCTTCCACAAGCTGAACACCTTTGGGTAAACTGAATGATCCATTTGCCCAGAGTGCCATCAGACACTGCAGAAGAGCAGTCTAACACATTCTGAAAATTTCATGTCTCTCTCTTTGTATCTTACACTTTGAAAGCTGATGCTAAGCCTTCCAATGCTCCAGGCAACTCATCAAATATCTGTTCTCCCCACAGGCACCCGGACAAAAATCATCATGGATTGCTTTGCTGATCCTGCTGTTTAGCTGCCTTGGAGATAAAACAGTTTTTGCAGATTCAGAAGTGATTTTAAACTGTGTTTAAACATAGGAGGGTTTTTGTTTGAGCAGAAGAATCAAAAGAGGAGTTAGGATAAAAATTAAGATAGTTTGAAAACCATGACATCAACGTATATAGTGACACAATGCTTTAGGGAGTTGAGACAAGCACCTTGAGGAACCAGTTGCTCACTCTGCCTTAATTCAAGGACACTTCTGCTTTTCACATTAACTTAGAAGTCCCAAGAAAGTTTCGTCTACGTAAAAATTCAGCATCCCTCACCAAATACAGCTGCAGTTTTATTTTGCAGTTTTTCCTCTGTCACTGGACAGGCCCTGTAAAGTGCTGGCTGCTCATTCGCTGGGGTAGGGTATTTCTGCTCTGTTGTGTTAGACCACTTACTAGGCCAGTTGGCTTATGATGCTTGAAAATTGCAGAGTTTTCCACTAACTATTGAAAAGACTATCAGAAAAAAAATTGAGACCACTTTCTTGCCCTAACACTTTGTCATAAATCCCACCAGGCATTAAAAACACCCTAAAGTCAATCAGCTCCTAATCTAGCTGAGGCCCTTGAATAGTAATTTGTTTAAAAATGAATATTTTTAAAACCCTTGTCTATATCAGGTACCATTGACTAAGGCTGAGAGGAAAGTAGGCAGACAGTGATTTACACAGAAATCATAATTTCTTCCAATATTTGAAAGAGATGCTGACTGAGATATCATCCAGCTGATTTCTTACCTGCCAAATACATGGTTTTAAATACAGCATGGATGCAGAACCTGAAGTTTATTAAGCTGAACAACTGAGCTCACTTTGTAGATCTGTGGAAAGCCCTATTCCTCTAATTATGAATCTGCTCACCAGGAGGCAGTTGTCAGCTTTGTCTTACCTACAAGTCTCAAAATGCATGAGTTTTTGGTGTGGGCTGGTTCAGTACAGTTGACACACAACAGATGGCACAAGGGAATCCCTAGTCAGAGAATGCATATGTGCTCATCCCCAAAGTCAAATCTGTGCTGTTATAAACCAAGGAGTTGCTGGGCAGAGCCTATGAACACGTCCGCAAGGTGCCAAGAGAAAAGAGATTACAGCTACTGACTGTAATCAGCTACCTCCCAACTCTGCCTTTTTTCCTGTGGCCTAAGGGAGGCTGTAGTTTAACCAGCTGTGCTGACTCATTAGAGGTTTGCTTTCAATTCTGCCATTGTTCACTGCAGCTAAAAGTATCAAAAACTTCCCTTACTGAGGGACAGAACAGCGGGCAGCTTTTAGCTCTTGGCATTTTACAACATCTAGGAGCAAACCTTCTGCAGGAAGCTGAAGGGTGAGAATTAAATTTGGAACATACCTTGCAGAAAAGGTAATTTGACTTGCTTGCAAAGAAGTACCTAAATAGAGGTATTTCCCGTTCAAAAAGAGCCAAAGACATTCAAAACTTAAAATTTACACAGAAACCCAGGTTACTGCATGTAACCAGGAAGCAGGTGCTAGTTTTAAGCAAACCTCAGGGCTTGTTTAATTGAAGCACATCTGGTCTTTAAAAGTCAGCCCAGGTGTTTGCATTTTAATTGCACAAATCTATCCTGCTGCCCCATATTATACCCCGGAAAAGTCAGAAGTCAACTCTGAGATAGCTGTGCTATTAATCCAGGTGTTGCTAGTGGATCACGTGTTAGTCATGAAATAACAAGTTCAGAACTATGCCGTTGCCTCTGTTTACTCTTGTGGCTCTTTGTCAAATTTAATTTCAGAAAGATACTCTTGTTAATTAATTTTTTACAGTTTTCAGTTCCTTTGGCTTTACAATGTAGCAGCATCTGCTGTGATCATTATTATGTTCTATGACTTGGAAAAATGAGTGTCATTGGTTTTTAGAGAGTTTGTGAAAATTCTTTGGCTATGTTTTGATCACTTTGTGGACTAAGCTGGAAAATATAAGAGAAGGAGAAAAACATCTTTAAATGCAAAAATTTTTGATAGTATGTTGGGAAATCAAAGAAGTGAAGAGTCGTGTTTTATTTGATGGAGATTATTAAACAGTCCTAAAAATAATGAAAGATAGACACAGTAAATGAAATTCAGTGATGAGCAGTGAAGCTAATAATGGAACTAAAATTCCTTGGATTAAGATAAAAATATTTGCTAAACCTATTTGAACCATTTCTAGGTACTTGGGAAGGAAAAGTGTCTGTCTAGAGAATCATTTGGAAAAGAACAAAGCAGGTACTTGTAGGGAAGACAGGAACTCAAAAACTTGAAGGCTGAAAATAAAAGGAAAAGTTGGTAGCTGTTTTAGTCAGAAGGATACTTGCATGCTGCCAAAGACTCTAACCTAAGAACCTAGGATAATGTTAAGGAAACCCTACCAGTTTTTGGATTAAAAAAACCCACAACAGTGAGGTATGGATTTTCTGTGGACGCTTTAGTAAGGTGACTAGGGAGTGTGGAGTTTTAAATTATCTAGAAAGTTAGGATATCAATATTAGGCTACACTTTGCATGTTTGAAAAGGGTTTTTTATTCTTTCAAGGGTTTTTTGTCAAGGGGCAGGGGAATTGTAGGATGATTTTTTTTAAGTTTCAGCTCCTGAGCTGGCCTTCTGATTACAGCATATTTCTCGTAGTATCCTGTGCAGGTGGCATACTTGGAATTGGGCCGATTTAATAACTGAGGGATTTAAATCAGATTTAGAGATAAAAATAAGGATAAATTAAGTTAGGTATATTTCCTTTCTGCCTTTATCTATGTAACACTTCACTATAGAAAAAAATTATGGAGGGATGAGACGTTTTCAGACGAGAGTAAAGCATCCAAGAGATATAACCATAAGTGAGAAGAAAATATTTGTTTTAAAAAATATACTTTAAAAAAATGTGTTCTCTTTTCAAACCTGTCTTCTGCTTAGAAATAAAGGCCAGGTGAAGGAAAGATTTCGTGTTGAATTTAGAGATGTCAGAATCATCCTGGAACAGTAAAAAAATGCTTCTCATAGGAGTGTAAATCACTAAATGCATGAAACTAAGAGAGAGTCTGACAAAATCAGATGATGTTTGAGGACAAACACATTTTATGGCTGAGAGAAGACAGGGGCAGGACGAGGAGCTATGCTTAAATGAGAAGTTTCATGCATCTGGAGAATGCCTGACAGGCACAGAGCAAAAACAAGACTGTTTTAGCCATGGGGACCTCATTGTGAGGCTCTGAAAGCACAGCACGCTTTTTGAAAAGAGTAGAAGCTGAAATCAGAACCAAATTTAGAACCAAATTTAGGTTATTCAGCACAGTTATCATCCCAGTGACAAATGTGAGAACTGAGCAAGCACAAATACAATGGAAGGTATTTAAATTTGGATGGGTCTGAAAACAAAAGCTTGATGAGGTTCATAAATGTCAAATGAACAGATGGAGCTGAGAATGAAACCAGCAGGGAGATAAGGCAGAGATTGCTGTGTGCAGGGGTGGAAAACAGGAAACTCCAGTCGGTGGGTTACAGGGTGAGGATGAGGGACGAGGGACTGCCAAGATAAGAGCTGAGACAAAGGCAATCCTCAGGCTGCAAGGAAGAGCAGAGGTCGGCACAGTCAATTATGGGAAGAAAGACCCCCGCGCGCAAATGCTGGGACAGACAGTCGGGTCAGGAGTGGGGTATGCATGGCATCCAACTCAAGCCAGGGTGCAGGTGAGTTTCCCTGCAGGTCCCTTTGATGGTTTGTGTGTGGGACCATGTCCTTGCATCCCCAGGTTTCATCACCAGCTTGCTGAGGCCCATATGGCCCTGACAGGATGTTCCTGCCTTACACACAACTGTTGCAGTGGGGTAGATTTATAAATGGCTGTGCTGCCAGAGCTCTTGGAAAGTAAGAACACTTGGTGGGCTCTGCTTCCATTCAGGGTCTTGTGCAACACAGCTGTGTCCTGCTCCCCAGGGCCACATTGTGCCAGCAGCTGGATAATAAACAAACTTCCATATTTTTGTCCTGGTGAAATGAGGCCTTTTGTGGAGGTAGGGGAGGGGAGGAGTTGGTTGGTTTTTGTTTGTTTGCTTCTTTTAAAAAGAAAAAAAAAATGTAGCAACTTCATTTCCTTTCAGGCCATGCGCTCCCCAACACCATGCTCTTTACAAGGATCTCTTGATCTCTTGAGATTCAGCTTTAGCTTTGTGCTGTCTACCATAAAAATTTAGTCTAATGAGTGCATATGCAATGCTATGAGCTGCTGGTATAGAATCCTCCCAGGGAAATGACATCTTCACTGTAAGACTGAGCTACCTCATAATCCTAATGAACAGTCTGGTCTACCTTGATGATGCTTTCCAGTAACGCCTGTACAAAAGAAGCGTGCTACAGGCACAGATGACTATTTGGGGTGGACACCTGTAATTTTCCTTATGTGGGTTGCAGCAGGTTTCAATGGGATGTTCACTGGCTCTCAAAACAAGGCTGAGTGCCTTGTTGTCCTCTCTCACAGCATCAAGCAGCAAGGTTTTGTTTATTTACTTTACAAGCAGACATATAATTTGTAGATTATATTTATTGTTTGGTTGGTTGATTTACTTTTACAGTCTGACTGACCATAGCACAAAAAAAAAAATAGATGAGAGTACTGCTCCAAACCTTCAGCTCTAGAAGAGCCCTGCAAAATTTAAATTAATTCTTCATCTTCATATAATTTTTTTTTACTTTATTCTTTTTTATTGTGTTACAATCACATTGCTTGAAAATAATGTGGCCAAAGAATAAGATGGTCCTTTATGTCTTTGGGTTGTTTAACCAAGTTAAAGTACATGGACTATGAGCATAGTCGTTTGCTATCTTTGGACACTGTATAGGAAAGAGTACTTAATTCTCAAGCAGCTTGTAAACTTTATTGTTATGCTTTCTGCATCTTGGAGAATGCGATATGATTTTATGTGCCTCAAAACTCAGCAGGTAAGAAATTAAGAATGGTAAGAAATTAATTAATTAATGCTGTTCCTTGACACAGAATACTAAGGCATGGTACTCAAAGACATTTATTTTCTTCTCTTTTTCTTTTTTTTTAACATGAAATTGCAATTCTGACAAAGTGCCTGTCTTTTAAATCACACTCACAAAGTACAGGAAAGTAAGACAGAAATAAAAAATTTTCTTAATAACTCCAAACACTTTTATGTTTAACTACTTCTGACACAGGCATGTTTCTTTTAAGAAGTATTGTACTAAGCCTTCTGTGACATTCTAGAATAATCACTGTATATTGTGAAGAAAAATGAAGTAAAAAAATTTCTATAAAGAGTAAATGTTTTTTTGCATCCAGATAAAAGAATGTGTAGATGAAGGCTGCCCTAGAGTTTCTATTTCACTATAAATGGTTCTAGTCCAATATTTCACACTCTTTACACTCATTTAAAACTGAATTAAAATTCAAATTAGGATTAGCCACCCATTGAGTCTGGCACGACAATAGAAGCAGTCACTAACTTTTATCCTAGGTGCTATTAGCAGATGGAATTTAGGTTAAAGAGGTTTATTTAGGTTGCAAAAGTATGATTTTTAATTCTTGTCTACCTGCCTTTTTTCCTTTTTTCACTTTCTTCTCAATGACCTAAGTTTTCACACACTGCTGTGGCCCAAGGTGATCTTCATTCAATAAATATTTTAAATAGTGAGTAACAGACATACTGATGAGCAAATTGAGAAGTGACACAGCAGGACAAATAGATTAGTTTGGTTTGCTGAACTGGAGTCTAGTACTGGGAGAGAAAAAGAAGCAATTTCTCGTCTATCAATCTTTCACCTTTAATCATTCAGTGAAAACTGTTAAAATTGGACAAAGGCAACAAATATTCACAGATGTTTACAGTGTTTTTCTTCACATTTAAGAGGACTTTTTCCTTAATTTAGTCTGAATGGTATTTTGAATGGTTGTAGCAAAGGAATAAAGAAAACATTAAAGTTTGAATTATCAAACACAGAATTTAACGGACTGAATAGTGGTTTTTATTCCAGCCAAAGGTTCAGATGTTAATGTGTTTAACGGATGGCCAAAACTCGCATGCTTCAGTCAACATTAAGTACAACGGCATAAAACTACTGTTATTATTAGGCTTCAGAAGGAATTTAGCCAAGTTAATCATCATATGTGGGTATCTGCATATACAATATTAATAATGAGATTATAAAGGTAATTTCTCATGTACACAAATATCTTCAGTAGAGTTTGGTGCTATAACCGCAAAATATTTTGACATAGCCTGAAAATGTTTTGAAATGATCTGACAAACTGCTTTTTTTAAGCAATATTCAATTTATATTAAATAAAATCCCAATTGTTTTTAATAAAGATGAATTTTACCTTTGGGACAAGTGCAGCACATCATTCCCCCCAAACAGTATATTATTTCCCCCAAACTGCAAGGAAACCACAGTCCACTACTCTGTGTTAGTGAATGAACTGTTTATCTTAATCTGGGCAGTTAAAAAGAAAGCACTGATGAGGGCGTTGGCCTCCTGAAATGTGATTTAAGACCTCATCAGAGACTGCATGGATGTGCAAGTATAGGCTGAGCAGTACTAGGATAAGATGGAGATAATGGGATTATTAAAACAGGAGTTTGACAGAAATTTACAATTCTCCTGCTTATCATCTTACCCACTACTTTCAACAGAATTGTACTGTCATACTACAAAATTTCTTACCCAGATGTAAAAAGGTGAACTTCTTTTGAGTTTTAAACACAACTGAAATCCCTTGCTGGGAGCTTGGTCAATTAACAGGGAGTTTCTTCCCTTTGCAGTAAGACAGCTGCATTTTTAAACCTGTTCTCCCCTTTCTACTACCTAGGTTTCTGCGTTCCTTTTTAATTCCTTAACAGCTAGTACTCAGAGAGGACATATATAACGTAGATACAGGGGATATAAGTATGAATTGCATAAGCTGTGATTGAAACTGTGCAGATGGAGGGCAACTGTTTCTGCAGAAGTGGAGCAGTGAATTATATCACTAGGCATCCTCAAGTGAAGATTTTGTGACCACATCCTCCTTTTCACCTTTTTTTTTTATGAAGCATCATGGTACAGGAAAAATAAAATCACGTCTCATGAGGAAAACCAGTTTTAGAAAATAATTCTTTCAATGGCTAACATCCTATTTAATTATGAACTACTCATCTTTCAAGTTACCTATTGTGCCAACTTTAAATTTTTTGTCTGAATGCTTCCTTTGCAAAGACATAATGTTCATAGAATCCTAGAATCATAAATGGTTCTCTGATTTAAAACTAAATAAAACAAATACACTACCAAAACTTATTTCCTTAATTTTCTCTTGGCCAGACTGCTACATTTCTATAGAATTACATACAGTCCAGAGAACAAACTATGAAGCAGCACTTTTTTCCAAGAATTCATAAATTCTATTGTCTTTCGATAAATTTTTCTCTTGTGCAATGAGCCTGTTTATCACACTACATTACCTTACAGTGCATGTAATGTTTCTGGAGCGAGTGATCAAACAGCACAACAGTCTTCAGCAGCATTCTGCTAATTTTCAAATTGTCCTAAAGAGATCTCACTCACACATGGAAAAGAAGCTTCAATATTCATCATTTGAGAAGTGAGAGCTTTAATTCCTGCTTCAAGAGTGAGTGGTGTGTCATCACACAGTGTTGGGATAAGACCAACATTCCTCTCCGGTATCCATGGGGACGACACATAAATTTGTTTTCAGCTTTACCTTGCTTTCCGTTTTCACTCCTTGCTCATGTTTTGCCTCAGATTAATGCTAGAAGCTATATGTTTTAAGTGAATATATCTAGGTAACCAAAAAGACTGAACTTGCAAATGTGAAATCTTTTCTGTTATGGTTGAACACAGATGGACCTAACATATTCATCATGTCAATCATGTCGCATAACATGAAGGCTGTAGATGTAAGAAGGAATAGATATGACTATTAAAATATGTAACTCTTCCTTCATCAAAATACAATAATTGCTTTGAGCAGTATCACAATATCATAGAATAGTTAGTGTTGGAAGAGACCTCTAGCGATCATCCAGTTCAACCCCATTGCTACAGGAGATTCACCTAAGGCAGTGTTGTTTGATGATCACTGGCAGGGATACTGGCTGCCAGGTGGGATGTTCCTTTCCATTATCCATCCAAAGCTGAGCTAGACATTAGCACACTTACAGAATGACTTTCAAGGCAGCTGAAAGTGGGTCATGACCATTGCACTGTGAATAGGATCTGTGGTCTTGCTAGGAACCATTCAGACACACAGACTCAAGACTGTGATACCTGGCAAGCTTTAGTCTTCCACCATCCAGTAACACATTTAAATGGAAAATTTGGAGGATGAATTGATCTAGCTAATCTTCTTCAGTGCAATTCCTTTACATATGACAAAACCTGAACAGGACAATCTGAATTTCACATTGTTAAAGTTACGGATGTCCAACTATTTTCTGTCAGGTGAAGTGCAAAGCAGGAATTACACACAGTAACAATTTGAGAAAAAACTTTCCCAGAACACATATGATTGCAGGACTCTTATGAATGGCTAAAGTAAGAAATTTGCCAAATGAATGCTTTTCTACAAAGTATTTGCTTGTTTCTGCTTAGTCTTATAAAGCTGGTTAGTCCACTTGCCTTCCAAGCTCACATCATATTATGAACCTACAAACAGACTGAAAATGGCTAGCTAGTTAGAGACAGATGGAATACAGGGAATTTTTTTTTTTGTTCCTTTTTTCTTTTTTTAATTGAGAAAACGGGTGTCCAAATTAAGTGTTCAAATTACCATGACCAACTCATGTATGCTATTTGCATGACTTACTAAGGCTTTTGCAGGTTTCAGGAAATTCATTTGCCTTTCGAAATGGAGACTTCAGTGTTCAAATAGAACACTTACCCTTCAACTCAGTAGGTGCTTGATGGAGCTGAACAGCTGCACCAGCTTGAAAAGAGTTACTATTGTGCATTGAACATTATGGTCCTGAAAGCAAGAACTGACTGCTGCCAACTCACATGGCTCTTCACATTCACTGCTGGTAAGTACTCTCCAGTTGAGAAAGTGATGCTACCGAGCATTTTTCTCTGGCTTGCTTTTCCCCATGGTTATATACCATGGGGAAGGACATACCTTTTCCCCTGCAGCCACCCCAGACCTAGGAGGACTGCAAAGGATGATCTTATGGGTGATATAGATGGAAGACAAAGTGCTGACCCCTGATACATTGTCCTTTACTCGGTGCTTTTTCTCTGGCTGTAATCCCTTGATGACACCACTGCTTAGGTAGCATTAAATACTCACTATTTAGTCTACCCAGTCCATCAAGAAAGAGAAGGACATTGTATCGCAATGGTTGACTCATTTTGAGTGCCAAGCGCAATAGTGCTCGTCACAAAACAATAATGCTATATTCAAGTGCACTCCATGCAGTCTTCTGCATGCTCTTTAAAGCATTGTATTCTAACTAGGCAGGAGGCTCATATCTGATGATGACCAACGCTGGCTTCTCGCTCTGCCGGCTGGCAGGTGCGGGTTGTCCTGTGGAGGCAGCACAATCAACCCCTGCGGAGGAAAGAGTCCTTCACACCACTCAGTGGCAATCTCTCCTGCCAATTAAGGGGATTTGTGGATGAAATCCAAGGGGAATTGCAACCCATTTCCCTTGGCTGGGAGAATGAAGGCTCTGGTCTGTGCAGGCGGGGCTGTAGGCAGGGAGAAAAGGAAAGAGCTGTTTGCAAACAGCTCCCTTTTGGGAGACATAGATGAACTGGAGGCTATTTTAGGCTTAAAAACAAAGCAGAATTTTTGAAAGGACAAGGAGAAATTTTTAACTCTTCATCTCTTGCTACACTAGCAGGCACTTGGAGCAGAGTACAGCATAGTATTTTTAAATGCTCATGTCTCCATTACAGCATATAAGCAAGCATCACTGAGAATTTGTGCACTGTTCATTCACTTTTGGTCATAATGACATTATTTTGACATTCATATCATGAATGAACACAAGTCTGGAACAAAACACAGCATCAAGGCAGATGGTTAAACAGCAAAATGAATGTCTTCTGGGTGTAGGAAGTAGAGGAAACCCCAAAAGACTTAAGTTGCCCACTATGTTTTCCACTGTCAGTCAGAGCAAAGTGAAATTATCATTTAGTGATTTTAAGTGTGTGCATGGAATATATCTGGAAAAGGCAGCGATATTTGACAGTCTTACCCCCAAAAAGGTGGGATTTGTACTGTTTTGGAGGTAATATCTTTACACTATCTCTTCTGCTCCTCAGCATCAGAGGAGCTGGGCTGTGCTGCTTCTAAGGCAACATCTGGGGTTAAGTGAAAACCCAGTACAGAGAGAATAAAGGCTATCTCTACCTAGAATCAGAAATCTTGTCCCTCCTTCTCCTTTTCAGAATCTGTCTTAGTCAAACCAGTGAGGTTGCTTTGTAGTGCTGCTCTCTGATATATCAATAATCATTACTACTGTATGTTTTACAGAATGTGGGTTTTAAGACGGTAAACTCAAAACAAGCCTTACAAAATCAGGCAGCGTATGACAGTTTCTGCATAAAATGATTTTTTCACTTTAAAATACTGCAGATAAGGCTCAGTTGTCATGAATTATTGAACCCATGCCTTCCCTTATTGCAGTCCTGCCATCAAACCTCTCTCTCATGTCTAGCAAAATCAGTTAAAGTAACTTGTCCATGGTCAAACGGTCCTTAATTAACATCAAGATGCTCTGTTGCTCAGTGGCAACATTTCTGTCTGTGTAAATGAAGGAGTAAAGGATATAACCTGTTAGTAGTTCTGCAGATTTAATCCTGTTCTCTTAAAAGGCTTCTCTCATTATATTGAATTTTAAAGTTGAAGAAAGTACACATCTTAGAAACTGCAATACATAGAGGGTGAATAGAGTATCCATTACACACTTAAAAAAAAATTGAAATAGTTTTGCGATTTTGTGTCTTCCAGAGAGGAATTCTGCGTTTGCCATCCCTACAAAAGGGATCTCCCATTATAGCGATCTCCATCCTTATGGCTATTGAGATCTCAGAAATCCTCTTCATTTCATGGTGAGAGGTGGTAGCATAAAAACAATATTTAAAGAATTAATCATAATTGTATATCTCTATCATACTTTTATATCTCTGTTGGCACCAGGTACTAGTAGAATTACATCTAATGTTACATTTCTACAGTAGCATTTCTTGGTGGCTAAGAGAAGTACAGCTTGGATATCTGCTGTTAAGAAACAGGATGTTCTGAGACAAGACCTCTAGAAGATATCTGGACTGCTTAGGGCAGCGCTTGTGTGCAGGAAAACTGCATTGTGAACATGGCATGGAAACAGCTCCTCAGAAATTTCTAACAGTGGTCTCTAAATGTTCTTTGCTGCCCTCTTCCTCCACACATCCATCATCAAGTATGAGATGACTAGATTTATTTTTTTCCCCTATTGAGGTGCATTGTTAATTACAGGATTATCCTGACCACTCCAGGACATGTAGGCAGCTGGTCTCACTGCTGTGTGTGGGTAATAAACACTATGCACATTTCCTGCTTCCTGATCTCACACTGAGTGTATTTGTAAGTATGTAGATTTGATAGTTGATTTCAACATTTATCATTGTTTCCCAGATAATTTCCGTCTTTCCTTCTCCTCAAAGAACATTCCTTCCTGAATTGTATCAAAGTAAAGTACATTTCTGGGTGGTGAGCATTTGTTTCCGGACAGGTAACACCCAGCAGAAAGAGATAACTCCATAGAGCTGATGTTTTCAGCAGGCAGATATTTTTGCAGAGCCAGTAAATCCCAACACAGCTCCTGCACATTCTACTAATGTTGGCATAAAACCAACTCTTTGCCAGCTGGTATGGATCAAACTTTTTTACTGTTCGTTTTACTTTGAGCTACATATCATATGGCAGTTAGTGGTGTGCTTAAATGTAAAGAAAGAACAGACATTAATCCAGTCAGTGAAGTTACATCTAATCTTCATCTTTGTCTATGCACTGTATTCATCTACTTTTATTTCATGCAGAGATTCATCTACTTTTGTTTCATGTCTGTCATAAATGTGATGGGTCTTATTGCACATTGGATAATGCCTATGGCACTAACAGATGCACAGAAGTTTTGTTTTATTTGAAGCTTTATTGTTATAAGGTCTGCATATTGTGTTTTGTTCTTTTTTGGGATAGATTTTTCACACTCTTCAAGCTTAGGGTATTCATTTTTTATCTCGTCTTAAGCAATTTCTTATATTTAAAAATTATTGTTTTTCAAAAATCACCACTTGTTTCTGTATAAAAATCTTAGTATTGGGAAAAGATGATATTTTCATGGCAGTATCCACTGTCTTCTTTTTCCCAAGTAAGCTCTTCTTGCGTGGATGGGAGCCAGATCAACACACTCCATGATTCTGTATTGACCTACTCCTGGAGGTACAGCTTTCAGAAAGAATTCTGTACTTGCACAGTCTTGTTTTGGATCCAGCTTGGATATTTAACAGGTTTTTTGTTTATTTTGGAGATCTGAGAAAAGTCCATTTCATAAAGGTCACTGCTGGAAATTTGTTCAATACTTTATTCTGATTTCAGTGATTTTAACTGTTTACCTCCACATGAAGGACTTTTTAGGCTGTTCGTTTTTTCAAAATATTTAACATTCAGCCAACCTTTCTCTTCCTATTTCTCCCACAAAAATAGTTTTCTTAACTTTTCTGTCCGAAAATTACAAAAGTAGTATTACTAAGTTTTATTGTCAATTTTTCAACTAGTGATGCAGGGGATGTTGTGTCTTGGTGATTACTAAAATTCCTGAGTCATTTGAGCAAGTCCCTCCTGAAAAATATTTTAAAGTTTAAGCAACAGTCAGTTTAAACCAACAAACATGAATCTGGAGCAAAGAAAACTTACTCTTGCTGGAGGGGGATCTGGCTAGGGTATATTTAAGTGATTTGGGTATACATAAGAGTCATTTCCCAGAACCTCACAAAATGTACCTGTGTGTGCTGAGAGAGCTGGCCTGGGTCGCTGTGAAATGACTCTTGGTTGTGTCTGCCAGCTCATGGTGATCAGGAAAGGTCTCTGATGACTGAAAGTAAACACCACTTCTGTCTTCAAGAAGGGCAAGAGAGAGTGTCTGGGGGAGTACTGCTCAGTCTCACCTTAATCCCTGGGAAGATTGTAGACTGAAAATTCTGAATATTATTTCAAAGCATATTGAGGACAAGCAGGGCACTTGAAGAAATCAACACGGATATATAAAGCGAGATCATGTCTGACCATTCTTGTAGTCTTCTACAATGATAAAAAGGGCTTTATGGACAAGGGGTGGGAGGCGGGGGGGGCAAGAAGTAGATGCTATTAAGCTTGATGTAACAAGAGTTTTGCCACTGTCACAGAAAATGTTGACAAAGCTGAGGAGGTATGGGCTAGATAAATGCACAGTGAAGTGGATTGAAAGCTGTCAAAATCTCTTTATTAGATAAAGAGATGTAAAAGCAGCACAAACTCCAGCTGGAGGATAGTCACTACAGGTTTCCTTCAGAAGTCAGTAGTTGGTCCAACAGTGTTTAACACATGTTTTAATGACCTTAATGATGGGACAGAGTGCACACTCAGCAAATTTGCTGAAGATACAAAACCAGGAGGAGTGGCTAGTTACATCAGCTGTCCTTGCTGCCATTCAGAGAGACCTGGACACGCTGGAGAAGTGGGATTCAAGGAACTCCACGAATTTAAATGAGTGGAAAGCAAAATCTGTATCTGGCAAGGAATAATTCCATTCAGCAACAAAGACTGGGAGCCAGCCAGCTGGAAAGTACCTTTGTAGAAGAGGTACAGAGGGTCCTGGTAGACACTAGTCTGACCATGAGTCAGCAGTGCACCCTTCCCATGTGGAAATACAACAGTATCTGGAACTTCATTAGAAAAAGTATTACAAACAGACTAAGTGATGTGATCCTTTCTCTCAGCTCAGCATTGGTGAGACCCTCCCTGGAATGCTGGGTCCAGTGCTGGATTTTCCTGTACAAGAAAAAAATAGACATACTGTGGAAGTTACAGTGAAAGGTGAATAAAAATTTGAAAGTACTGATGCATCTGTCATATGAAAACAGGTTGAGACTTCTGAAACCGTTTACCCTAAGGAAGACTCAGGAGACAATAATCTATGTGTATATTATCTGATGGGGCACTAAAGAAGATGGACACAGACTCTTCTCAGTTTTGCCCAGTGACAGGATGAGATCTGATGGGTACAAACTGAACTGAAATGCAGTAAATACTGCTTAAACATAAGTTTCGAAAAAAGGTTTTGGTTTGTGGGTTGTTTTGGGGTTTTTTTTTGGTTGGTTTTGGGGTTTTTTTGAGTTTTTTTGGATTTTTTTGTAATGCCAATCATAGTTGAACTCTGATGAAGTGCCACAAAGGCTGTGGAGTCTCCATGTTTGGGGATAATCAAACCCTACTGGACATACCCCAGAGCAACCCCCTGCACCTGTCTCTGCTCTAGGCTCTCTGCTCTGTCTCTAATGAGCAGAGGTGGGGCTGGCCTCTCTCTAGAGATTGTAGCTAGTCTCAGCCACAGTTTGGTTCTATGATTCTTCTACTGGAAGATGCTTCTGACCACAGCACAGGTGCTGCAACTAAGTGACCTTTAAGGCCCCTTCTAACACAAAGCATTCTGTGATCCCATGATTCTGTGATATAATTAAATACAGTCAAAAAGAAGTTTTCTTTAAGTTTCTGGTAAATAAAAGAAAATCGAGTTTAAGTGCTGGTGTAACTCTGTGGAAAAAAAATAATTACACAAGAGATTGAATTGTTTTTGGAAGTTGTTTCTGACCATGTTAAATTCCAGTGAGAGAGGCAGCAGTGAGTAAATTCTGAGTTCAACCCTAAATGCTGTTGTCTCTGTATTATACTTGTGAAAAATACTTCCTTGGTTGAAAAGTCCTTCTTAAGACTTTGACATTCTGCATTTCAGACCAAAGATAAGAAACTACATGCAAAACAGAAGAGATACTGTGTGTCCTCTTAGTGACTCTTCGCAAAATGCTCATTGAACCTGTTTAAGAACTAGATTACATGATTCTGGTAGTTTCCTTCTGGGTTAATGCCAGTTGCAAGTTGCACACTGAGAAGGTGAAATTCTCCCAAAACTACAGTGAAATTATTACTGCCAAAACTGGGTTGAATGCTTTCCGTGAGTATTTCCAAATAAAATTCCTCCATTACTCACTTGGATATTAATAAGCAGGTCAAATTTAAACTTTGGAGCTTTAAATGCAGTGAGCTGATTTGCTACATTTTCATGATTGGAAGAATTTTTTTCCTATTGCGATTTAGCTATTAGAGGACATTTCCTATATTAAGAAATAAATTGCTTGTCCTGGCTTTACTGAAGTTACCAAACTTTCTGTGATCTTACATAGAAAAAAAGAAATTGAAAAAAATTAGTAAGATTAATTGCCTTCTCAATTAAATTGGTGGAAGAAAAGTGTCATAATTTTGATCTATACTATTGTAACTGAGGAGATTATGCATTTTTCATTTGGAAATTTATTGTGAGTGCCTAGAAATCTAGTTAGCCTTTCATACTTTTTTGTTAATAGTGAAAGTTGGTCTAATGATTAAATGTTTAAGTAAATTGACTCATGACACCGCCTGCATCAAATACAACTTGTCAGGCATTGTGTGTATAACTTTGTGAGTGGAAGGTTCTACTGAGTAAATGTAACAATAAAAGATAATAATATAAATTCAAATTATATAATTAGGAAAAAGTAGTAACCAGTTATGCATGTAATTGTTTTTAGTTTTAACACTCATTGTATTTCACAAATTTAGATATCTTATGGGTCTTTGATGTCTACCAGAACACTCTCTGCCAGATTTTGCTTTTGTGCTACTTCAGTGACTCTTAATGAAACTACTCAGGGATACATTTGGTCCCCTATGAAACACCTTCAGAGGTGAAGAGGACAGTTGATTTGATACAGTCATGCACATTTAGCTGTGAAATTTTTAAATATGGAACACTAAATCACGTTGTACATGTCACATGTTTATATACATAGTATGTATGGGTGTTTATGGATCTGCTGAAGACCAAATGGCTTCTTAATGAGAGTTCTGTCCCCAGCTGTAACTTTCAGTGTGTGTGTAGACATATTGTTTTCAATAATGGTAATCTCTAGAAAGGCATTTTACTTCTAAATACAGTGAGGCTTTGAGGACAAAAAAATGAAAGGTAAAGAAGAGAGATTGAACTGATCTGCTCTCAAAAATGGGATGGAAATGGGGAAAAGGTCTTCACAGAAAAGAAGAATTCTGAAAAATCTCAAAACAGTTTGAGGAAAAGGCTAATGAAAGGCTGAGAAAAGTGATTCGCCACTATTTAAGAGGGGAAAAAGCAAAATCGAATAAAAAAACTGCCAGATGTTTGGAATAGAAAAGTAGGATGAAGTAGAATATCCTTAATAAAACTAACTGCAAACACAAATAAAAAAAAAAGTATATCAAAAAAATAGATAAAGGAAAGACAAGGTGGAGGGAGGAGGCAGGAAATTCAGGGATTAAGTTTTTTATAACATACATACAGTCTGGCCTTGATTTGCATAATGACCACACAGAAAAACCTCTGTTCTTTGAATTCTACCAGTGCAGTGAACCTGCTAGAGTTCTGAGATCCACATCTGTTCTGTGATCTCAAACACAGCATGATTTTATAAAATTTTCCATCTATCCATCATCTTCTTCTTGTATGTTGTGGATAAACTGGGATTTTAGCTATACCCAGACAAGGGAGAAAAAAATCCTGATCTATTCCTGCTGTTTCTTGACCCTTGTCCTCAGAAAATGCTAGCACAGCTTTTTGGAGGGCTGAGGTGAATTCTTATAAGGAAGTTTGCTGACTCACTGTAACTCTGCTATGAAAGAAAACTGTTTTGTAGAATGACAGGAAAAAAGGATAAGGAGACAAAAGTGTGAAGAAACATACTTCATGTGTGTGTGAAGCATGTAGAGAAGCTTTTGAGGTCTCAAGCAGAGTCAGCAGAGAGCATTCCCCAACAGTATCAATCCCACTATATGGAGGTAACCACACAGTCTGCTGCTGCCACATCTCTGCACCCATGCCCGCTTCAGCATGTCTCTGCTCTCTTTTCTGCTAGCCAGGCTCTGATCCATAAACCCTCATCCTGATAGTAAAGAAGGATTGATCCTTTCAGTTCCTGGCCTAAGTCCCACCACTTGCTTTCTCCAAAATCCACATGGAAGCTTGCCCCTTGCTGCCCAGCTAGGCATTTTCAAAAGGACATCAAGTCCTCAGTCTGTGGCAAGAATCCTCATGCCAGCAACACTATAAAGTATTCATGAAAGCATCTGGAGGGCAAAGGAGCATGGCTGTAGGAGGAAATGGGAGAGGGGTCAGGAGGAGAGTGCATACAGGGCAGGCAAGGTATGGGAGATATGGTTAGCCATGGGAAAAAGGCCAGGGAGAGGAGTTTTATATGCTCACAGTGCCTTGCTTTGCTAAGTTCGGTGCTGTCATTTGTCACAAGTATTTTCTTATCTGTTTGTTGTGACAATTTTCTGCTGCTTTCTATACGGCTTTTGATTATAGCTAATGGAACGCACTCCAGTGTGCTAGGATCCCTGTGGGCTAACTCGTCTATTCTTTACAGCTGACTATGGATTCAGAGGTAAATACAGACAAGTTTTTGAAATAAAAGTTCATTTTCTTTCCAATATCTTATAACTCTTCTCCAAATTACCAAACCTGATATTTTAAAGTATACCAGTGGACTGAATCACTTTTCACATAAAGATTTTTCTGACTTTCCTTTCATTGATATTATTCCTGTTGGCTGTGTCTAAATGTTTACTCAACCAATGTTTATGGCATTGTATATAACTTGTGCCTATGGAAGTCTGTGGAATATGGAAGTAGTGTCACAGACCTTCCTTTATCATCTATTCTGCTTTGTGAATTTCTTTTCACAGTCCCAGGTCAAGAGAGTTAAAACAAACCCCAAAAAGTGTTTCTGTTCCCTGCACTGCTCCTGTAAAAAACTGAAGTGATTAATGTGAAATAAAATTATTTTTATTATTATTGATGTCACAGAGAAATTCTAACTATAGTACAGCTTTTCAGAAAGATCATTCAGCTATGCCATAAATTTCCACATACAGACAAGCACTGAAAACAGAAAGCCAAGATATAAAAAGATCTACCCTTTGCAAGCCCTTTGTGTAGCTCTAGCATCTGTTCTAGGCATGCCTGCCATTGAGGACCTCTAGAGGCTACTCATGGCTTCATCCTCCTGTGCGTTGGCATCCATCATACAGGAGATGCATCTAAATACTGCACCATCTGTGGGACAGCCATTTGCTCCCATGGTGCATACATGAAAGTCCCACAGCTTTCTCATTCTGGACCATATGCTGCTCTCATTTATATCCCATGGATTTGGAACTGAGGCATAATGTAAATGGGAAGGCTTAGTTACCATGATCTGCTGTTTAATTTATGCAAAACTGGGGCATTGTTATTTTGCAAATCATATGGTACACATTTTAGGAATTCATCATTTACATAAAGATGGGGGTGCCCTCAAAAGTAGTGTGTGTATGAAGACACACATCAGAATCACAGAATTCACACCCAGATTTCTACTACTACCTTACCTCCAGGTTTTGTGATGCTTGTTTCTCACTTTTGAGTTAGATCGTTACAGACACAAAGACAAAATTTGCATCTGGGCTAGGTTTCCAAATGCCTTCAATATTTGGTTGTATCTGTACTTATCAGTCAGTCATTCTCGATTTAAAAAACCTCTTTTCCTCAAAATTATATGAAGACTCTACTTTCTGTCTTTTAGAACTAGGTTTTACTCATGTTTTTGTGAATTAAAATACTGAACTGGCTCTACCATGGACATGAACTACATAATCTGTGTTTCAAGTCACATTATGTGATGTGTTGTAGGGTTGTTTTGGTTTATTTTTTTTTTTAATGTACTTGCCTAATGGTCTGGCCAACATGAACAGTCAAACTCATCTTACTGCTTCCATCAATTCACACTCATATGCAATTCTATTACTTTCATGATGCATAATTTAAGTATGTTTACTTCTAAGTATTTTAAAGTGTTTATGCCTTTGGTTGATGCCAAGCTGTTGGGACCTTAGCACTGCGGTCCTGAGGGCACCACTATGAAGCATGAGAGGAAACTGAACTTAGACCAAGCTAACCTTGCTCACTCTTCTATGTGCCAATCTTTATTAGTTTGGCACCTGGTACTGGCTAGAAAGAGAAACAAAAATAGGAGGCTGTAACAGGACAAGTTCCTCATTGTATTTACTACCAATTTGCATGTCCTTATGCCTTTCTCAGAGGACATGGCTTTTCTTCTGTTGCCCTGAATGAAGCCTAGTGCATAATTCACCAAACTGTTAAAATTATAAAATCATAAATTATCCTGAGCTGGAACAGACTTTCAAATATTGTTAAAGTCCAACTACTGGCCCTGCACAGGACAACCATAAGAATCTCACTGTGAGTCTGAAAATGATGTCCAAACTCTTCTTGAATTCCCTCTCTCATGACCATATTCCCGGGGAGCCCATTCGAGTATTCAACCACCCTCTGGATGAAGAACCTTTTCCTGATATTCAACATAAACCTCCCTTGACACAACTTCAGGCCATTCCCTCAGGTCCTGTCACTGATCATCACAGAGAAGAGATCCGTGCTTGTCCCTCCTCTTCACCTCACAAGGAATTTTTAGATCGCAGTGAGGTCTCCCCTCAGTCTCCTCCAGGCTGAACAGAACAAGTGACCTCAGCCACTCCTCACACAGCTTCCCCTCAAGGCCCTTCGCCATCCTTGTTGCCCTCCTTTGGACACTCTCTAATGGTTTAATGTCTTTCTTATATTGCCATCCCCAAAATTGCACAGAACACTGGAGGTGAGGCTGCCCCAGCTCAGAGCAGAGCAGGACAATCCCTTCCCCTGCCTGGCTGGCCATGCTGTGCCTGATGCCCTCAGGACAGGGTTGGCCCTCCTGGCTGCCAGGGCACTGCTGACTCACGTTCAACTTTTCATCGACCCGGACCCTCAGGTCCCTTTTCATGGCACTGCTTTCCAGCTTCTTATTCCCAGTCAGTCCATGCATCCACGGTTGCCCCATCCCTGGTGCAGAATCTGGCACTCTCCTTTGTAAACAATATGTCACTGATGTTTGCTCAGCCCTTGAATATATCAATGTCTCTCTGCAGGGCCTCTCTGCCTTTAAGAGAGTCAAATAACTTCTCCCAGTCTAGGGTCATTGGCAAACTCACTCAGCATCCTCTCAAGTCCTGCATCCAAATAATTTTTGAAGATGTTAAAGAGCCAAGGATGTAGCCCTTTGGAACTTCGGATAGTGACAGGTCACCAGTCTGCTGTCACCGCATTCACTGAAATCTCCTGTGCCCAACCCATGAGCCAGTTACTCCCCCATTTCATGAGGCATTTATTGTATTGTGCACAGGACATTTTTTTCCAGGCAGATACTGTGAAGGACAGAATTGAAAGCTTTACTGAAATCCAAAGAGATTACATGTTCTGGCTCCCCTTGATTAACTAGGTATGTTACCTTATCTTAAAAGGAAATTAGTTTGACAAGCAGGACTTTCCTTTCATGAAGCCATGTTGGCTCTGGTTGATACGCATCTGTCCTTCAGGTGTTTTTGAATAGTTCCCAGAAGAATAATCTTCTCCATAATTTTACCAAGCACTGAACTTGACAGACTGACAGGCCTGTAGTTTCCAGAATCATCCTTCTTGCCCTTCTTGAAAACTGGGACGACATTAGCCAGCTTTCAGTAAACTGAGATCTCTCCAGAGACTGTTCAAAAATCATTGAGACAGGCCTTGCAATGACACCAGCCAGAAGTTTCAGTATTCTCAGATGAGTCCCATGAGGCTCCATGGACTTACAGGGATCCAGCTGGAACAGCAGATCCTGCACAGGGCCTACAGTGTGTTTATCATTTTCGCAGTAATGGTCCTCCAGCTCAGGGCATTGAGACCCCCTTAGCTGGTCTTAAGTGTTGAAGACCTAAGCAAAGAAAGCTTTTGGGCTAGGAATTTGGTGCCTAGTTGCTTTATGGAATTGAATTCCAGTGCCTTCCTCCTAGTACAGGTCATAGTTGCAGCTGCCTTGTAGGTGTCAAATAATTTTGGTTATATTAGACCTTCAACCTCAGCCAGCCTAGAGGTAAAACAGGTCCTCAGATGAGGTGGGGATAGGTTGGGTTCAAATCTACACAGAGACTTCACCCAATCACGTTCCATCCTAAGCTGCAGACATCTCACTGGTCAGGAACCTGGGCTGTGTGGAGATCAGACCAATCAGCAGTTTAGACCGGGGTGTTTCAAACCCCCTATATAAATTAGGTTGGAACAATGAAGCTTGCTGCTGTCACATGAGAATCCTGGGGTGCGTGTTGTCTCTGTCTCCGACCCACTCCACCACATCTCAACAGCACCAAGCAAGTATTGCCTCTACCACTGTGTCACTGAGCCAAATCATTGAGAACCTCTGTTGACACCAGACGGCATATTTATGTCTGTTGCTATGAAGAGCTTTATTAGGACAGGCTGCTTTTCATGTTCTATTTGTGGGTTTCTCTGATAAATGTCACTTAAATATCCTCCTCAGTAAATTAAGGGATCTAGCAGTCTTCAAAAGGAAAAAAAATTGAAGAGCTGCTATCTTCCTTATGCTACTTCTCAGTTCCTTTACTTTTTGCAACACCACCAATACAGAGGGTAAGGAAACACAGAGCCGTCCACTCCAGCTTAGCTTAGCCTTCAAGTAAACTAGCAATGGTGCATATCTCATCCAATTATGTCAAGTATTCATTGCAAAGCTATATCAATTGGAGAATTGTGCTGTCTTGTGGCAGTGAAGAATTACTATGATGGGCTGCAATTGCTGAGTTCTTGGAAAGAAATAAGCGAGATGAAGGAACCAAGTTGCATACGTTGTTAAAGTGACGCCACCATCTGGTGAGCTATCATTTTTCGCAGCATAGTGTCTTGATACCCTTCAGCAGCTGAGCAGCATACTTCAGAGGCTGTGGTTTGAGCTCAGCTCACCTGTGTCTGGAAAGGTGCCCCTCTAAGGACCATGCTCAGGACAGCTATCTTTGGGTCAGACAGGATGCCCCAAGGAAAGCAGCCATTTCAGCAATGAGCAAGGGAGACATGTGACAGTGAAACCCTAGATGGGTATAATTTCATCATGGATTTTATGATTTCCCTACCATGGTGAATTTTCATACCTAGTGATGAGGTCAAGCCACCAAAGGGGTATTAAAGCCACCAAAGGTTATGAAAGGTCTCACACATGAAGATCTTACTCTTATGGTGCAGGCAATGGAAAACAAATATTAATCCAGAAAATATTAGCAAAGTCCGAATGCCTGTGCAGCCTGGCAACCGAAAACAAGTAGCCTCCTATCAATTTTTAGAGCTGTTTTCAAGTATAAGTAAAAAGTGATAATGTTTAATTAAATGTATCCTTCACTCCTTAAAAGTCTGTGCTTGTTATATTGTGTGAAATTTATCTTCTGCATATGGTTCTAAACTTGCATCTTTCTTTTCAACTTTCATACTGAGGGGACCAAGTATTTCCTTAAATTTTGTCAAAATATCACGGAGTAATTTTAGTTGTTTCACTCTTCAGAGAACAACAAATGGAAAGTTTTTTTCTCTTTCACAGGGACAAGCCCTTCTCACGTAACATTGCTGTATGATTGATAGAAGTACCGGAGAAATGGGTGAAAGGCTTTGCAGTGTTATGTGTTACATTCCATTTGCTTTCATGGGTCTGTTGCTTTAAAGAGGCTAGTGCCCTCATACAGAGTATTCTTTATCTTTGATCCTACCTTCATTTTCCAAGGTGTGTATTAACCTTGGAAATAGTCTCCTGGGTGCCTGATTTCATCTCTCTTCTTTCTTGTTCATGTATCTGATCAGATAACTTAGTGTCACTGAGGCATATTCATCCCAACCTCTGTAACCATTCTCCTGTTCTGCATATTATGTACTTTATTTAATGTCAGCTGTCTGGTAATGATCAGCAATGTGGGACTGATTAGTGGCTTTCAGGAGAACTGTGGAGATTGTAAATAATACAGTCTGTTGAGTTTGATGAAGAGATGTTAAACTTTCTATGATTCATGAAGCCATAAAGGATGTTAGTCAATAACAGACCTGTTCCTGATTATCCTGGCGTCTTTATAGAACATTGTGCATTTCTCAAATGATTCACAATATATTCCACCTCATTACAAGAAACTGGCATTTGTATACAGACAAGATACAGATAACAGGAGTCAGAGGGAGGAGACAGGAGCATGTAGCTTGATGAAACTTCTACATTTCAATTTACTCTGTTTAGTATTCCATTGTAGGAGTTCTAACACAAGTTTCTAAAAACCCAAAGAAGTAAAACAATTTGCCCATAATGACTTTATTTAACTTGATAGTAGCATGTTCTAGTTACTTTAAGAGTTTAACTGTTTAACTGTTAACAGTTTTTCTTCTCTCTGCTTCTCCTTCTTTGGTTTCAGGTTAACATCTCAATGGATTTCGTTGTGCAAAGGACTTTGGGTTTTGGAATTTTATGTTTCTCTGTCAACAGTTAATGACATCACTAACATCTAAATGATCATGAAGAATCGCATTTTCTGCTGGAAGTATCATGACTAGCATCAGCTATTGCAGGAGAAAACTAAGAATCACAGTGCTGGCATATGAAAACTTAAAGTAAGGAAGAACAGCATGCTAATCTATTTTACTTTTTAATGAGATCCTAAACTTAGTTCATGATATATGGCCCTGCCAACTTAACTGCCTGTATAAGCCACCATGCAGTTCACTCAGTTCTGGACTCTGCCTGGAAAGATCTGAGAAAGCTACAGTTATCTTTGAAAAATTGTATCTGTGCCTTTGGATGGATAATCCTAGGTTGTGATTGGAAAAATCAAGTCACAATACCTATTTGTGTTAATGCTACATAATAATGTTGATGGGGGGGGGGGGGGGGGGGGGGGGGGGGAGGAAAGGAAAATTAGAGTTGCTGTTCAGAAAGTAAAGAAGATGCCTAGAAAATACCTCTGACATTTTTTGAACAGAAGCTCCCTTCAAGTTTCTGAAGCTCTAAGTGAAACAGTGTAAGAAAAACAGACTCAGTATTTTCCCAAACCATCACACTAACTGTTTCATGACACAACTTTCATTAGTATACTTTCATTTGCCTGGAGTAGTGAATATGAAGAATATACTGTTATTTTATAGTTGAGTTAAATGGTTACACTGACATCTACTGGTAAAATAATGTTTTTAACTATTATATGTGATATTTAAGGTGAAAAATGACAAGCCATATAAAAAAAATTACACACCACTTGTAGTGTAAGAAAACATCATTTTGTGCAAGCACTTATTTTCCTTTGCCCTTTTTTTCCTATTAAAACAACTAACTATGCTATTGCCCTCACATCTTGCTAATAATGGAATATATTTAAGAATTTATATTATGATTGTAATGAAATATACCATTTATATGTATCTATTTAAGATGTATATATTTGCAGTTAAACATACCATACAATTTGACTACTTGGACTGGTGTCTTAGTAGGTTGGTATACTGACCAATTTGGCTGGTTTTTTAACACTCCGTAGTGATGTACTGAAAGGGAATGGGGATGATACAGGATAATTTGGTACTAAACAAATGTCATTGCAATGACATAACAGCTATACAATTCAAATTTAACAGTATGCATGGGTTTGCCAAGCCAGGTTTAAACAGCCCTAGTATGGCATCAGAACTGCTGCATCATGACTCTGAGAGTAGAAACATCCTGCACCACAGTGTCTGCATAAGCACAGAAAAACAACAACTCTCTCCTGCCATCACATCTGACTGAAGTTGTTTTGACATTTCTTGGATGAGTTTTTAATTTACAGCTGCCCAAGCACATGAAACAGAACGGAATTCCTTTAAAAATGTACGTGCTAAAAAGCTGATAGGTAAGGAACAGTATACATGAATGTTCACAAATCATGTCCTTAAAGCACGAAAAGAGAAACAAGACAGAACTTTAAAATGTATAAAATTTCCAAGGGAACATGTCATGTTTAAGACATAAAAGACAGTATGTCAGTCTATCTTTTAAACATCAGTCTGCAACCTTAAAATAGATAGATTTTACTATATTTTAGATATTTTCTTCCTCAAAATCTGGGAAATAAAAAGATATGTTAGGGTACCACCTTTTAAATAATATTTCCAGCTGCATTTCTAAAAATGTCCAGTGTAGGGAATGTCCTCTCTGATTTTGGTTGAGCCCTCTGATTGCATACTAAAATTTTTTATCTTGACTGGGTGAGGAAGACACATTGGGTACTCTGCCAGTTCAGGATGGAGAAAAAAAAACCTAAGCAATAAGTTCCTGTGAGATTTAATAGGAAATTTATATGCTTTGTCTTTCTAATATTCTTTGGAAGAACTAGTGGAACAGTACACTTAATAGTGAAGTTGCAGGGTTTATATAGCAGCTGTTGCTTGATTTCTGTCTACGCTTATCATTAAATCTACATGCACAAAGCACCAATGTAACAGAATACAGGACTATGCTAAGTTGGACAGAGCAACACTTAAAAGTTACGATTTGCTTGCAGTCACACAGGAACTACAGTTTCATACACTTCTTAAACATACTTACAGTATTTATCTTGTGTTTTGGACTTTATCAGAAGTATAAGAAGTTATACTTTTTTAAGTTGATAAGTTGATAAGTTTTTATCAACTGAACCACAGCACTAAGTACCACAACCAGTTTTTCCTTAAACATCTTCAGGAATAGTGACCCCACCATCTCCCTGGGCAGCCCATTGCAATGCCCAATCACTTTTTCTATGAAGAATTTTTTCATAATGTCCTTCTAAACTTCCCCTGGTGCAGCTTAAGACTGTGTCCTCTTATTCGGTCAATGGTTGCCTGGGGGAAGAGACTGACCCTCACCTGGCTACAGCCACCTTTCAAGCAGTTGTAGAGATTGATAAGGTCACGCCTGAGCCTCCTCCTCTCCATGCTAAACAACCCCAGCGCCCTCAGCCACATCTCACAGCACTTGTGTTCTACACTCTTCATCAGCCTTCCTGCCCTTCTTTGGATGCATTTGAGTATCTCGACATCCTTCCTAAGTTGGGAAATTGATTATCAGTAGCTTTAAATGTGAGGATATTTAGAATGTGTGAAGATCTCATATTATTTTAATTTAAGCATCATAACCAGATTCGATAAATCCTTTATGCTTCAGTAATTACAAGGATACAAAATTCACTGAGTTTGCTGGGAGAAACTGCTGACCAATAGCCATGTTAAATGTTTTCCCTCTATCATGTGCAGCTTTGTAAAACTACAAAAAAATTACGAGCAAACTGGCCAAATCTAAACATCTTGATCTAAACATCTAATGCTCTCACTGTAGCATTAGAACAAGACATTAGGAATATAAACTAATTATTATGGCTATTATTTTTAAAGTGTTTAAAAGAGTATTTGGAAAAGTATGTAAAAGGCTAATTTGTTTTTCCTATAGATAGTAATAGTATGAGAGCCAGCTTTTAGTTGGAGCCATTCAACTAAGTATTTCACAAATATTAGTTAAAAACATAGGTCTTTTGCAGTATTAATTTGTGACAATTATATTATTTTTATAATTTTCAATACAAAATAATCCTTACATATAATTTTGTAATCCCTAAGGCTGTGGTAATGGAAAATCAAAACTGGTATTCAGGACTAAAAATAGTGAATTTACTTAAGGTATTATGGAAATGCTGCTGTAACTAGAAAGCCTAAATATTTGAAAATGAGGCTTTATTAATTTAGACTTAGATTTAGAGTTTAGTCTAGCATAAACAGACCTAGAAAGCTTACCTTTTGTTTTCCAGCTGTAATCATACAGAGACAGAGCTTGATCTTTCTACAAGGAGACAAATATGAGAATAATGGTAAGTTACTAATGTTTTTAGAAACTTCATATCATTAGATATAGCATTTAAATATTTAAATTAATAATTTTTCCATCACGTGCCCTATGTATTGGAAAATTTTGCCGCCTGTGGCCAAGTGACTACCATGACTTTATGACTGTAGACTTGATAACCACCTTTGAAGGACTTTCAGTAACCAAAACAAGAGTTCCAGCATAAATCTTTGTCGCATCACTGATGCTGTGAAGCTAATCTTTGGCAAGATAGCCCAACTTTTTCTGTAATTTGGGGTGTCAGATTTTAGATCTGTTACAATGGGTCCAGAGGAGGGCCATGAAATTGTTCAAAGGGCTGGAATATCTTTCCCCTGCAGAAAGCCTGAGTGAATTGTGATTGTTCATCCTGGAGAAGAAAAGGCTCTTAGTGCAGCCTTCCAGTACTATAACCAGAGCGGCTTGGCAAGATAGAGACTTTTTAACAGGGCGTGCAGTAAAAAGACAAGGTTCAACAGTTTAAAACTGAAAGAGGTTATGTTTTGTTTGGGCATGAGGAATAAATTATTTATGAGGATGATAAGACACTAGAACAAGCTGCCTAGAGAAGTCATGACTTTCAGTTTCATTTCACGTCTTCTAGTACTTGCAGTGGAAGAGGCCATGAGCTTCTGTTTTCCACTTTCCCTTTTTATCATCTTTTGCTCTTTAGTGTTCCTAAATTACTGTTGGCTCCCTGTATGCAAAGACTGAAGCAACTATTACAGCACCTATTGAAAAAAAAATGTTGCACCAGTCAACTAATTGGTACATCTACAATTTCAACAATTTTCACTACAAACATTGTCTGTAATTTACAGTATTGTAGAACAGTGATGTGAATTTTTCATTCCTTGCGGTGCATATTTCATAGTTATGTGTACTTACATTATGCAACCACATGGGTATCAGCAGCAGGATAGTTACATTAGCAGAATGTCTACCTGGGCTAAAATGCTCCATTACACAGAGCTAATTAGCTGAGTCATAGAATTATAGAATTATAGAATATCTTGAGTTGGGAGGAACCCACAAGGATCATCAAGTCCATTTTTCAGCCCTACAGAGCACATCCCCAAGAGCCATAACATATCCCTGAGATTGTTGTCCAAATGGTTCTTGAAATCTGGCATGCTTGATGCTGCGCTAATGTGTAACTAATGTTTCTGGTATCTCAGCCACCCCTGAACACCTGAAGCTCGGCTCTCTGTCTTTGCAGAGCAGTGCATTATGGCATGTGAGCATATCTGAAGTGTTAGGTAGCAACAAGGAGTCAGGACTGATCACAGTGGCAGCTTGAATCACTACAGAGACAAACTCTGCAGGGAAACTACTAGGGACCTGAATTCCTTCGTGTTCTGAAGACTTTTAATAGGTTCAGCAAGATACTGCGATGGATACTTAATAACATTTAATGCCACTCTTAACCTGGCACTTGTCAAATGTATTCCTTGACTCTTAGTTTCTCTAGGGTGTCCATCTGATTTTTTTTTTAATTTGACTAGAAATGAAGAAACCCTTATTTAAGCCCTCTGCCAAATTAATTTGTAGAATAGATCTATGTGGTTTTTTTAATTTTTTCAAGTCTATATGCCAAAAGTCTATCAGATTTATTATTTCACTCATTGGAGAAATGCTGACTGAGTTTTAAGAGGTGTTCAAATTCCTAAGAGTTTGCACTTCCCCCCCATGCCTCAGTTTTGGCAAGTCTCTTCAGTACCTCTGGATTGCAAGGCACTTTTGCTCCCACAGGAAATTGGATTTCTCAAATCTCTCATCAAGGTTGAAAAATCACTTATGCTTTGCAACTCACATAAGAAATGTACACTTACAAGCAAGGCATGCCTGTCACTGCTGTACCTGGTACACAAGTTACAATCAGACTGCTACGCTTATGGCTTAATGAAAGTCTGAGGCAGCTGAGAGTCAGAAGGCAAAACTGGTATTTTTTCTCAAAGCTGGTTATAACTAGGTATAAAAAAACAGTTTTTGAATAAAATTGGAGAGGCAAAATAAGTCTTACTACACTATTCAGAAGATTCCTTTTCCTGTTAAATAATTTCAAGGATTTTCTTTACAATTCACACAAAAAATCAAACAAATATGTTAAAGATGCTATTTTCTAACTAATAACAGAATATTTTGAGTGGGATGGGACCCACCAGGATCATCAAGTCCAACTTCAATTGAATGGTCCATACAAGGATCAAATCCAGGATCTTGGTGTTATTAGCACCATACTCTACCCAACAAAGCTAATCCCATATTCCCAAAACTGAGAGCATAATATGAAGAGTCCATTTGGATTTTCCTGAGACAAAAAACCAGATAATGAATGTAAAGTTGGATATAGAGTAAATATGATTGGTCCAGTTTCTTATAAGTTTACAAGTATGCTAGATGCCTATGACCTTGCTATGGCTTTCAAGGTCTTCATGGAAGTACTGATGTATAGGCAGAGGCCATTTGTTTTCTTAGAAAGTGGTGCTGGCCCTAAAGCTCTCTTAGCAAGGAAGAACATAGACAAGGATATTCGAATCTTTCTCACTTGCTGGACTGAAGCAATTCCTATTACTTCACATTTATAGATTACAAAATTCTCTGGTTATTTAATCTCTGAAACAATGCTTGTTCCTTTTCGTGTGGAGAAGACAACCACATATACACAGAATAGCTTCATGGGCAGACTCTCCAGCTGGAGTATAGCAGACTTGATCAATTTTATTTCCTCCCCTTGCTATGACTAAAAGCTCTCTTGATCAAGGACTCTACTGTGACATTCCTGAAAGGAGTTAAGTAAAAGACTTTTGGGTTTAGATGTCAATAATGCCATGTATGAGGAGTACAATATCAAACAATCTTGGTGTCAAATGCATAGATTGCGTCCAACTCAGCATACCAATAGGATAATGTAGTTTGTTTTTTCAAGAAATTTAAGTTTACATCCCTTCCAAGAGGGATCTCAGTTCATTTGCCTGTGTGCTAAATTCTTCCTCAAAAATGAAAACATAGCATTCCCTTTGGTCCTTGTACTTGTACAGGAAGGTATCTTCTCGTAGAGAGGTCTGGGTCTGCCTCCAAAATCAGATAGAAAAACACCTGGTTTATAAATTCTAGCAGGATTTACCTAAGGGTAGAACAAAATTATATTAGGAAACAAAAATGAACTCATTTAGGTAAATTCAATATCCCAAATATAATGTTGATGGCTCTTAAGGTGTGAAACTCAGGCACCAGACTTGGATGGTGCTGGGTATTGGGTGTAGCGATGCTGGTAGCCTTTTCTAGGTACTCACACAGATCTGAAGAAAGACTTTTGAATCTCTCCAGCTTGGATTAATTCTGTAAGAAGCCTTTCTCTCTAACTCTTCTGAGGATAGTTTCAATACCTAGGTCCACCATTTATTTCATTACAGTGGAATGGACAGTGGCATTATAAGAAAAAGCACCTGCCAGCGGTGTGCCCTGGTGGCCAAGAAGGCCAACAGCATCCTGGCCTGTATCAGGAATAGTGTGGCCAGCAGGAATAGGGAGGTCATTCTTCCCCTGTACTCGGCACTGGTGAGACCACAACACGAGTGCTGTGTCCAGTTCTGGCCCCTCAGTTTGGGAAGGACGTTGGGACACTTGAGTGTGTCCAGAGGAGGCAACGAGGCTGGTGAGGGGCTTGGAACACAAGTCCTGTGAGGAATGACTGAGGGAGCTGGGGCTGTTTAGCCAGGAGAAAAGGAGACTCAGAGGTGACCGTATCACTCTCTACAACTCCCTGAAAGTTGGTTGTAGCCAGGTGGGGATTGGTCTCTTTCACCAGCCAGCAACTGACAGAACCTGAGGATACAGTCTTAAGCTGCATCAAGGGAAGTATAGGCTGGATATTAGGAAAAAAGCTTTTCATGGAAAGAATGATAAAGTTCTGGAATGGCCTGCCCAGGGAGGTGGTAGAGTCACCATCTCTGGATATGTTTATAAAAGGACTTGATATGGCACTTGATGCCATGATTTAGTTGAGGTCTTAGGGCATGGGTTGGACTCTACAATCTTTAAGGTCTCTTCCAACCTAGTCATTCTGTGAATTCTGTGAAGACATCTGCAGTGAGGGTGACCTTGCAGGCGTGGATGTCTGAAAGCCCCAGAAATGTTCTTGCAGTGAAGTCCATGTGAGTTGTCATGCATAAAGATTCTAGAAAAGGAGAACACGCACAACGTCCTGGAGGAGGGAAGGAGAAAGGCTGACTGTAGCCTCATGAGTGTGATGATGCACTCTGTGTGGCAGGACAGGGGGTTATATACAAACTAGTGGGTCTAAGTTTGTGTATAGTTAGTTTCTGCAGAGAACAGTCCTAAAAACTATGAGCATTTTTCTCCTGATGCTGTCTTTGCTTCTATTTCTCTTGTCAAGTCTTTCCTATCTAAAAGCTTACAAGAGGGATAGGGAGGAGGAGAAACATTTCTCTTATCTGAAGCAGCTCCTTTCAGCTGTTTGAGTAGCATTTACAAATCAGTGTTTCTTGTGCATTGCGCATTCTTCATGTTCAAGGTCTATGTATGCTAAGGCAATACTGGATTATGAGACAGAATAGGTTCAATATTTCTGTTTTCTTTACCTTCGTATGTTTCTGTAGTTCGCTGGGCATTTATAGTTTGTTTTTCAAAGCTCAAGTACTCAAATAATAGGGACAAGAGAGGGAAAGAGTGATTTTTGCTTAGCCGTTTAAGTTTATTTTTGGAAATTATTATTTTAATTTCTCCTACATATAAATTAGATTCAGTGTTCAAATATTATTAAGAGGAGACTTAAAATTCATCACTTAGCGGTTGTTTAATCCATTTCCTCTTGGCCTGTCCCCTTGGCAACAAAAAATTAAAGGATGAGCATATAATGAAAAACCAAACTGCCAGTCATCTGAGCCAGTTTTTGCACAACACATTTTGAAATTCTAACTGGATGTAGACTAAAAGTTGTCTCAAGTCATAAAATGAAGAAAGTCTATTACAGCCTTGAGACCTCATCCTGTGCTCTGCAAATTGCACGAATCTTTAAAAGGCTGGAGAAATCAACAAAAAAGTGATACTTAGCCAATGAGAGCGGCTACACCATCTAGCTAGAAAACAAACTACTTTTTGTATACAAGGTACTGATAGGTAACCACTTAACTCCTGAAAATGAGAGATTCAGCTTACTACTGTTGGGTGGTTAGGATGGAGTGTTGATTCTTATTTTTACTTATTTTGCCAGCTGCTGGCACTTAATGACCAGGTGAGGGCAAATTTGCTCATTTCGTATCAAAGTTTTTAAGTGCTCCTTATGACAATATCACTATGAGAAGGAACCTTTATCTATAAGAGAAGCAGCTGACTTCAACCAAAGTGGATTTTAATAGAAAAAAGGCATTTACTGAAATAGTTTCCTGCTCTAATAGAGCGTTTTAATCTTGCAGATGGACTAAATCTAAATTTGCTTCATTTGCTAAAGTGATTTTCACTTAGTGTCAAATTCCTATTTAAGAACAAACTAAAATGAAACTTCCATTTGTCAGATACTTGTATAAATCAGCTTATTTCAGAAATGCCAACCTTTTTACATCTTCTGGTCTGCTTAAAGCTCCTTTCTCTCCATGTTTTTTCATAGTTTTCTTAGTACTTTCTGTGTGGCTTGTAGGAATGGTAAACTCCTTTACAGCACTTGAGTATGCGCAGAGAAAGGAAAGACCTTCAACGTACCAAAGCAAATTGTAAGGAATTGACATCAGTGAACCTGAATGAGACTCCCAAAAACTTGGCCAGTTACAGACATGCTTACTCATATCTGGGCTCATAGTCTGTAGCACAATGCATCAGAAGTTTCCTCCTTACATCCATCTGGCTGAATAGGAGATATTGTCAATAACAGAAACGTTCCCCCCACTCTTCTTGTTTTTACAGGTGCTAATCTTGCACGACAAAATAGCTTTGGTATAGAAGAACAGGTATAATAGCTAATAAAGCCTTTGTCCTGGGTAGCTTCTTCAAAAGAGCAGAGTGGTCTTCTTCGGACATGTCACTTGTCATCCATAAATGACGGCTGATGTGAATGAGCAATATTTAGTTTCCAAGTTCACAGACAGATGAATATGTTCTTTACATGTTTGGATTTTGACTCTCCATACTTAAGAGTTCAAAACACCAAAACACTGGTGTTTGTTTAATGCTGGAAATTCCTAGACTGTAATAATCACATTTTCAATGCAACAATGTAATAGTATGAATGGCAATTAATAATAGTGGTAAATACTAATAGCTTTAGTTCTGACCCAAAGTTCACCTACACTATAAACAAGAGGACACAGATGTACATTTTGGCCTCTTCTCCACATGTAAATTAAAACTAAGAACATGCAAAGCCATGTGGAATCAGCTCCCTCAGAAAAGCAATGGAGCATGCGTGGTCTCTCTGTACACACAATGACTTGGCAAAGCTAACTGTAAAGCTTTATTGCCCTCTCAAATAGACTACAGCTTTACTACTAGTCCATGGCTGGGACAGTGTAGTGAGTTGATACCCGCTTGATGGTTCAATACATAGGGAATTATTTATCCAAAATAGGTAATATCATGAATGCTTCTGGGAACAAAATGCCTAAGACTGCAACTTCAGAGATGTACTTATTCCTAGGATTTTAACTATGAACATCACTGAAAGCAAAATATTTCTCCAATTTCACATATGGATCAGAAGCAGAGACTTGAAGATAATTAAATGCAATCTGCATCATACACTGCACAGGGCAAGACATCAGTTGCTTTGATTGGCTAAATAGTACATACAAAGGTAAATACTATTAGTACAGTGATAAATTGCAGAGCCATACAACAAATCATTCTTTACATGTTGCTGTGCTTTACTTTAGTTTCACCAATTCATCTGTACATAAACTCCTGAACTAGTCAGGTCAGGTTCCTTCCATTCTGAATTTTTTAGATCTAAAGAAAATGTCATGCAGGACCTCCCAGTTTTTCTGAGAAACACAAGAATTGCTAATGAGATATTGCTTTGTCTTTTCAAACATGGAACAACTGTTGCATTGACAAGTATACCAGATCACACGTTGCTCTGGACAACATCCCTTGAAGGACTTCTGAAAAAAGCTTTCAAAATTAGATTGTCTGAGAGTGGGGTCTGTCAAATATGCAGCAATCTCTGGCATAATACAACATTTTGGTAAAAAAAAAAGGCCATAATCTGACAAAACCAGACACTCCATATAGGTATTATGTGTCTGAAGAATTTATGATAAGGTTAATATGCTTTATCACTTACTTGGCTTCACTTCTCTGCTATGGGCAAGGTCTGTGGCTTTAAACAATCCTGTTTGTGTGTAAATAAATGACCTTTTAATTAGTCATAATTGCAAGTATTTTGTTTTGTAGTTATAAATAATTAACATACCTTTTATGATTTTTTTTACTCTGTTTTACCTTATGGGGCATACTTTCCCTTCTATGTATATGTGCAACCTCCAATAGCAATAATTACAGTTATGAACTATGTCTGCAGGGAAGACAATTTCCTGAAGAACCTTTAAAATGTAAATCTATGCATCATTCTTGCCAACATGCATGCTTCAGTAAGTGAAATTAATATTCACAAATTGCATAACAGTCCAAAACCTGTAAATTTCAAACATGAAAGATAAAAGAAAGTTCTCAATTTTAACTCTGTGTAACAACATATATGGTGTTACCTCCAGCAACAGAAGTAACTGCATAGTTACACTATCTGATTTTTGAAGCGTAACTTTTATGTTGAAATGAAGGAGAAGAATGTGATATTTAACACTGTATGTTTCTGCTAGTATAACTTATTCTACTCTTAAGAGCTCCATGAAAAAAGATGGTGATCCACACTTGTTTGGATAAGGACAAAATGCATAAACACAAACTTAACATATTTAGATTTACAGCTATAGCAATTAGGATCATAGTTACCTTTGATCTCAGATTGCTTTTCTACAGCTTAATTCCACTTAATGCAATGGCTTACTCTTGCTTTACACAGCCAGGGATAAAATTTGATCTATAATAAATTATTACCATTCTCTTAAAAGGAAGATGGTAATTACTGGGGTTTTTAACTTGAAATTTGAGCAAATGCTGTAATGAAAAGTACAATATTGTGTCTCTGTATGTATATATACATATGGATATACATTAAGAAAATTATTCTGTAATATTGAAGAGTAAGGCTATAAAAGAGAAATGTATCCAATTTTTAATCAAGGTAGTACTTATGAAAACTGTTTATTTGTCCCTTTTCATGTTTTAGTCTAAGTTCAGGGATGGAATACTTCTAGCATAAATAAAAAATATATAAATATTCCTGAGTCCTTCCTCACAGGATACTTCTACGTCCCTAAAATATATATTCTACCCATTCTGAAGTGGAGCATGCAATAACAATGCCCATAGAAAATATGATACCCACAGTGATGAAACTAAACAGTTACTGTTATGAACACATTTTTTTTTTGTTTGGGAATAAATAGATCTGTGTCATAAATGTCATCAAATGTGTTTCACAGGCAACATCTTCTCGTAGCGAAGTCAGTACTTGTGACTCAGAGCAGAATCAGACTCTCATTTCATTGGTTAGATCCTGTTCCCATTATTATTTTAAAAGGCTGCATCCCCAACAGCAACTTGATGAATGATTTAATGGACATAGAGCCTTTTTTCTGGTGCCCCTGTTATTTCTGTAAAGACTTTTTTTCTCAGTTTACTTCTCCTTCATGTTTTCTAATAAATCTAAGCAGTATATCATTAATATTAATATTTTATTTATTTAAGTAAATCAGCAAGGCAGGTATCTCATCCAATATTGATACTTTGACCACGAGTATATTATAAATTGACCTGAGAAATGAAATATATCAGGATATTGTTAACACTAGAGAACATAAAATGAGGGTTTCTTTAGAGCCTCTTCATCTTCTCCTTAACAGTCCTTTCTGACAGAATCCCTCAAGATTATACTACACCAATGGCCACACTCCTTACATGAACAAAGCCATGACATAACTTAAAACATTGTGTGTCACTGTAGGTGATGTAACCCACACTAAGGAAATCATTGATATACTGTGACTCTCTTTTTGTAGGAAGGGGCTGGAGAGGTCCTATTTTATAACAAAAGGAAGAAATAAGCAAATACAAATGGCTGATGTCTTTCAAGTTAACTTTCTAAAGCTAGTACCAAATACATCCACAAGACCAGTTGTGTACTCTGAACCCTAACAATTTGCTTTGCTATTTGCTAGAACTGTGCCTGCATGGCTGTTCATCAGTGTCATCAGCTACTGTGTGCAAGAGCTCACCAGATTACTGTGATGCCAATTCCCACTACAGTTTTATGTTTATTGTATGTACAGCTGTATGCTTACTGAGAGGGCTCAGTTTCTGTGTACAGCTATGTTGGCACAAATACACACATGCGAGTATTTTTAATACAGACAAGGCCTAAGGTAGCACAGTGTTCTGAACTTCACTATCCTTTACTTAATATATACTTCAAGGATTTGAAAAAATCTGAATAGAATTTAAAATGTATTTCTACTTTAGAATAGAAGTCTGTATATAAAAAAAAAAAAATTTTCTGAAAGGTATATCCCATACAAAGACAAATTGCACCGGGAAGAATTATTATGCAAGTGATGCTGTTGTACATCATGAGTACTGTTGCACCTGATTTTGACCAATTTTTTGTCCAAATAAACTTAATAGAATCACTGCATTTTGTTTCAGTCATATGCCATAGTTAAAGCCTCAGCAACAGGAAAAAATAACAATTACAGTCTCATTTTGTACTTATCTAATCAACTGTGGCTTATGCATTGAACAATGATACATGGAAACAAACTGCAACTTATTTTTTAAATTTTATTCTGGATTTAATAAAGGGTCATGTAATACACAAAGTTGGAGGGACAGTTACAGAGCATTCAATGTCCTAGCCTCTATGTTTGATTAAAAAAGCAATGCTTATGAGCACATGCCAGACTGAAAAATGGAACCTGTGAATAAGATCTTGAAAATTACTTTTCTTAGTTAAAAAGTGGAAGAACTATAGTTAAAAAGGTGTATATTTTAGTATTCAGAGGAAAAGGCAGCTAATAATTTTTCAATCCATCAGCTGTAACAAGAGCAAGCAAGAGAAAAATTATTTAGTGATTCAACCTTTTTTCAGAATTTAATTTTCCAAATAAAATTTAAAAAACCTCAAACCATGCAATGTACAAAGACTTGTGTTTCTTAAAATCTACATGTTAAGTGTTCTGCTAAAGAAAGCGTTTGTACTGAGATTGCATTTATTGATACTCTTGAAAATAGAGAGGGCAGCATTCCATTCTAGCTTCATAACACTAGGTTTCTTTAAAATTTTCGTGTAAGAAGAAAAAAAAAAAGCACCAAACACCCAAAGAAGCCCACCAACCAACCACCACCACCCCCCTGCCACAAACTACTAGAACTTATGACGACACTTAATCTTAAATGTCTGTTTGGAAAAAGACACAAAGGAATCTGTTTGGAAAAAGAAACAAACCAAGCCAGAAGGCAAGCAGATAAAAAGCTCACGGAGCCTCTGCAGAGCCAGTGCCAACATGTCTAGTGGAGCAGCCGGGGTCCATCTCCCACTGCAGGGGGTTTACCTCATTTGAGCTGCCTTAGATCATTGACACCAAAAAAATTATCTTACATAAAGGAAAAGGGGAAACCGTGACCCTGACAACACTTGCTAGTAGAACCAAAGTTAACAAATAGCAAAATAATTCCACCTTTAGCTGAACTTACGTTTTCAGATATTTTGTGGTCACTGCAAACATCTTCGCATCATGTGCTTTATTATTAGACATACACATGTGAAACACACAGCATCTTCCTTACTTTTAGTTAACACACTAACCAGCTGCTGCATCGAGGGAAAAGTCATCCCTTCATTAATTCTACGACCTTATAAATAATATTGTCCAACTTCACTATGTACTGTTTGTTTATCTTGGTGGGTTTTTTTTTTTGGTTTTTTTTTTTTTTTTTTTAACATTTCCAAACATTTCCCATTTTCCTCCGTTCCAGGCCAGGCTCATCTTGTTGCACCAGAAGGGGTAGAGCCGGTGGCTCGGCTGGCAGCAAGCGGGACCAGGCCGGCCGCAGGCGGCACCGCACCCCTGGAGAGAGGCAGCGGGCCAGCCTGCCGCCGCCTTCACTTCCCAGGCGAACCGAAGAGGTAAAGCGGAATAGCCCGTCTCCTCGGTGTCATCCCGGCAAAGCGTGCGCTCCGGCAGCCGCGGGGAGACAAACTTCGCGGGAAGGGCCGCGACGCGACAGGCCGGCAGGGACCAGACCGGGCACCCCCGAGCGTGCCCCGCTATCCCCTGGATACCCCCGCCCACCGTCGCTGCAGGCGGCCGCCCCGCCCGCCCCCGTGAGA